>JAMBLF010000511.1:0-250514 GCA_030578115.1 Leucoptera coffeella
CATTCAAAACGGTCAGTATGGGAAAGTCTGAAACTATATGAGATACGAAGATTTGTTCTTAGGAACCATGTCACCGATTCTGATAAAAAGAAAACTGCATTCATACTTTCTTTGAAAAAACAACTGTATCCAGTACGGGAATCGAACCCGGTTGCTTTGAAAAAATAAACTGGACCTTTTCACTTTTTCTTTTTAAATATCAATTGTATAGGTCTTAAGCTGTAAATGTCTCTATGAAACATGGTGTCGAAAATGAATAAAATGCATTGTTTAGGCACACTTTAGTTTATCATAGTAGGTTTTCTGAATGACCACTGTTGTTTTCAATAAAATATTCAACACGCTTAGGTAACGATCTTACTATTGAATTTTGTATTTTCATGTGGTGAATTTGCGTTAAAATTGACTTTATTGCTACTTTTAGGTCTTGAAGGGTGTCATAGCTTGTTTTGTAAAATTCATCCTTAACGTAATCCTACGAGAAATTTTCTAATATGGTCTGGTACGTCACTTTATGTGGACTTTTCAATAGATTGTTAGTTTTTGATTACTATAGATAACAAAACCTCCTTAAAGGATTAATGAAATGCTAGAGATCCCGCCATATAAATTGGCAGTTGGGGGCGTCGCCACAGTCGCGTAATTCAGTGTTACCAGTAAACAAGCCAAAACTAGCACTCACTGTGCCATACGGCTCGATAAATTATAGGTTTCATTTGTAACGGTCTTTGGTTGCAGAGCTATAAACTCAAATAAAACAAATTAATATATCAAAGTCAAAATATGTTTATTTAAAATAGGCCCTATCACAAGCTCTCTTTGAATGTTATCTTATGATCTAAGTATAACAACAATAAAGATTATTATTGTTAATTATAAAAATAATAATCTTTATTGTTGTTTTCCTTAGATCATAAGATAACTTTGACTTTTGACTTTGATATATTAATTTGTTTTATTTCATCATCACCATCAATACGGACTACCTAGATGTGGTCTCTCGATGGTGACATGGCCTGTAACTATTTAAAAAACTGTCATCATAGTTTTAAGACCTATTTTTTTAGTTTTGTTTGTGATGTGTTTATTGCCTAATAAAGATATTATTATTATTATTATTTTATTTGAGTTTATAGCTCTGCAACCAAAGACCGTTACAAATGAAACCTATAATGTATCGAGCCGTATGGCACAGTGATTGCTAGTTTTGGCGTGTTTACTGGCAACAGTGAATTATGCAACTGCGGTGACGCCTCCATCTGCTATAATATATTCAAAATTATAAATATCACAAGCTCTCTTTGAAAGTTATCTTATGATCTAAGTATAAATTAAAAAAACTATTTCAAACATGGCACTGAGCATTGTCTTTACATATTTTTTACCGAGGTTAGATCAGCGGAGACCCTAGCTTGGAGAAGAACTAACAAGAAACTCCGGAAATCAATTTATTATAATCACCCTTAACAATCATGAAAATTACAAAGAGTGGGCAAAAAACACAACGCTGGTAATACTAAATTTACCTTTCATAGAAAATAACACGCAATGGCGGAAACGTCAAATTTAGTTCCAAGTTTGGCTACTGCCAATTTATGTGGCGGGATCTCTAATGCCACATAATATGGTGTATGTAACAAGTAGGGAAGTACAAAACTACAAACAGCCATAGCGACAATTTTACATGTCTGTTGAATATTGTTACGATGTATGTAAACTATTATGATAAACTAAAGTAAGCCAAAACAATGCATTTTATTCATTTTCGACACCATGTTTCTTTGAGATATTTACAGCTTAAGTCCTACACAATAGATATTTCAAAAGAAAAAGTGAAAAGGGACAGTTAATTTTTTTCAAAGTAAGCGGGTTCGATTCCCGTACTGGATACAGTTGTTTTTCAAAGAAAGTATGAATGCAGTTTTTCTTTTTATTAAAATCGGTGACATGGTTCCTAAGAACAAATCTTCGTATCTCTTATAGTTTCAGACTTTCCCATACTGACCGTTTTGAATGCGCCACCCTGTATACATACACATCTGTTTCGTGATTGAGACGGGCGTAATGTGTATGTATCTATGTAACGATAAGTCATCACATTTATTCAAGTTCCTTCTTTCCTTCAAATTTAATGCATAATTTAGAAACATAGATACGCAATTGTATTGATCAAGCGTAATGTTTTTGTGCTGCCAAGTAACAGCAACACAGAAATGCATTCTTCGGTCATGTTTATTCAAAAGGAAACATGGAAGAACTCCTGGAAAAAAATATCTTCAAAGAATATCATTTAAATAAATTGGGCCCAGATTATGATCCAAAGGACATTATTCTTCGGATGCAAATGAGGAGGTCTCAAGTAAGGCTAATAACATTTATTAAACTTTTCACAAATATTATATTGTTGCGAGGCTCTACCATTATTTTACTTTACGATTACTAACGACTCGTAGATAAAACTACATTACTCTATCTAATCGATGCTCTAGGAGTAGAGTACCCGCCACATACGGTGGCAGTAGCCAAACTTGGAACTAAATTTGACGTTTCCGCCATTGCGTGTTATTTTGTATGAAAAGTAAATTTAGTATTACCAGCGTTGTGTTTTTTGCCCACTCTTTGTAATTTTTATGTTTGTTAAGGGTGATTATAATAAATTGATTTCCGGAGTTTCTTGTTAGTTCTTCTCCAAGCTAGGGTCTCCGCTGATCTAACCTCGGTAAAAAATATGTAAAGACAATGCTCAGTGCCATGTTTGAAATAATAGTTTTAAGAGATTCGCGATTTATACTCATGATATAAGATATAAGGGTGTGTATAAGATTGATTGCAGCTGTGGGAAATCCTATGTCGAACAGACTAAACGGTCTATTGCGGACAGAGTGAAGGAACACATAATATATGTAATATATAATAAGAAGGATAAGTCCCGTTAATTATTAATCATGTTTGAAATAGTATAATAAACATATTTTGACTTTGATATATTAATTTGTTTTATTTGAGTTTATAGCTCTGCAACCAAAGATCGTTACAAATGAAACCTATAATGTTTCGAGCCGTATGGCACAGTGAGTGCTAGTTTTGGCGTGTTTACTGGTAACACTGAATTACGCGACTGTGGCGACGCCTCCAACTGCCACCGTATGTGGCGCGATCTCTAGGTAAAATTATGATGAACTACCTATTCGAAAAATATTTTTTTGTATCCATGGCAACCAGTCAATATTCTAGAATTCATGATCAAAGAATAGATTAACTTTGAAAAGTTCTCACGGTTACTTTTATTTCGTTTATTTTTCGATGAGAATGCCGATAATAAGAAGCTATAAATATACATATAAAGCAAACGTTTTGTGTTGTAACGTTCTCATAAATACTTCTACAAAATGCATAATGACTGCACGGTATAAAGTATATTGTTGTACGTTTCAGGTCAAATATACTGATTGTCCTCGAAATAAATATGTACAAAGGTAAGTAATAATGTGTAGTTCAATATGTTCCATCCACGAGTAAATAATTTATAACACTTATTGGAGAATATAATGTTTAAAAATAAGCATCGCCTTTTTGTACCATCGTATTACTCATTTTAATTTGTGTTGCTTATTTTGCTGTTAGTAAATTTCACTAAATCAGGATTATTTTAAGTTAATGACCATTTTATTAATTATATTTTATTTAAACACAATATTTTAGAATGTATTTATATGTTGTTTATTATCAATGTTATTTATAATTGATAGGAAAAGCAGTAAGGCGACAAAAATTCCAAGACTTCCGACGTCTATAAAAAAAGAACTTGTTGAAATCAAGGATTCTTTTAAGAAAGAGAATCTGAAAAATGAAATTAATCTAAGGGAAATTAAACGGTCAAAGGAGTTTCATCATTTACCTGATTCAAAACTCTTTAGTCAATCAGAAACCATCGCATCTAGCGATGAATCATTTGTTAAGGAAACTTTTAATGGCCAAAATACCGACATAACTGATAACAGCAAAAATAAGATGAAGAATATCAAGGATAGGATTGAAAGTCCAATTACTGCAATAGAACAGGTAAACAATTCAGAAGCTAGAAAAGAAAAGGATACGAAAACACAAATCAGCGTTACTTTGAACACAAGTTTAGAGAAAAAGGATGATAATGAATGTAATGTTACATTTGAAGATTTACAAGCCATGATTATACGATTGGCCACTGCTCCTAACAATGAAGAGAAATTAGGTGAAAGTAAGCCAAATGTTGATACAAGTAACAACAATGCAGGAAGTGACTCAATATCCCATGATGATTTAAAAATAATTTCAAGTTCAATGAAGACTAATATTCCAACCTTTTTAAAAGTAACACACATTTCCTCCGGGTAAACAACAAAGAGATACTTTTTTATCATCTAAATATTTGAGTAAATGGAAGCTTTACGTCAAACGAAAAAAAGAGTTGCAAGGCCAGCGAAGTCAAATTTTTAACAATTTCTTCGACAAATTAAAACATAAGAAAAATAACGTAACCGATGCTCAAATGAAAGCCAAACTTAGTGCCAAGGATTACAGTAACTATAAGCACAGGTAGAAATAAATATTTAATGGTATTAATGTATTAATTTTGTTAGACGAATGTATAAAAAAATCATCTATTTTCTAGGTATACCATGCAAAAGCACATTATAGCATTACAGAAAGCTAAACTCGAAGATCAAGAACGAATTATAAAGGAGCTTAAATATAACAAAATCATTGAATGTTCAAAAGACTCAGTGGAACAAATGAGAGAGGAGATCCGCCGAACTTATTTCGAGATAGACAAACACTTGAAGCCAAAAATGAAATGTTTAACAAACGAATTGCAAATACCTGAAAATACAGGTGAGACTCATGTAATACAAAATAAAATAATACATTTTTTAAATAGAAATCACGCTCCAGTCTCGCTTCAAAGAGGTAGGCATGAATCATCCATTCCCATTTTACCTGATCCTCAAAAACCACTTTCGCATCACTGATATCGATACATCTTCTCATACTTTTTAGTGCCGCTATTTTGTAAACTTTTAACGTCGCCCCTTTTCAGTATGTCGTTTATTTATTCGTCATACGTAATGTTAGGCCGACCCGCTCGTAACCTTACATGTTTTGTTTAATGTAAGTATCGAATTGTTTTAGAGCCAGGTCTAGTTCTTCACTGTTTGAAAGTGCCAAAATTCCTTCAGAAGATGGAGAAAAGAGCGAGAGAGCGAGAGGAGAAACACGCCCTCATACGAGAGCGACGGAGACAAATGGAGGAAGAACGGGTTCGAATGAAATTACAAGTGAGTAGAGTTGAATTCTTAATAATAATATGTTTATGGCACTATTATACCAATTGAACTACTCCAGAGGGTACTAGGCAACATTTATTTATGAAATATATACTTATTATACATAAATACATACATATAGTACATAATATAATCAACAACGAGACTGGAAAACAGAAGAAAAGCGTAGTTCTTAAGTCAGTCTCCACCGGGAATTGAACCCGGGAATAGCGTTCAGGTGGTTAAGCAAACGCGCAACGAATGTTGTCAGCTAAGTTTATATTTATCTGAATTCTTACCGATTTATATTAGGAATTTGAATAGTATTGAAGTATGAATTAGTAAGTAGTCAATAATATTGAAATTATAATCCAAACGGTAAATGAAATATCACATTTAATTGTAAGTAAAATTACGCAACATTTTCAAAGAATCTTACTTTGCAACATTTTTTGTAGTTTTATGCTTATGAATAAAATCGATACTTAGAGTACCTTTGTTCATATTTTATTCCTTATAATGAAACACTTATATTCTACGCAATAAATATAAAATTTAAATAACAACGAATCTTGCGATGTAGTCAGAGGTTCAGGTGATCATCTGCGCTATGGCAGAGGTCGTAATTCTATGGCCAGTTCAAACAAATTTAAATTTTAAGCTTTTTAATATTTACAGGCAGATTTAGCCAAGGCAGAAATGGATAAGGAAGAAAAACTTCGCAGGATAGAAGAGCTAAGGGAAAAAAGAAGACAAGAAAAGACCGAAAGCATTCGCAAGAAGAACTTCGCAGATCGAATGCGAGCTTTAAACGTAATGGCAGAGTTGCATTATGAGAAAAACTTGAAAATCCGCTGTGGAATAGAACCATGGAAGAAACTGCTTCAGATTAGAAGAAATAACAGGGAAAAAGCCAATTTACACTATAAGTATCAATTAGTCAAAAACTGCTTTCTACGTTGGCTGTGGTATTCGGAGGATATGGACTTTGATAGAAATTTCAAAGCTGAAGAGTTTTACCGGACTAAGATTTTGAGAAAATATTTAAATTTGCTAAAAGAGGTGAGACTAATATCCTATCAACTACCACTAGGTACCTATAATATCCGTATATAGTGAAACGGGCGTTACGTGTATACGTGTGTTTCACGGGAATCGAACCCGTCCTGGGTCACGATTAGCGTTCAGGTCGTTAACCAATCGCGTTACTTAAGTATTTATATGAATTATTACCGAATAAAATTTGGAATTAATATAGTTGTTAATAATATTGAGATTATAATCCACGGTGAAACGGGCGTTACGTGTATATATGTATCTTCTAAAACACTTGTATCATAAAAATAAATCATTTTCAGAATAATTTAGACTATACGTTAAAGAAGCAAGTTGCCGATGATTTCTACGATTTGTACGTACAGCAGACAATATTTAGACTTTTTCGACAAGGTATTGAAATCGTTAAAAACGAAGGTGTTATGAAATGGCAGAAAGCGGTAGCCTATCACAATGGGTAAGTTTAAAAACCTGAAGTAATAATAATTGATTACCCGAACCCATACTATTGCTGTTTACGGCTGGACATGGACCTCACCAAGGGTACGCCATAAAACACGATCACTCGAGGCCCTCAGCCAGCCACTTAAAATATTATATTAATAAATATATTAACTACAAAGGAATAAATAATTTTGCCATAAAATTTTTCAGGATGATTGTTATTCAACTACATTTTGGAGTAGAATATTTAATTACAATAAAGTATTGATATATAGTATGAATTTAGTAAGATGATTAAGGGGTTCCAGCATTATTAAGAAGAACTCTATTATATTTCAAGGATACTTCAATTAGTGTATTGGCTATATCTATTAACTAACAAATCATCCACCTATTCCCAAAGAATGAGTGACATGGCTGAAAAACTTAGCACATTTACTATATTAACTAAGCTTTATTATGACCGTGATATAATATTTTCTGTTACAGCAACTTAAAGTACAAGGTTTTCGTGTGCTGGAGAAGTCTTCCAGCTATAAATGCAGTTAAACGAGAGCTGGAGTATCGCAAATCTAGGTGGAGAGAAAAAGTACTCCAAGTAGTGCCGGACTATCATCCACCAGAAGACTAGGTAGACTATTAAATAGTCTTCGTATTATAGTCATTATGTGTTAGGTATAGTACTTAATAGCTGGCTAAGGGTATATGTAATATTGAAATCTGTATTGGAAAGTTCACGTAAGAATAATTTTTTTAAGTGTAGATGTAAATTTTACAAGTGAAAAGAAATTGGGAAAAATAGGTATATCGAAGTGTTCAAAACAATTTGATATTCTTTCGTAAATAGTTTTATTAAATTATTAAGGATTACATCTAGCGGTTTACTCTAGTATAGTGTGATTAGATGTAGATACAATAAAATCTAAGGATATCGTTATTAAACATTATTGCATAGGTACTGATCAACTTGTACATTGCTTTAATACAACTACAATACTTTATTGAGAGCTTCTAATAAATTACATAAATACAATCAACTTTTAATTCATTAAAATAATGAAGAGACACATCATTACACCTAAATAAAAAAATAACAAATCCATAAGAAAATTCTACTTACATAAAATCCTATATTGAATTACGACTAATAAGAATGTAATTATTTTAACTGCACGCACTCACCTAGTCATTTTTATGTAGGAATGAATAAATCTACTTTTTGGTATCATCCGCCGAAGCAGTATATAATTTACAATAAATATTTTTAGTACAACTTATAAATACTCTTACAAACCCTATAGAGTCATGTATGGCTTATTTCAATCGCTAAACTAAAAATAGCTTAATGACACTATAGCAACGAAGTTTCATATATTCAACTAAGTTTGTCACAGTAATTTTATCACACTAGTATCATTCCTAAATTCATAATTACTAGTATTTCATACACGTTACTACATAATTTAATGAATAGATTTCAAATACTGTGACAATATGTATATTGAATATAACTGAGACGTTCATTTAATAGTCTAACTATACGCCAAATGTTAATAAAGGATATTACACAGTCATTCCATCTTTTATCTTTTCTTAGGTTGGGAAGTTTATCTACTAATGCATTCTCGTATTCATTACTTATACAAAAAAACTTATTAATAAGATTATTATAACTTATAGTTCATAGTAAAATGAAGATAATCTTTAGCGTAGTTTTACAATACTATTGAATATTACATTAAATAATAAATAGCGTTATTGCGATTAGAGTAACTCGTATTTGAATATCCGTTTATACTTAGGGATTTAATGTCATACATTAAAAACATTTATAAGTCTCCGCCATTGGGGTTCTGAAAGAAAAAATGTATTTTTTATTATCATTCATTTATAGGTTTACAATGATATTTAAAGAATAGAATTAATACTCAAACACAAAAAATATTAAAGATAATATGTTCTGACGTATATTTTAAAACGTAAAGAGTATAGAACATTTTACGTGTATACAGAATAATACATCTAAGGTCATCATACATATAAGGTATGTTAGGTATGGATCATTCGAAACCCATATGGTCAATTTTATTATAATATATAATTATATATAAATAGTGTGTAGTTACATATGTTATGTAAAAGCAATACTTACCACTATACCGCGGTATATAAACCACTATTTGCCTTATCAATATGAAAGTAATCACACCCGTATAGCCAAGTGCATACATAGTGCTTATAAATGGAATTGACATGCTGAAAGAAAGAAAATGAATCATTAAAATATATTACATCCAATTTACTATGAGATTTATTAGCTTGTAATAAAATTGTGCAATAAATTTTAATAATACATTCTGAGTTTTATTTATATGCAAAAAATGTTTAGTACATAATAATACACATCACGTAACTACTAAGTAGTTTGATTTATGTTTTTGTATAAGTGAGGAAATAACTTATAATTTGGTGTAGCTTACTTGTTGGGGTGCTTGGCTCTATAGCAGAGAGTACAAAGTTTAAGACCCTGAAGCATCTACCAATGGAAATAAAGATTCCTGATTTTCTATACATCTTGTACATTTTCATACATTTGTAAAATGCTCTAGTTAATATGGTAAGTGAAAAGATAGTGAGAAAACCTATGTGTGCAAAACATGTAATTTTGTAAGCACTTGTACAATTGCAGAGATGGTCATGCAAACCTCCAATTACTCCCTAAGGGTGAATGGTTAAGTTAAGTGTAAAAAAATAACAAAAATAATTTATCTTAGAAGGCAATACTTACTCAAATTGATCATAGACTAAACTGCAGTCTTGTGGTAATAATATATCATAAAAGACAACATTCTTACAATATGCTGTAAGACTTATCAAGGATGAGACTTGAAGTGTGATGAGAGCGCAGATATTGCCTGCTAAAAAGTACACATAATTTGGCCGAAATATACAGCAATTCCACCTGAAAGATAGAAATGTATAACAACTTTATAAAAGTTTTACTTTTGATTACATATTTTTCCAAACAGTCATGTGTTTGTAGACAACTTAGATTAAAATAAGTGGGGGGTTAAAATAAGTTGGACAAACATAGCATGACTACTATCAAGTGACTTTGTTTTGGATCTTATAGTAACTATTTAGTTACTTTAATCAATCAATGCTGTATTATAACTTTTAGCTGAACATAGATTAGAATAAAATTAATATAATATCACATATTTATTATAACATACAAACATGGAGGTCACATCTGTTTAGCTACAGAGGGGCTGGCAGAGATCATAGAACTCTATTTGTCTGGAATAGGACAAACTAATTTTGCTTCATAGACATCCATACACTTCTTTACACACAATCAGCAATTATAGATACTGCTAAATTATCCCTTTATAATTCTTTCACAATAAATAACCTTGTTTTGTATTGGGGTTAAACATGATCATCAGGAACTTACCATATTGAATGAAAATATCTTTCATTAACTTCAATTTGACAAATGTGACAATACTTTGAATCTGAGGTTAACATGGGGCTGTAAGATAACAAAACACACATAAGAAATATTATACTTACATGAAATCACCATCTGTCCCATTAGATAGATACTGTATATCTGAAGAAACCTTTGAGACTTTTGAGTATTACATACTAAAATTATGTAAGTACAAAAATTCTATTTTCAAATTCAAAGTAGCTCAGTTGTTTGGGGCTTGACTTTACATTAGTGGGTACAGGGTTCAAATTCCACTTGAACATGTACCAATGGAAATTAAGTACATGTACATTTTCGTAATAAAAATACATGTATGAAATGCATTGAATACTATGGTGAGGAAACCTACCTGTTCCCAGAACAGCTAATAGTTAGTGCTTGTAAATTGACAATATGGCTTACCACATGTCACATTTAGTACTGACTATCTGGTCAGCACTTGGATTCGAGGTGGCCATATTATTACTACCTTTGCAAATGCCGGGATGGAAACCTTAACCTGAACGCTTTTGTCTATTTTCACACTAAATAAAAGTCCTGATGAGCATTAACAAGATTACCTGTATTCTTTTCCTTTGGCACCCAGTTCATAATCAGCAATGGCTTTCATTTTGTAGAAGAAGAAAAATGTACAACCAGCCAAAGCCAGTATCGCTAAGTTTTCAAGTAAAGTTGTTGTCCAAGTTCCTACAACATAACTTGCATATATTGTTGATATGCATAGTACAGAAGAAATGGTCCAGTAAAAGAAAAATGGAGACCTGAAAATAAGTTTTATATAAAAAAAAAAATTGTTATAAGGCAATCTACCTATGACCTTCAGGTCGCTGATAGTGGTAAATGAACGCCACTAATGACCATGTTTTGTAGAGTACCCTTGGGAACACCTACGTCCAGAGGTGAACTAGTATAGGCTGATTGATTTTAGTGAATCAGAACTTTATAATATATTAACTTACAATCATTCATTATCACAGGATAGAATAACTTTATTCAGTTAAAATGATACAGAACTACAAAAATATATTAATAAACTAAGAATGAATGAAAACTATTCTTTTGAAATTAATATGGCCTCTTTTTGAGTATATGTTGAATAGTATAAATAAATGTATAACACAAGGCTAGAGTTGTTAACAATTGACTTATAAACATAAGATTGTACTGATAATAACTATCTTAATAGAAGTGCCACTTTCATATGCAACAAATAGTTTCGTACTCATATCATATATGTTAACACAATTTTATCATAAAGATACAAGTGTAAAAGGTAAGTACCTGTTCTTCTGCTGTGGCCTGGAATATACATAAAGGGCGCCCATAGCGATTGCTACAAGTACTATTGCGGTCATTATAAACGAAATAGATCCAATTAATAGTAAAAGAGGCAAGATAATGAAAGGTAAAATTACATCTCGGTCGATTTTCTTCCAACTAGATTTACTAGTAAATAATTTTAAAAACTCTTGAACTGTAAAACCAGCCATGTTTGTAAGGCTCTTACATATTTTTCGTGCAAATATTATAATTACTTTCGTAATAAAGCACCAATATAACCACGTATCCATGTAAGATTATGCCAATAAATTACAAGAATCCTTACACTTGAAAACAAAACATAACAGTCGAATGTGTATATAATATTTGATTCACTTACTAAACACCTGAAGGCATATGCCTGTGAAAAAAATTTTTTTTCTCTTAAATAAAGCTTCAAATATCAAATAGAATGACGATAAATTTATATCTACTTTTGATTATTCTTAATTCATATTAAAAATTCTTTACGTAGAGTACCCGCCACATAAGGTGGCAGTTGGAGGCGTCGCCACAGTCGCGTAATCCAGTGTTGCCAGTAAACACGCCAAAAACTAGCACTCACTGTGCCATACGGCTCGATACATTATATTGAGGTTTCAATTGTAACGATCTTTGGTTGCAGAGCTATAAACTCAAATAAAACAAATTAATATACCAAAGTCAAAAGTCAAAATATTTTTATTCAAAATAGGCCCTATCATAAGCTCTCTTTGAAAGTTATTTTATGATCTAAGTACAAATTAAAAAAACTATATATTGACAAAAGGAATATATATGAGTGAAGTGGAAGGGGCGGTTACGTAGGGGCCGGCCTAATAAGACATATATGTAACAGTCAGATAGACGCTATATTGAAAAAAGGTGACGTTAGGGGTACCTATAACCGCCGAGAGTGTATTAGAGAATGTATGAATGTCAATGAAGCGAAAGTGGTCTGTCAGGATCGGGACAAAATGGGGATCCGTGATCTCTGCCTACCCCTCTACAGGGAATCAGGCGTGATGTGTATGTATGTATGTAAAAAAAACTATTTCAAACATGGCACTGAGCATTGTCTTTACATATTTTTACCGAGGTTAGTTCACCAACCATTTCGGCTGCTCAGGATGCCACGTCATGAAGACCACGACCGCTCTGATAAGAGCGTAACGATTGAGAAGAAGAAGTTCAGCGGAGACCCTTGGAGAAGAACTAACAAGAAACTCCAGAAATCAATTTATTATAATCACCCTTAACAAACATAAAAATTACAAAGAGTGGGCAAAAAACACAACGCTGGTAATACTAAATTTACCTTTCATACAAAATAACACGCAATGGCGGAAACGTCAAATTTAGTTCCAAGTTTGGCTACTGCCACCTTATGTGGCGGGTACTCTATTCCAAAAGTACATTTTTGAAATGAAATGAATTTCTGATAATTGATTACCGATTTAAATCGTTCGACAATCGTTAAGTTACTATTTCCAAATCTGAAGTCTTTCACTTAACTGACGTAAGAATGACAACACATTCTTTGTCACTCTGAATATGACAACTGAGAAGCATGTTAAAGAATTATACCAATGACAGGCTACTGTTGTGTACAATATATATTATAGAGATCCCGCCACATAAGGTGGCAGTAGCCAAACTTGGAACTAAATTTGACGTTACCGCCATTGCGTGTTATTTTGTATGAAAGGTAAATTTAGTATTACCAGCGTTGTGTTTTTTGCCCACTCTTTGTAATTTTTATGTTTGTTAAGGGTGATTATATTAATTGATTTGCGGAGTTTCTTGTTAGTTCTTCTCCAAGCTAGGGTTTCCGCTGATCTAACCTCAGTAAAAAATATGTAAAGACAATGCTCAGTGCCATGTTTGAAATAATAGTTTTAAGAGATTCGCGATTTATACTCATGATATAAGATATAAGGGTGTGTATAAGATTGATTGCAGCTGTGGGAAATCCTACGTCGAACACACTAAACGGTCTATTGCGGACAGAGTGAAGGAACACATAATATATGTAATATATAATAAGAAGGATAAGTCCCGTTTAATTATTAATCATGTTTGAAATAGTTTAATAAACATATTTTGACTTTGATATATTAATTTGTTTTATTTGAGTTTATAGCTCTGCAACCAAAGACCGTTACAAATGAAACCTATAATGTATCGAGCCGTATGGCACAGTGAGTGCTAGTTTTGGCGTGTTTACTGGTAACACTGAATTACGCGACTGTGGCGACGCCTCCAACTGCCACCTTATGTGGCGGGATCTCTAGTCGCTGTTTATATAATATATATAGTTATATAATAGTTTATATAACAAAGTAACAATAATATGTACAAAATCATCAATTTCAGTACCACCATTATTTTAACAGGAATATCATTCTTAGAACATGGATATAGTGCCTACTTATAATTATGTTATAGTCTGGCTAACGAAAGTAGATACTGAAAAAGCGCGGCAAATTTAAAATATATTAGCATTGCAACCCTAAAATAAAAAGGAAAGGCGGAACAACTCACTTTGATACTTTGACATTTATTTTTATTTTACTAGTGGATGCTTCTAATAATTTTGTCCGCGTTATGACGTGATTAAAAGTAGCTTAGAGATCCCGCCATATAAATTGGCAGTTGGGGGCGTCGCCACAGTCGCGTAATTCAGTGTTACCAGTAAACACACCAAAACTAGCACTCACTGTGTCATACGGCTCGATACATTATAGGTTTCATTTGTAACGGTCTTTGGTTGCAGAACTATAAAACAAATTAATATATCAAAGTCAAAATATGTTTATTTAAAATAGGCCCTATCACAAGCTCTCTTTAAATATTATCTTTTGATCTAAGTATAAATTAAAAAAATTATTTCAAACATGATTAGTAATTAACGGGACTTATCCTTCTTATCATATATCATTAGTCTGTCCGACGTAGGATTTCCCACAGCTGCAATCAATCTTATACACACCCTTATATCTTATATCATGAGTATAAATCGCGAATCTCTTAAAACTATTATTTCAAACATGGCACTGAGCATTGTCTTTACATATTTTTTACCGAGGTTAGATCAGCGGAGACCCTAGCTTGGAGAAGAACTTACAAGAAACTCCGGAAATCAATTTATTATAATCACCCTTAACAAACATAAAAATTACAAAGAGTGGGCAAAAAACACAACGCTGGTAATACTAAATTTACCTTTCATACAAAATAACACGCAATGGCGGAAACGTCAAATTTAGTTCCAAGTTTGGCTACTGCCAATTTATGTGGCGGGATCTCTATATAACGTGTTAGAGATCCTGCCACATAAGCTGGCAGTAGCCAAACTTGGAACTAAATTATCGCATAGATATCCCGCAAGGATCCCGCAAGAAAATAAGAAAATTAAAATTATTTACTAAAAGGTACAGTCCATCCCAAAAGGGAATAAGGGCGAGAATGTATATGTATAGTTTCTAACTGCTTTGGTGCGTTGAGTAATCCTTGTTGATTGTGTAATGTTTATTATACTAGAGTCTTACATTAGCATTAATGAAACAAGTAATTTTGTCAATAATCATATAATTGTAAATGTAAATTTCTTCTAGACAACATGGATTTGGCATAAAGGCACTGAATAATGGTGACTAGAAAAAGGCATGAATATTGTAACGAATACATTGCAGTAACATAAGCCCATGTAGCTCTGAAAACAAAAAAAATATTGTTTATTAATTTAGAATAAGATTAAACATTACATATTGTATAACAAATTTATATTAGTTAAATAATCTTTTGGTCTTTTTAAGAATACTGTTTCATGTTTGATCAACGAAGTAAAGAGACATCTTGCGTAGTAGTTTAGTGATGGTAGACTTTTGAAAGTGTTCGATAATTGTCTCAAAACGCTCTTCATATATTATACCTGTTTATGTACCAAGGCACGTTAATAGAAGTTTGATGGAATCAACTGCCACTATCATATTATTATAAATCAGATAACGATAAATAAATTGGGGAAGTACATAATAGACATATAGACTCTTTGATGTCCCATCAGGGCAAGATTTTTATCTTTGAGCATAAACTAGTATAACTTATATGTGAACAAACTACTTACATATGTGCTTCGTAAACTGATGGACATTGATTTAGTAATGGCAGATAACCGTTTTTTAAACTGGTGCTACAATGTGCCGCTGTGGATATAACGAACATGAGTACAAATAGACTGATTCCGATAACATTCGTCAATAAAAAATATCTGTAGTTCTTTTTGAATATACAGCAGTTCCACCTATGGAGGAAAATTAGAAACATAAAAATTCTAACGAGACTTAAAATTTACAAAAAACCTAATGTGAAACGTGTTAATTGAAAAACATGAGACTCAAGAATCAAGGATATGAATTGAATATTGGAAATGATTGTGTACGTACCAAATGCAGTGAAAGTAACGATCTGTATATACGTATCTACATAGTTTACAATAATCACTATTATATGGTATGCTGAAAAAGAAGATTTAAAACGTATATTAATCCTTCGTTATACATTAGTCATAAAACAAGTCGCCACAAAAACGAATCCTCACTATTCGGCTATTCAAACCCTATTTTTAAAGGGACTTAGTGCTCAACGTTAGCTTATTAACCATAGCCTTTTACAACTATTCTCTATTAGTTGTCAAGAAGGATAAGTAACACTATCATATATACGATCGACTCAATCAGAATAGCAGGATAGATAGACGATACTCTCAATCAGAATAGCAGGTTGCAAATTTAATGATGTACACTACGTAAGCCTGAAGGAGAACATAAAATATTTCAGACGTACCTATTCGAAGTCCAATCTTGATTTGCAGATTCAAAATCAGCTAGGTTTTTAGTCTTAAAGAAAAAATATGTAATTATGGCAAACAGCACCGCAACAATTATGTTTTCGACAAAAACCGTTAATCTTGTACTTACAACGTAAACTACGTAGTTTCTATATATTAATATAACTGACGTTAATGTCCAAGAAACGTAGAAAATTGATCTGAAACAAATTGGACTACATACATACACATCACACCTGATTCCCTGTAGAATAGTACGCAGGTATCACGGATCCCCACATGTCCTGATCCTGACAAACCACTTTCGCTTGACACTCATACACACTCGTACATAATTGGAATACGTTAACTGACATTGGTTTGCCAAGATGGAAAACTAAGGGAATTCGTGATCTCTCTCTACGTCTGTTGAGAAACAGAAGGAACGACTATCTACGTAAATGAAATAACTATGAACATAAAAAAACATAACATACATACGCTTCACGACTTGTGTATACACACTCCCTTTTTTATTATGGCGGGGTAGTCAGAGGTTTGAATGCCCATCTCCGAAATTTCGAAGGCATGTTAGGTATGGGTCATTCGTAGCCCGCGTATCACTAGATAGACAGCACCCAACGTGATAGGTAGTGAACCGTATCGCCGTATATAGGCACTGACTATTACCTACCTGAGGGATAGGCAGGTTTCCTCACGATGTTTTCCCTCACCGTTAGCGACTGTAAATTATGTACGTAAATGAAAAACACACATTTAAATTTCATTCATTGGTACATGCCAGAGTCGGGATTCGAACCTAGGACCTTTCTCATACGAAGTCCGAGTTCTTACCCACTGGGCTACAGCCGCTGTTTAATAAATATGAGTTAGATAAATTTAGAGAACTTATGTTAATGACATTATTTTACTTGAGTCAGAGAGTGACAGATTCATCACCGATTAATTCTATGGGCGGTGACTATGTAATAAAGCTAGCAACCTGTTACCGACATCACAACCCTATTTTTCATGCTAATAAGTAAAATGGTCGGTTCACCCCGAAAGGGATTAAATGATATGAACCCATCTATGTATGTATGTTATGTAATAAAACGAGGCCCTTGAGAGACAAAAATAATTAAGATCTAAAAGTCAAAGAAGGACCTTTTAGTTAATGTGAGCTGCGAAGGAAACACAAGTCACAATCACGATTGATAGACCGACGATTTGTGAGATGTAGTAGGGTGGTATACCAATAGCACAGATAATAAAATACCACCAATAGTAAGAAATTAGCTCAGAACTACTTATAACGTCGAACCCTTCGAATAGAGTAATTGTATGATATCCAGGACTGCTATTGATTATGGCTTTAATTATATAACACATTTTAACTATGGTTCAAAGTCCTTATGGTCCAAGTTCATTTATGCTTTTTGCAAAAGATATGTTTAATATCAGATCAGTAATAGTGTGAAATTGGTAGTTGAAAAGCAGAAGTGACAAATTGCTCTATTTTTAAAGCGAAATTTGTCATTTTCTGATAACAATGGTGAAATATCACACTTTAGCTAATCCACTACCAACTTCACACTATTACTGATCTGATATTGAACTGCGTTGGTGCTAATACCCATTAGTAGACATGGGCCCCAGATTGAAAGCCTCAAGATTCTTGGTTTTCCCTGGCATTTGTGTGTGTAGTTTGTTGTCGAGAACTGGGCATTGTTATGTCAACGCCATGCCCGATGAAGTGATAAATATATTCTTCTGATTATATGAAAAAGATAAAAGAGACGATTACAGTCATATGATCGAGTTTATAAGTATCTCAACGTACCTATCGAATTAGTAGATACAGGTGGAAAAATATACGCACATTTACATTCACGTCTTTCAATCCCTTTCGGGGTGGACAGAATTGAACAATCACTTTGTAGGTGACAGGTTGCTAGCCCATCGTCCATTTGATCCCATTTAACCCTAGTCTTTTAGTCACCTCCTACGCCATTCCGGGAAGAACGGTAGCTAGTTAACATTTTACGGCCCAGACTAGCACAGTACATGGAAAAATACTAACCTTTGCTTATGAATAATGATGAAAGTAGCATACAACATCCATGCAGCCACACTTACAAAAACTATTATGGTACAGGAAGAGGATATTGTAGAAACAAATAGTAATATCAATAATATTAATGTCGGTAACACTTCGTTCCTCTCAATCTTCTTCAATCCATATGTTTTAGATTCTATATTTTCTAAAACTTTGGAGCCCATTGTCTGCAAAAAGCAAAATATTTGGAACAGTGAACCATTTTGAATAAATCACAGATTAACAACATACGTACATGTGATGCCCGATTCCATGTAGAGAGGTAGGCAGAGATCACGGATCCCCAGCTTTCCCGATCCCGACAAACCATTTTCGGTTCAATTTGACACTCTTACACCTCCTTATACACAATCAGCGGTTATAGGTACTTTTAACATCACCCTTTTTCGATATAGCGTCTATCTGACTGCCATATGTCCTATTGGGTCGGCCCCTACGTAACCGCCCTTCCACTTCACTCATATACATATATTCCTTTAACACAACAAACAGATATCTTCAAGATTGTGGGGAGGATATTTATGTACTTTTGTAACGAAACATGTACGCGTATATTGGCCCGCGCCGGACACAACGCACGAACGGACCGCAACGTCAATTAACTAAATTTATAAGTTGTGAGTTAATAATCGTAGTAAGTATCTTAAGAATTAAAACATTTAAGGGCTACTTTTTAATATGTGTGTAAATAAAACTTTGAAACATACGCTTCACGGCTTGTCTAAACAAACTTTTTTATTATGGCGGGGAAGTCAGAGGCTTGAGTACCCGTCTCAGAAATTTCGAAGCCATACTGGGTATGAGTCACATGAATCACGCATTTCACTTGGTTCTGATTGCACTTATCGTGAGAGGTAGTGAAACGTAACAATGTATCTAGGCACTGGCTTTTATCTAACTCCAGGCATAGGCAGGTTCCCTAACGATGTTTTTCCTTCACCGTTAGCGACTGTAATTTACTCAAATGAAAATTATATTTTTTAATTTATTCATTGGTAAATGCCAGAGGCTGGATTAGAACCTCCGATGCCTCCCAGAGGTCTTCCCCAATAGGCTTTAGTATCTTTATAAATGTAAGCAATAGATATGTGTATGTACATATATGAATAATTATAATAAATAAGTACTTACACTGAAATAAAATCTTTCATTATACCTACTAAACCAGATAAAACAATTTGCAAGTTGAAAATCGTAACATAGTTATTAACTGATCTACACACATTTTACATAGAATTAAGTATGCTTGATACTTATTTAAACGTTTTTCATGAAAACTACAGTATGGCAGGCGGCCGATTATTCAATAGCTTTCTCAAGCACTGCCTGACTGATGACGTAGGAACAATGCGAACTTTGAGGCCTTTCGAGGTGTTGTCGCTATTGGACATGACTTCAAGGACAACGCAATTTCATCGGAAAAATAATTATTCCTATCATTTAAATAATTGAGCACTAATCAATACGTGACGTCACAGCATCGACTTATATTAAATAGGAATTGCATTAGTGCATATAAATAACAATGCAACTTACTCATTCTGATAAATTTGTTTTTAACCCTGTAGTATCTTACTTTACACTTTTTTCCAAACTTGTCATAAGGTTCATTTAACATTCATTATAAGCTTAATATCCATTACCTACATTGAATATCATACATATCTGCACGTTAATTTATCGTATTTACATCTGCTCGTTTATCTACTTACTGCTAACGTTATCCCAGCGTAACTACCTCTCGACCTATAATGTTCCATGGACCTTCGGTTAATCTGTCTCTAAAATTTACAACCGATATACAGAAAAAGGGCATTATTGAGAACAGGCATAGACACGCATTGAAAATCCGCAGAGCGCTTGTGCATTGCGTAATCAGACTGGAACCTACTGCCTGTATGACGAAGGTGCGAACATTTTGTAAGCTCAAAACTATAAGTAGATACTCATTTGGGAAACTGACCTCTGTTTCGATGTTTTCTGATAATGCAAATAACAGATTTTTCACTTCAAATGACATCACAGGTATCTGATTCCGACGAATAATACATGTATTGGACTGTCAATAATTGTTTTGCGCTTTTGTATCCATATCTATCACAGGTTTAACTATGGGAATAATATATTTGGCATTCAACAACCTGATTTCTGTAAGAAGAAAAGAATAAGTGAAGAAAAAGTCTTAACGTTGTTTATCTATGAAAAAAGAACGATAGAATCTCTTAGTGTTTTACTGTCGATAGATTCCACTAGTTAGAACGTTATCACAATCGCTTAAAATCATGGCTACTTCTTTCTTATCTTATCAAAATCGTTTGTAGGTGAGTTTGTCAAATTTAAGGAAGCTAACAGGACTAATCGATAATAAGTAATAAATTTACAGAATCTAAAATTCACGTCTTAATAATTACTAGTAAGTATTTATAAATTGGTCAATAATTTATTACTTTTTATTTATTACTTTTTTATACTTAATTACTACCACTTCAATGTTTTCGTTAGTCTGCAATACCATGGATCCGGATGAGAGTGCCTGGTTTGATAAATATGTTAATTGTTAATAGAAAAGAACTAGGAATGGGCCAAAGGTACCCTAAAATTAAATACCATAAAAAAAACTCTGGAAAGAAATACGGTACCGGACATGTAGTTTTTCAATTCAAATACAGTTATTGTTTAAGGAAACTAACATACCATTCTATTCTTCTAAACATGAGAAAGAGGTTTACAATTTTTGACAACTAAAAATGGTTGATATGAATAATCAATAGACAATATCAATAGAGATAATCAATAGAGATAATCAATAGAGATAATACGTGACCATATTCCAAAGTACTTGACTAGACACATGTAAGATTAATTCCTTTCAGGGTGGACAGAACATCGGGCATATAAAATATCCTTGCTGACTTCTAGCATTAATGTAGGGGTCGTAATGGCATTTATATGTAGCATTGGTGACAAGTTGCTATCACATCGCCCAATAGATATCATTGACCCCTAGTTCCTTACTCGCCACGGCAACAAGAACGACAGTTAGCATTCTTACATCATAGCACGGGAGCTGTTAATTACATATTTGATTGAATGACCACCAAAGAAAGTCAAAAACTTATTTAATATACCTGAAGTAGTATCGACACACTCATAATTATATCATACTAATCACAAGTAAGTGAAAATGTTGCTAAATACTCGTAAACTTGTAATTGTAAAAGGGTCACGTGCCGTTTTAATTTAATATTGAAGTTAATTAGACGTTTGTTATTAAAAAAACAATTGCATATTTTCAAGTATCGGCCATTCGTGACTACTACGACAGCCATATACTACGTTAAAGCATTACTACTATAAATATATCTAAATAGTATAGTAGTCTATGTAGCATATTTTCCAGTGACCGAGCTACGAGCTGAGCGCAATATGTTGCAACAAAGTGTGTTAATAGACTATCATGTCGATCCTGTAACTATGGCGGAGATACTAAAATATTTCGTATGTAGCACGCATTATAGAATGTATAATTAAGCTTCCTTATTTGCCTTGGAAAGTCAAAACAACTCTTTATTGTATTTTATCATAATAAAAATAAAGGAATATGGTGAAAAAGTTACTGCGGAAAACATTTTCGCATTCGCGTTTCATCTGTTTACATGTAAAACGCAGTGCGCGCGCAATCGCCAGTCGGTTTGCTCCGCGTTGAGCAAGAGAACAGCAGTATTGATCGCGGTTCGCGCGTCGTCGGTGGTGTGTCTCGTTACTATGCTAAACCAAAACGGATTTGCGCGCTATAAACACAATTCTGCCTAATACTCAAAAACACGGTTGAACAATGAAAATGTAACGCAATTAGTGTTGAATGGTGATTGGTGAATTTCGAGAATTGGAAAGGGACATAATGACCGAGGTAGGTTGTCATTTTGTATGGGTTTTCACGAATGCATAGCACATGTGAATGCAGGCTTTGGTATAATTAATTTAGTGGAGACGTCTAGAGGTTAAAAGTACTTGTCTACTACTGTGCTAACAAGAGGAATGGTGATACGTAAGATGAGATAACTGTAACCCGAGCGATTGTTTTGATTTCGTTGCGTAAATCGTTGCGGTTTGGCCGATTTTCATCAAGTAAGGTAGTCTGATAACGGGTTGCAAATTATAAATTTCAAATTTACGCTCGTTGCGCAAAATTTGTAAGCTAACACTTCAATTAGCACATCGTGCATCGATTTGTAAACTGTTGGTAGGGACGTGAATAAGGCCGGCCGAGCTAACCAGATAATGGTGAGTTAGAACATTGCATTGGTCTACGATATGTACACATAATACATATGTAATGAGTTACTCATTAAATATATTACTAAAGTAATGTCAGTAAACTATTTTAAATAAAACTACGATTTAAATGTTAAGTCAGACTAAGTAAGTGAGACAAAGTTTGAATTTTCTTGCTGTACGCTGAAAAATTTGTAAATCCTGTATGTAACTTGGATACTGTTTAGATTATTTCATACTTTAATCCAAACGACAATAAATACAAATTTGTTATATCTAGGTCTTACTACAAAGTGCCTAAAGATTCAAACAAAACTGGTGATCGTATTACTGAAAAAGGTTAAATTGTAGTAAAGTGAATGTATGTATTGTGCGAATCTTCGATTCTGTTTACTTTTAATACATTTTATCATTATGTTCTGTATTATTGTCACAGATGATTTTTCCATACAAAACAATAATTAATAACTCCGTAGAAAAATAAAAAATATATCAATTCTTAAATATTTATAACGTACCATAAAACTGACACACAAAATACTGAAGTTTCAACATTTATTTGTGCTCAGTCTACCCTACATATTTCAAAACGAAAATAAGCAATGAAACCTAACAAATAATTCTTCCAAATTCTTCCATAGTTAAATATTACTATTCCATGTCTTAAGGCTTCATTCATTTCATGTAAATATTATGCTAAACGTATCTGTCAGAGTGTAATTGAATCTTAGTTCCGAGGTATGTAGAACAAAGCGTTTGTTTACTGAAATTTTGGATTTAATTAAAAAGAGTACTCTTCGTATTTTATAAATAAATGTAGATCTTCAACCAAGATATAGTAAACCGGGCTTAATACACAGTAAATTCCGTCTTATGTCATTCAATTTATTCATACCTAGAATAGAAACCACAGCTTTAAAATTATAAACGGGACTCATAAAAATGTATTAAATAAACACTGTCATACAAAATACTAGTTTATTTGAATACGAACTAAATACAATTACATCTCGCAGATAAATTGAGGTTTGAAACTGTCAAAGATTATCTAATCTGTATCGAAAGAAACATACTTTTAGAACTATAGAATTATACAGTACATATCCATCAAAAATATTCTTCATGAATCATGGAAACAAATTAAAACTATAAACTTAAAGTAGGAATCAAAATTATATTACATATAAAAAATATATCATAGAATTTAATTATAGGTAAATACTGAACGGCATAACTTCAAATGAGTGTCTATAGTATACTACGTTACTACCCAAATCATGTCTATATGCATTAGTGTTTGAATGCAACCCCTATAATTATGTTTTGTCACGGTGCCGATGTTTGAAGCTTTATTACAACGCCAAGTTATTTTACCCCGAAAGGGATTAAAAAACGCGTGTATGTGCATTGAGTGAGATTCTGTCAAGTAAGTTAAATTATTGGAGTTATAATACTAGAATTTTTATTAGCTTATCTACCAATAGCAATATCAATAACTGATCAAAATGACAGAGGCTCACAATTTCCTTAAATTCCAAATAGCACGGGTGATATAACTAAAAAAGTATCACAAAATTGTTCTAGCATACCAAACCGTGAAAGTTTGTGGTTTTGATAACTGTTACCATACCCTATCATTATCTGTAATTTAGGTACGGGCGTGATTGTACAGATTAATAACGAATAAGTTATAAATCTCGTGGTTTATGGGCACATGGCATTACCTCTGCGGTAACAAAGGGTACGGAGGTGGTTGTCCTGGTCAGCCTTTGTTTTATCCACAGATCGAAATAGGCCTACATACATATATTCACGGCTCTACGTCCCCAAGGGGATAGGCAGAGATTATCAATCGCCTCCTGGAACGATCCTGACAAATCTCTGTGGCTTCACTCACACCCATCAACCTTCTCGTAAATATTGTTCTATTCTTCACGCTGCGTACACCCGTTTTGATAAGATTGTTTCCAATTTGATCTGCATATCGTCTACGTGGCCTCCCCCGTCCAACCGTACCTTCTACTATGGCTCTATTAAAAATTACATAGGCCTCCTCCGCGATTTTCAAATAAAAATCTCATGACCTGACTACACATTGACATTTACAATTCAGTTGAACAAACACTTAGGTCAACTTGTAAAATTACAAAATAAGAATACGAAAGGGAACTCTCTAAATCTAAGTCAGCCGTCATTGCATAATATTTGAGGCTAGTCGAATCTTATGGTACGCAAATAGTGGTTACGTAGAAACGTGCTGGTGTCATCAGAGGCTGGAGGGCATTGACGGTCATTCGAAAGGTTCATGGACGAAACGATGTACCACCGCATTTTGTTTTTTGGTATGGATCCAAGACGATATTGAGGTAGTTTATTGGTCGCGGTAAGATTAAGTGTGAATTTAATGCTCAATTTCGAGCTAAGCCATTTACGTCGTTTGTCTTCGTTAGAAATTATCTGTTTAATAGATAGAATGTTATTGGCAAATACTAGGAACCAATACTATAACTTCCCTATTAGTAGACAAATTAACTTATTACGAAACGTATAAGAACATTATAACTATCTCAGTGATGTGCATAGTAGAACCGTATATTTAGTATGAATAAATTGGGTAATATGTTATCAAAATGACATAGTTATGGCGAGTGTGAAGTAATCTTTGTTTACTGTGACCATTAGACACAAAGTTGTATGATAACCTATTTTGTATTAAATTTACCGTTCGATAACATCCATTAAAATGCAATTTGTCCCCTGACGTCCACCATATACAGCGTGGTATTAAGAAGATGTGTCTAATTTATTTGTAACAGTATTTTTACTTAGGACATGAGTACGTAGAAACGTTATTATTACCTTATTCAGAAAGAATATGGTGAAAAGAAAAGAAAAATATGCATTTGTATATGGATATTTCTAACTTTCATTCTGTATGCGGGTTTATTGAAGTTTTCAGCAATGTTTATTTACAAGGTTAGGTGTAAGCTTTCAGGATTCTATTGTCTATTGAACAAGTCTGGACTAGTATCTTTTAAAAGCATATGATACCGCAGGTTACCTTTTGTCATAGTAAAGTTTAAACTAAAAGGTAAACATTTATTTTAGATCCTGCTGAGCTACAAAAAAAAACTACGCAAATCAAATAACCTTGTGTTTACGTTTTATTTTACAATAGTTTGCTAAAACTCGTTTGACGTGTAATTCTTTGCCAGTCTCTTATAATACACTCTACTGCAAACAGCCTTTAAATTAGTCTAATTTTTAACAGCAAGTTAGATTTTAAATCGGGTAGGACATCGATAGTTGCTAAAATTGAAAGCTTATCTTAATGTTATTTAATAGTTTCATTTGAAAGAAAAACAAAAAATAGTTTATTCACTGCATATAAATACAAACATTACACATTCAAATAAAATAAAAAAACCTTGATGTAGTGAAAAGGTGCTGAATCAATAAACTCAAACAAAAAGTACATTAATATTCAAACAATCTCAAAGTATGCCCTTCGAGATTAAACTCTAATCTTTAATACTAAGAACATCATCCTGCTCAGTTGATGTGCTACTATCAGCGTACTTCTGATAAGATAAAGTCTTCTTAGCCTATCTTACAATAATCTTGATTTATCTCTTAACTTGGACAAAACTGGGGCCCAAGTCTAGTAATGGGTTTTAGCATATTCGTAGCTCTACATCACTTTAGTAATGGTGTAAAGCTGGTAGTGGATTAGCATAAGTGTCAAATTTTGTAATTTTTCCGGTTTTTGCTATTGAACAGATACTGAATTGAACCGATGATTAAGCATAGAATAGTTTTTCCAACGATCATAAAGACAAGAGTCATCTTAATAAAACACGTGAAGAAAGACCTCAATTCGAGCGTATTTTTACATGTTACATTCATTTTCTAACAGAACACGGTTTCTAGTGCAATACACATGTGAATGGTACATCGAAGCTAATAATACATTGTTCTAGACCTACTAAACTCAAAAATGAGTTATTATCATATGTATAGCGCATTCAATGGAATTTTACACGTTATGAAATCGATAAATAGCCTGCTTTTGTTTCTTCAGCTGCGTAGATATAGTAGGTGTTCTAAAAAAAAAATATCAATCGTTCTAGGCAATTTAAGAACAAAAATTGATTTTTTTTAAGGGAATTTCAATTTATTTATTTATATTTAAAAGACAGTCGCTAACAATGAGGAAAAACTTGAGAGGCTCATATCTAACAAGCTTTCGAAGTTGAGACTCAAGTCTTTCACTACCCAGCCATCATGATAAGTCGTAAAGCGTATGTTTGTGAATGTAATGTTTGTTTTATTTCCAGCATATTGACCAAAGACTAGGGGTATAGTATAACTAATATGTATAAAGTACTTCGATATTATCTCATCTTGAATTGATATGCGTGTAGTTGAGTGAGTAAAAGACCGTAACCATCCTCCATCACGTGTAGTAATTTAGTCGGGTCAAGGGAAGCAAACACTCGTAAATTGTGTACAAATCGTTATTCGTATGTGGGTAAGTACGTATTATTGGGTTTCTAACAGAGTTTTTTGTTTTAAGAGAATTCATCAATGAAAATGATATTCTAACGGGGAATATTTCACTCACTACACTGTCATTCAGTCACTATTGTTTCTGGGTAGTTACAAATTTCAGTGATTACCGGCGAAGATTCCCTATTCCCAGTACCCACAAACTTAACTGTCTAGTTTCGCCTGTATCCGAAATATTTTATGTATAGATAAAGTAAAAGACTATAAGTCGCAAGCCCTAGGAATCATTTTAAGAAACATAATAAATAAGTTTTATTAAATCGTGTTTAAAAATTGACTAAGGAGAATTATTATGTTTCAACCATTGCCTTGATCTCTTGGCCAGTTATCTGATCTGACATTTACTTAGTATTGAATATCATTTATTGCGGCGACCTAGCATAATAAGACGATGCACGCCAACCATCGTATCAGAATAGGCAGAATAGGAATAATCAACGCTTGTTTAATAAAACCGTTATCGGACGTATAATAACACGTACCTTACTGACTATACGAATTTATTTATCAAAGGATTAATATGTTCATAATAATAAATGGTCGACGATTCCTCGTTTTAGGAATTATTTAACAGAAACGTCCAGTCAAAGACTTAGCTATGTTAATCTATGTACATTTAAATTTCGTAACTTCACATTACCTCGTTTTTGTCATAAGCTGTTACGGTTCAAAGAGACACAGTAAAGACAATAAATAAAGATGCTCGCATGTTAAGAAGAGTGATGCGTTGCATTGTTATGATAACGATATCCATTATAATTGTTAGGTCGTAATTCATCCGTCTTAACGTCAGTCTTAGCAAACAAATAGAACTTTTTAATGAGCTACAATCGGACTGATATTTCCTTTATTGCACGGCGTCTTTATTGAAACCGGTTGGCGAGGTCTTGCAGTCGTGATCGCTAGGCAGATATAATTAATGCCAGGATCGTTAAATTCACATTCAAAACTTCCTGCAATGGTTCTTTTGGAACCAGAAGAGAATGTGAATATTGTCGAACTGTTTCACTTCCCGGAGTATCGCCCTTTCTCATCTTGGTTGGTCGCCATCTTTGTGCGTCAGTTGACGTTGGGCATAAAATAACTTATTTATTCGGCGATTCGGCACGGCGTTTTAAGAAATCAATTGATACAGTCAAGGTATGTCAGTCAATATTGCAATTGTAATGCCCCAGTTTTTTCTTATAAAATGTATACCTCAAGTATTAAGAAAAATGTTCTATCTTATCTTTTATGATTATGTATACGATTTAATAATAGGTATGTGTTATTCATTACAAATAGTTTAACTCATTAACTATATCTCAGTTTTAACTATATTACAATTTGTATATTGACTATTCAAGGGCAAATAAATATAAAATATACTAAAGAAAGAAACTTTATTTGTAAAACATGTGATGTTACAATGATACTGAAGTTCGAACATGTTTTGCCTCTATGAGTAGGCTCACGAAACTTTTAGAATTACTTCATATTTATTATAAATTAACATGTAGAGATGACACCATCAGTCCTTGATTATAACACTGTGGTTAAAGGTAAACGAACTGAGTTTCCTTGAATTAGCGGTATTAAAAGATTATTCGTAGCCTAAGCATATTAACAAATTCGTTACAATAACTCATTGCGACATTATTTTTTGCTACTTTCGCATAATATATAATTTGCGACATTATTTTCGTTATATAAGCATAATTATAATTCTTTGATGTATCCAAAAAAATGTGAAGGCTTATGAATTCACTGCAATTTTTTTACTTACATTACACTTGCATTGCTCTGTTAAATATCAACACTTAACTTCTGACTATCTTTAAAAGGTTAACTATTATAAAAAGATTAAAATTTTAACATTTCTACACATATATTACTTCACTCATATATTATTACTCATTATAAGGAAATAGTTTGAAAAAAAAAACAAGTATAACGATACAAAATTCGTATAAAATATTAACAGTATTGAAGTCTGCTATTCCTTATACAGAACCTAATATAATCTAATCTAATTTTAATAATGTTAGCGTGGTGTAAATGAATTTATCAATTATTTAATGTAAAGAAGAAGTATAACATAGAATGAAGATACAAATTACTTTTAACAAGTATTTTACATAATTTTAAAAGTTAACTGTATAACAATCTTGTATTCAGTAATAAGTAACTACGAGTATATCGTTTATAATACGTACGAGTACATAAATCTACAAAAACTAACGTTACCGTCCAAGTACCTATCCACGTGTAGACACGCTTAAGAAGCCCTACTACAGAACGGAAATGAAAGCCGTGCCTAAGTCATGTGAGAATGTTTGCTTACCTTACAAACCTAAGTAAACGGATGACAAGCATATGTAACATATCAGAGCCTAACTCTCACTTTTCTTGAGTAATTATTTACAAATAGTTGTCTGTAACTATTTTAAGTAGCTGTAGTTTTATTGCGCTATTTGAATAACTTACTCCTACTTTTTATATAAATTGTAACTACTAAAAACTTATCATTTAGAAATGCACAAATAAAGATGTGGGAAAAACATCGCGTTTAGTCTTACCTATTCCTTAGAATAGGTAATAGTCAGTGCTTGTAAATGGCGGCACGGTTAACCACATGTTACCAATAATATTATTTGTCTAAAACATCATGTGAGGTATTCATAAAATAACTAACTCTGCAATTGCGGAGATGGACATATGAACCTCTGACTCTCAAGGGAATATGGTCGTGAACTATAATGTGCTAGAATTAGACTCATATTCATTTATGAGTCATAAACTCATAGTATATTTGAACTACTATCCCGTGGGAGTTTTGGGATGAAAGTAGAGTGTGACCCATTTAGTTATGAGTTCAGTGCAGTGAAAGAATGTCGTTGCATTAAGTAAATATAACGGTTACAGTAAATACTAAAAATAATATGTTATAAAACATTTCGATATTATTGTTGTTTTGTAATAGTTTAAGCTTTATTACAGGGTGTTGAATGGATGTCTATTTCGATCATACACATATTTTCTCTTTAGAAGTAATTTTTTCTCTGCTTTCTATCTACATATGTATATTATTATCTGTGCTTGTAAAATGCGTTATGTCTAGATAGTGTGGTCTCCTGTAAAGTATATTCCATATTTTTACCAGACATTTACTACGATATTACGCAATAAGAACACATTGAAAGTGGACACGTAACATATAAGAGGAATTTATCAAAAGATTAAGGATGTCGTTTAGAGAAAGGTAAAATAATAAATACGTAACTGCTAGCGTGAACATCAACTCGTGATAACAAACACCGCTTTATGTAAAATACAAATAACAAATCGAATCACGTATATTACTCGACAGGCTTCAAAAACGTTTATTTTCCGCAAGTGGAAATATCCATTTCAATATTAGGTACAATGTGCCAGTTCTTATCATTAAAGAAAAACAAATTGAAGAAAGAATTACTGTTAACTTGTAGCTAGAAATAAAACTTACAGACACACCACGATATTTCCTTCTAAACGGGTAGTCATAGATTGCAGACTCCATCTTTCAAACCAATTCCCCAAACACATAGTTTATTATACTATACTTCATCACTACATAGTATAAAACAAAGTCGCTTTCTCTGTCCCTATGTACCTTTGTATGCTTAAATCTTAGAAACTACGCAACGGATTTTGATGCGGTTTTTTTAATAGATACAGTGATTCAAGAGGAAGGTTTATATGTATCCATTAAATAGCCAGAAGTGCGAAGCCGGAGCGTATATTATATTATTGATATACACGTCATCATCATGTCACCGTATTCCAAGAACCAATGCCATGCCTTATACAGTGCTATAACTATTATCTAATCTGAGAAAAACTGGTTTCCGTACCATCGAAATTATGTATTTCACCAAAGATTACGTAAAAGTCACACATTCACGTCCTTTAATACCTTTCGGGATGGACAGAACCTTGGAGACACGATAATATATCCTAGGTCTCTTTTAGCATGAATAAGTAGGTTCTGTTTTAAATCTCACTATTAATTGTGTATATAAATTCAATCTTCTTTCATTGCTTTAATAACCTCTAATAAAATTAGTTAATTAGTCGAATATATAACCGCATTACCAATCAAGATATGAGATATTAAGTTGGTTTACTACTTCATCAGGCCATTTGATATATTATAGACTCATTTGAATGATATAATATGTGTTTTAGTTCCCATACTATGAGATGTTTCATACTAAGAAAATACAGGCTCTAGCTTACATAGTAACTTTAGAAAGTTCACTATAGATTAAGATTAGAAACGCCCGCTGAACTAAGACTCGGATACTATATAATCGAAGCTGTACCTAAGTCCTTACGTAACACTAAATACTTCTAAGTTCTTGATCAGTTCATTAAATCTAAGTCGAAAAACTGCGGTTCATTGCGCGGTTAATATTGGCAGCCTTACACTTTCTATTTTTTCTAATTATCTTGTTATTACTATTGCTCTATTGTTGTATTGTTGTCGAGTTCACTCAGTGACAGTGAAATAACCTCTCACAACATTGATTCAGCACTTTCGAGCTAATCCGAGAAACATTGATTCGTTTTGATGTTTGTGATATTCATAAATCATGAGCTTTATTTGATGGGATCTCTCCCAGAATGAAAGTATTTGTTAACACATAATTGATTACCTGTACCTTGTCAAATGTAGTGAAACGGATCTATTAAATAAATTGAAACGCATTTTTTCTTGTTTCGTATTAATTATGTAGTTTCGTAACATCGAATATTATTATGATAAAACCACTATGATAATGCTAGTTCTGATTAAAGAATAGTCGTCACATAACTAAATTATTTTTCGTTCTAGGCGCAATCATAAATTTTTGTATTCGCTTACATTAAACTGAAGTACCAAACATTTGCTCTGTATTCATTATTATAATAATATTTGTTTTTAATTTTATGTTATTCCAATCAATTCTAATTATGATGACCAAATACTAAATCTCTAAATTATAAACAAAAAACCTGAATTCAAAATCCAGATTTAAATCACTCGCTATAAAACAGTTGTATAATTAAGACGACACTAAGATGACGTAAATATTACGACATAGAACTTCGTGCTTAATAAATTCAATCAGATCAAACGTGCGTGGTGTATAGAGTAGAAACTTAAGTTGTGAGAAAGTATGGAGATAGATGTCAATCACATATTAATTAATCGTCTCATGTCTTGATCTTTACATCGATGCCTATCTGTCACTACTTATATAATAGGCTAGATAATTCATTTTCTTATCAATTCGTTACTAACATATTTGAGTGTCTAAGTTCTAAGTTTATTTGGATTCAACATAAAAAATAAGATATTTTGTGAAATGATCTTTTACACCTGTCTTGTGCTAGTCTGGGACGTAAAAAGAATGCAAACTAGCTGCCGTTCTTACTACTTACTGGGTGACTAAGGGACTAGTGGTAAATTGGAATAATTTGGCCATGGGCTAGCAACCTGACACCAATTCTGCATATGACATCACAACCCCAATATTTATGCCAAAAGTGGCCTTGGAGATACTAAATCTCCAAGGTTCTGTCAACCCCGAAAGGGATGAAAGGATGTGATTGTATATGTTTTGTTGCTGTACCGGGAAGAAGGTAGTCAGTTACATTGATTTACATCAATTACAATAGAAGTGTCATGTTATCATGTCAACAGCGTTTTAGACGTTAATATTTATACCTTAGTATTTACTTATATGATAAACAAAATTCTATAGATTCACTGAGATTGTATACTAATGTGACAGAAAGCATTTGTATGTTTTTACACACACGCACATCGTCATATTAATAATGCATTTATAAATGATAATTATTTATTATTGCGTGGCTAAACAATTAGAAAAGTGATTTGATTGCGAGAATTGTTTGTTGTTCATTGTCTTTGTGAATATGAGATAAGAATGAGTATTTATTCCAAAGATCTAGATAACACAGATCATGAAAACAAATATTTATCTTAACGTAGGGATGTTTGTTGTTATCTTGAAGTTGAAACACTTGGAGATTATTGACAGGCCTGTTTTCAGTGCAATAATACGGTCATAAATAAATGAAGATCTGGTAGAAACGTAAAAAAAAATCTCCGTTCGATTGAAATATAACTTTATATTTCTAGATGGTAAATTATGGACTTATGATACCTTGTCTATGGCAAAAGCAAGCAAAATATTTTTTATCTGCACAAAGATAAAACTAGGATGTTCGTAAACTGAAAAACAAAAGAAAAGACGAATTTTCAGGAAACTGTTAGTGTTGTCATTAAGAACAAAAATGTTGTAAATGAAGCACTTAACTTTCAATGTTATAACAAAACATTGCAACCTTGAAAATTGAATAACAATCGAACAATAATCATTTCCATACGAAAATTATGTAACCTTATTCTTATGTTGACTTCATAGGTTAAAATTTCAATGTTTTTAAATTCCAAATAATATTCGTGAAATGACTATGACCTTGAATTTGGAGAATGAATATTTAACTTTAGAATATAAACTTTGTGACTATCTGCAATTTCTACTGAACACAACATTGCGTCTACGATGGAAAAAAACATCGTGTGAAAACCTATATACCTATATCTTAAAACAGGTAATAGCCAGTGTTTGTAAATGGCAGCTTGGCTTACCTCCTGTCACATTAAGAAATTATTAACTAGTTAACACGTGGTCGTCGTAAACATACTATATGAATATATTTTGCGACGCAGAATAAAATAAATTGGCGGTGCGAAAATTGAAAGACTGCTACGATAACATTTTAAACAATAACTTTTTAGCATGCATTGCAAATATGTTTGGTAACTACGATAAGGAAGTAATGAAAAAACCATTTCTACTATTGCAAAGTATTCGGTACAATGTTACGCGAAACTGCCATGAAATGCGTGTTAGTACTTTCGGTAAATAGTTTTTCACGACTTTCTACGTTACATAAAAGTGTATAAATTAAATATAAATAAAGCATAAGAAAAAATATTCATTCATTAACGCCTCTATGTCCCCAACGTGATAGGCAGAGACTATCGATCACCACGTGAAACGATCCTGACAAATATCTCTTGCTTCACTCACACCCACTTTAAGAAAAAATATGTAAACACTATTACGAGTATTAACCCTTATAGGGTAGTCAGAGGTCCTCCGGTGCTCACCCAGATATCATGATGGTAAACTGTGTCGCCATTTACAAGTTCATCCAATTATTATCCGAGGATTAGGTTTCGTCACGATGTTTTGCTACACCATAGTATCGAAGTTGCAATAACAGTGAGTGCAAAAGCAAAGCAAGCTGTATTTTATCAAAGCAATATTCTTAAAAGGCACTATATTAATATAGTACTACTAGCTTAAGAGTACTTTATTTTTATGACTATTAGAAGCTTTTATTTTTATCTGTAAGAGTAAATATTGCTCCTATATATAAGCTTTCTTGTAATTGCAAGAGTAAATATTATTCCTATTCTATCATTTAATCCATTACACGTAACTGGTTCGCTTTAATTGTTTAGTAGCAGTCATAAAAAGTTTTCTCTATTACGGAACCGAAACTTAATTGGTTGTCTATCACAGCAAAAGGAAACAGGCTGGAAAACACATTGCTTTCTTAACTTGATTATTTCCTTTACAGCGTTGTAAAAATATCTCGAATTCAATGAAACAGTATCGGTTAAACGTTCGTGACTACTCGCTCTGATAGGCAATTCGACAGCCCACACGCATTTTCACGCGTATCAATCGCCAAATTATCGTTACATATTTATTTTGCCGTTTACGTTATATCATATTTAGTTTATTCATAGATTTTCCTCGCTCGATATGCCTACAGCTGCGGAAGGTTTCGTTTTAATTTATCTCTACAATTTTTTACTTATAGTTACGATGGTTGTTAATGTTGTCACTAACCTAACACTAAACTGCAATTATGAGTAGAAGCGTATTTAGCTAGTTCGTGACTATAACTACGATGAAGTTGTAATAACATAGTGTAATGAATAAAACATTAATCTGATGAACATTTATCGTAATGGACTATCCGCTTCAACAAGTTGGTATCTATTAATAAATTGAAGATTAAATCACTGTAATTGGGCGATAAGCTGAATGGAATGTAAATTAGTATTATCTATTGCCTACTCTATGAATTGGTTTTAAACATACAACACACACTTTACATATTTGACCTATATACCTGTAGGGAAACTAATTGACTTTTCCCGATTCTAGAAAGCCAATTTCGGTTCAATGCCATTACCCTACAATGCATAACATACTTAGCATTTGTGTTATACTCGTACTTTTTAAAGTATGTTTTTTATTAAATCACATATTTAAGCGGTTTTTTTCAATATTTATTTATGATCATGGACAACCGGGATTAAGCCGCTTAATAATGCTTTTAACTGTACGAAATTTAAAAACACTGGCAATAGTCAAAGGCCCGTGGCCCGCAGGAGCACCAACCGTGACAGATTGCTGAACCGTGATGAGTTGACTGACGTGTGCGCAGGAAATTGACAAACAGCCGTTGCCGATTCCGCTGAAAGCATTACTCGGTACCAGTTGCTACGTAAAATGAAAAGGAGAATCGACATTAAAATATTCTACTAATACTAATTGATATTACTTAAAAGTGAGTTAGCAGGTACTTATTGGATTATTCGAGATAGATTTTAGATTTTTAGATATTAGAATTATGATATGAGGTCAAAAGTTAAAACGTTCATAAATTTCATTAGTATTGCTTAAGATTATCATTACCCTGTTTAAGGCCTTGATACTTCTTTCGGTGAGCATCTAAGGGATAAAAGATTTTACGTATTTCTATTTAACACAAGTTATGAACCATCAAAATTATATAATAACAACAAAATAAAAGTTTGCTAAGATTTTATATTCTGTAGTCCTCTTTAATGTCCATTTCATTCTGTAGTCATCTTACCAGAATACAGACATAATGGAAGGAGAATCGAAATTTCTGATCCGTTCCACTGCACTACTTGGCACTGTATGTATTTTATTTTGAACAATGACGGTGTTGTTTTCTTCTTAGAAACTGTGGAGGTAAATCTCTAAGGGTACGGAGTACTTATTTAACGGATAATGCATTTATTAACAAATGTTTTTTATTTATTTTCAGCCGCATGGTGCGAAGTCAATGAGTAGAAACTGTATTATTTCGAAAATACCAACCAAGATGTCACCTCCATATCAAACTAAGATCGTCAGAAAGAGTGCCGATGATATTGCTTATGAAAAACATAACGTAGAAGTAGGAAACAAAAGAAACGTGGAAAAAGAAACCAAATCACTCATAAACATCACGGATAAACTGGTAGAGGAAAAGATAATAAAAGAATCTGGTCCATACAGCCTTTTGTTTGAAATTCATGATGATGATCTTCTGGCTAAAGATTCTAAAGAAGAAAAGCGGAAAAGTTATCCAATTTATAAAAATCACGCTCGTATTTACGAAAATTTGCCAGATGTTGTCCACATAGATGGCAAACCGATGAAGGAGTTCGAATATTCCTGTGATTCAAATGTACATGGAAAGAGGACATTCCAAATTCAATCAAGGTCAGAGTTGAGTTTGAATTTCAAAACTAGGGTAAATAAACCAAGTGAACCTAATTTAACACCATCAGAAAAGTCAAGCAAGCATAACGAAGAAAATTCATATGATGATAGTCTAGGGATACTGACGCCTGATCAAATGGATGATCTTTGCTATTTAGAGAACGCTTTCTCTCCAACTGATGAGGGTCTACCGGTGTTTTGTGTCACCGGTGACTCTAATATTTCACCTGATAACGGAGAAACACCTTCTACTGAAAGAACAGAGAGTGCCGCATCCACTATTCATCATGAAGGTACTAAGACAGAAGATATTATGAAGCTTACCACGTCTGTAACATTCGATAAAATTGATCCCGTGTTCGATTTAGAGAAGCCAACTTCGCCTTACAACACGTCGAGTAAAGAAAACATTACGAAAATAGTGGTTGATGAATATTTATCTGAAAAAGATGATGCGGCTCCCGAGGAAGGCGTTAAGCATTTTATCGATGATGACTTTATGCCTTCTATGCATAGTAGTATGCTGGAACCAGCAAGTTCTGCTGCTGATAACTTAGCAAATTTAAATTTGCCTTTAGAAAGTAGAAATGGTGTTTCAGGACAGAGATCAGAAGCTACACCGTCTCCTGAAGATCTACCTTTGGATCATTCGGATATAAATGGCGAAATAAGCTCATATTCAAGTTCTCTTTTACAAGAAACACTCACGTTTTCAGAAAGTAAAACAGACTTTCCTAAATCAATGGAAACGTCTAAAGTATCGAATAGTTTTATAACGAGCATCACTAGTATAACGAGTCTTGATGGTTACCAAGGCGACGGAGAGATGTCACGTCCTGTCAGTCGTGGAGGTGATCATTCGATAGGAGCGCTGGAAGAAAATATCGAAATGGATTGGCAAAACGTTCCTGTTACGAGGCGCACGGATCCAATGACTGATTCAGATTTCTTTACGGAAAGTGATGCTGATGGCCTTGACGATCACATGCACAAAGGTGATCGTCGGGCTCAGGTAATAGACGGAGCCTTGTACGGAGGTAAGAATGGAAACAACAATCCTTTGATTGTTAATAGGAGTGAAGATTCCTGCATGGATTCTAGTGGAGTGTACACAGATTTTGAAACTCAAAGAACTTCTCCAATATTTTTAAACGTTGTGGATGATTTAACTCCAGAGGGTTCGACCCCATCAACACAATCTGAGTGTAGTCAGAAGAAATTTAGTGCGGCAGTAACGCCTATTATGGACAGTGCTGCTAAGGAAAATGTAAGTAAATTGTCAAATGAAACGAAAAACCCAGTAGATATGGCTAAGACTGGTAATAATCGAAATCCACTTAAGAATGAAAAGGAAAACAAAGACAAACCTAAAGAAGAGAAGAGGTTTACGTTAAAGAAATATAAAATGCCAAAGCGCGATGTGCCAAGCAAGTTAAAAACGATTCTTAATAACAGAAAGGTTGATGCAGAATCAAATTCTAACTCTCCCAAAACAGCAAAGAAAAATGAACGCCGTGAGAATTTGTCCAAAAAGAATTCCTTCGAGAAGAAAAATGACTTAAAGGTGAAGTCATACAAAGATGTCAAATCCAAGGTTGAAAGCTCTCATGCCATACAAAGATCGCAAACTACAAGCAGTGTCAACAGGCTTTTGAATTCAAAAGCTGCCAGTGTTAATTCCAAGCCAAGGAGGTGAGTGTTTTTTTATGCTTATTGTGCATGTAGCTTTACATTTTATAAAGCGTGTAAATTTAAACAATATTCTTATAAAGCATAGGATTATAAAGTTATAATATTAAGAATTCTGTAGACAAGTTCAGCAAGACCTATCCATAATAAAATATTAAAGTTTTTAGAATAGGTGCTCAATTCTTAGGCTAGGCCTATTTTATAGACAATGTTTTTTTTTGACATCTTTTACGGCTAAATTGAACAGTTTGGAATGGGATTTCATGTCACGAATAAGCATGTTTCCTCACGATATTTTCCTTTATACTGTCTTCGTTTTGTTTTCATTCAACTCCTCCGTGTCAAATTATAAATAATTTACACGTTGATCACATCCCTATATTAACGCTTCAACGTCTCTAAAGGGGTATGCAGACACTGCCACCTGGAACGATCCTGACAAATCTTTATTAAAACCTCATTTTCCTCTACAGTCGCCACCTGCGCATGCGCATGGAACTGGGCTCGTCCAATGGCAGCGGCAAGAGCAGTCTGCACAGCAGCCAGAGCGACATCAGTGCTCTGAGCACCCCCCTCGGGAAAGTGGCTCCCAACTCATTCTCTTCCACAAGTGAGTAGTATGAACTATTCTACGTATTGATGAGTTATTGGTATATTTTCATCCATATAGAATAACCACCTATAAGTAACATATAAATGTAGCTATAGTCTATTCGCGTTAAGTAAATAGTGACGTCATGATAATCAGTGCTCAAACTGACCAATGAGACGTGAGTAAATGAGAAAAGAAGTCACATTAACCAATAACAGACAACCCCTATAAAATCTCATTGGTTAAATCATGGAGACCTTGATGACGTCACTATTTTCTTAAAGCGAATAGACTATAGTAAACTCCATATTTTAAACTACACACAAACTGATCACGAATGGGAAACAATTATTGTAATACTGTAAAAACTGTGCTTGTTTCATATTTTGATTATCCTGAAAAGTGTAGAATTCATAGCAGTAACTATTGTTGATAATACACTGATTTGTCAAACAAGATACTTCTAGTCTATAAATGGTTGTACTATTTTCGATATCTATATAATATTCTATCATATTTTGTGCGTATCGTTACTGTATCAAAACATATTTGTAACTATAAGATTTGCATTCGTCACTGTGGAATAAATAAGTATGCTGTATACTTGTAGAAAAGGGTAGATACGCTTTCAAAAATATAAATAGCGGCCTTTGCCTTTGGCTTTGCCTTCGACAGGCTTTCTTGTTGTTGTTAAGCCCGTTTGATTATTGCTAATCATATTTTCACAGGAATTTCGATTTCTTGTACATATTTTTTTCTTATCCTGCGACTACTGGAAACATAAGTACTGAAACAAAACATTTTTGTTTATGTATTTCTACAAAATGATGTAAGAAAATCTTAGCATTGTTTGTTATAAAACTTTAAGTTTCTAGTGTTATAACAGTTATAGAAAACCGAAAGTATAAACCGACGCCATTCGTGTTTGAAACAATTTACCAACTGTGTATTGTTGCTAATGCAATTATGCAGGCGTTTCGTATAAAGAACCGTATACTATTTCTGTATGACCCCATTCATTTTAAAACATTCTATTCATTTATTGGTCGTTATTTTTCAGTACATACATTTATTATGAAGTGTACTCTGAAATGTGGACCTTTGTTCGGTATTCGTAATATTATGTAACTGTGTTTTCAGGGCAATATAGCGTGAGCCTATTGATATGGAAAAAATATGTCTAATTTATTTTCTATAACTAATAAGTATCTAGCAGAACTACTGCGAATGTTCAAAATGTTTTAATTTTATCATAACTACAAATATGTAGTTAACCATACAGGAGAGCGTATATTAAGCCTTATTGTGATATATGATGAAGTATGACGAAAATGTTTATGTTGTTTTTTACTAAATAACTGTACTTATCGACTCTAAACGATCGCTTAATGCTAATGCTTTGATTGAAATTAAGTAATTAACTAGAAAATTTAAGAAAGAAGTGATCTTGTTTTGACCAATGATCATACAAATATACGGCAGTCATTGAACACAATTGACAGATATACGTATTTCGCTCTGTGAATTAGTTATAGGAAAACTAATACTTGTCATGATTTACGATGTATTTGGATAGATATGTAGGTAATATTTAATAGTAATTATTTTTGACGATGATTTTATATATCATTTGAATGTAAGTGTTTAGTTTTGATGTGTCAGTCAATGTCAGTGATCGACATTTATTTCCAATGGCGATAGGCTTACGACTATGGGCTTACATAGGATCAAAACAGTTATGATTTATCGCTCTTTTACCAGTAACATTATTGAATCAATTTATCATCACCTTGTTATGATGCCGATTAAATTTATACGTTTTTATGGTCTAAAACAATTCAATCGTCTTAGTACTAATAAATAGTGCTATGAATATTCCATTATTGAGAAATTTCATACGTGTTTAGCCTTTCAAAGGCAGGTGTCAAGTGTGACGAAAAGGTGATTTCTCAACTAGGTGAATGGGGTTGCACCTTGACAGAAATGATGTAAATATGCCTCGTTAACGAACCGAAGACGTGATGATCAGCTGTTCGTAGTAATTAAGACACAAACACAACTTGTTTGGCTAGTAACAGGTGAGACGAGTCTTGTAGGCAAGGTAGAGTTTAACAGGATTTTATTTCTTAAATGTTTTCTAAATGTAACTTAAATCTTAGCTGATCATGAATTAGATCTATCATAATGATCCAGCGCATATTTTTAATGTCATCTATCGTAAAAACGATATATTGACCCGTAATTGAATTAAATAATAATACTCCTACTCTGCTCAACTGCAACCTTTTTTCAGTCACATTACCAAGTTTTACACACCCAGGATTACATAAAGACCACTCTATCCTGCAACCCTAGAATCTTTATCTACGTAGCATTAAAGATGCACGTCGAACGTTGCTAGTGCAGTATGGAAGGTCAACAGACTAACCGGCAAGCGACGAGCGGTTCCGTGCCCGTTCTCAGCAACGACTATAGCAAGTAGTAACAGGCAGTCTTGCATCCGAGATCGTGAAGTGCGGCGGTCGTCTGCGCACGCCACGCGATGCCTCCGCGTCTCTAACCGTATGAGAAAATCTCGCCAAAATTAGGTTAAAAGGCATACCGAATTTTCTTGAATGAAAATACGAAGCATGCTTAGTGAAGTGTCTGAATTTATCTAAATATACAGTCGGATTGGACGCGCTAACAGATCGTTTTCGACTTATTCCTGTGTTTGTGCTAATTTGTGTTTTCCGTCCAGCGTGTTTGTGCATAAGATTTGCATGCATTTTCTAAGTGGATACCTAGTCAAGTTTTAACTTTTACTTTAATTATAGGTATTACTTTTTAAATTTCTACTCCTCCCGAATCGTTACGGTTATAAAATATGTTTATTTTTAATATTTATGCAATATGTTTGTTTTGTTATATTGCGGATAAAGCAACATCGCAACAGTGTATAATTAAAAGGAATTCCCACCGAACAATCGCATGACATAACTGTTGTTTAGAACTCGGTTACGTGGTCGCTTCTGTATAAAACAAACAAAAAGGGCTCTCCACCTGTTGATTAGCTGTTTAGAAAGCGACGAGCGTCCTCCACTTAGCATCCACATGACTTTTAATAAGTTTGCTATCAGTCAGTGTAATATTTAGCTCTAATATGCCAGCATTGCCTTTCACCTCATTTAATCATAAATATTAATGTAGAATACTAGTTTTGATATGCCTGCATCTAGTTTTGTGATTAGGACCCGGCACCTGTATCTAGATCAAAAGTCTTATAAAATATTTGGCGTATTTTTTCGAGTTCGTAAATTGACGCCGGTATAAACTATACATCGGCGTTAGTGTTGATAAAACATACAAATTGTGTATAAATTACAATATAAGCAAATGAATACTACCTACTATCAAATAAAATAAGACATGACAATAACTTACATAAATATTCGTTACGTTCCACCTTAACTTCGCGATCTTAGTCAAGAATGTCAAAGTCATGCCATCTTATTAAACGTATTAGATACAGATTAAAGTAAATTATAGGGAAAACAGCAATGACTGAATGAAATGGTAACGGCGGCTTCAGTGATCAGATGATTTTTATAGTAATAGCCGATTTGTGACCACCTTTCACCAATTAAACTCACACGCCATTGAGTGGTCAGTCTGAGAAATATCTGACCAAGCATTGTGAGAACCTGTTTGGTACTTCTTCCGGTTTCTTTAGCTGGTGCTGTACTTCACATTTCTCTTGCGGTCAATAAAGGAATAACATAAATAAAGAATTGTTAGGCGCTACTTTATATTGTAGAATAAGTTATAAAAGATTTTGTTTATTAAAGTTTTGATTAATGTCGTAATTAAAAAACGTCTTAATTAAGAATTTCGGCTGTCGACTTTAGGATCACATTAGGTCAGCACCAAACAATGATTGCATTACTTTTACCGACGGATTATACAGTTTGCAAGTAAATTTATGTGTGCACAACAAACTAAATGAAAATAATATGGTATTATTAATTTAAAACGATTATGGGCAGTTAATCGTTAAATCCCACGTCCATAGATAACAAAGGATAAAACAGCAGCCATGTTGCAATTGCCAGACCAAATGTACCCAGTATCGTGGTTCTCAAGACCCTGATATCTGCCCACAGTCCTATTCAATGTTTGTCAAAAATTGCATTGAGCAACCATTGAGAAATATTAAACCTTTTTGCAGTAGTAGCAGTAGTCATTTGTTATGTTATCAACAAGCATTGAGATTTGTATGGATAAGAAAAAGTTCACTTTGCAAGCTTTCGTGTCAGCATTGTTTTATAGTTGTAACTAGTTATGAGATTACTAGATGTTGTTCACCTTTCGGAATGTAGACCTAAGAGTTATTAGTTTGGCGCGCACGAATTAGTTTCTGTACCGACGACAAAATGTAGAGCTGCAAAATTGTAGTTATTTTGTAAGATAACTTATTATTTTACGTTTATTCTGATAACGACGAAGAATTGATATGATATAACTTTAGTATTTTATAATTATGTAATTGGTCCGTAACGATAGTTTTTTTTCGTAAAACACCTTTTATTCAGATTTTATATTACCATTCTTCTATAGGATAAGATTGTCTGTTAAACATAGCTTCAATATGTATATTTTTACGTTTTATTTAAAGACTCTTAAGCGGCGTTTCTCCTGGCCGTTTCTTATTTTATTGGTCATTGCGCTAACTAAATCGGTCTAGCAAATGCTACTAGGGTGAAATCAGCGCTGGAGTCAGAATAACAAGTTATTCTTGTCCATTGTATTGTAAAACTAAAACTACTTCGCCAGTTGAGATTGGTGCAGCGGATGAAAATGTAGAGCGGACAGGCTAAAATTAATTGATTTGCACTACTTTTATAGTGTCATTGTTTTGATAAAGAAAAAGACGAAAGCCTCTAGACAAAATTGATTATGCTATTGATGATTAATAGGGCCAAATATTTCGTGAAAATATTCGTTTGTGATTGTGAAAATAAGTCATAGTTTTTGTCATAGCATTATTATTAAATTTCACATTTTGCACATCTGACTTATATCTATAGATACAATACTTAGTTATGTCCTTCTTTCATATCTAAGTAAGCTAGTGATTTGAGTATTAGTTTCAAAGCGTATTTTTCCATTGTTCGAACATACATATGTTTAGTAACATGGGAAATTAAGCAATTAGTTTTAAATCGTCGTACTGTTATAAATTATCAATATTTGGAACGAGACATTAAAGGTTGACCTAAAAGCGTCAGTTGTAACAAATTATTGTTTGTTGTACCAAAGACAAAGTTGTGTAGGTTTGGTTACCATGTGCCGGCTTCGTAACTAATCAAGGTAAAAGAGACATTAAGATTTATGTCAATACAAAGCAAATATAATTAATGTTTCCCTTATATGACATTACTGTTCTGTTTAGTCCTCGAGTACGTTTTAAATTTAGATCATTGCCGCGTAATGAGACAAGTTAAATTTCATAACACTTTAGAGAATGCGGTACCGAACGGCTTAAGCCAAATATTCAATGTATATAAGCTTCATAATGGCTGACCTAGCACCAATTCTTGGCTACAACTATATTTATTTCGTCGCCGAGCAGCGCGTGTAATAAATATAGGACTGATTGTACGAATCGTGTACTAACTAACCTTTTACGTAAAAAACTTTATTCAGTAGTAAACGATAGGTACTCTTATAGAATTAGTCAAAATATACAGGAAGGCTAAGAAATATTTTTTTTGAGCCTATCAAATCCTATCGTCAGTAATCTCAAAAGTTGTTTAATTTGAAACGAATCTTCAATGAGAGAATCTAACGAACCATTTGACGGACATGAAGTTTTGTAGTCAAATAAATGTACAGCTAAACAAATATTTAAAGAGACTCTACTTGATGTCAACAGCTCATTCGAGATGTTCTTCATTCTATTGAAATTTCGAATTCAATTCACCTATCTAACATTTATAACATTCGGCTAGGTTACACATTAGCATATTCGTGACATGGAATAAACTATGAATACTGTAATCGAAGAACCATGGTGTGCTTTTGATTTGGTGGGATGTATCGATTGAATTGAGTATTCGAATACCATTTTGTTAATTTTTTTTCGGTAAAGTGGAAAATGTTATTTAAATATCTGATTCAAAAGTGTTCTATCTGGCCACTGACTCTGCAAATGCGAATATTGACTAGTAAACTTCTAACTATAGCGCATATTTTCGCACAAATCATAAATGTCCATAAAACCCTTGCTTCTAGAGTTTCTAAGGCATTTCTCCTTTAGTAAACTGATCGCATTCTTACAGTTTTTGTTCATTAAGAGACTGGCCATTGTACACGCGCCTAGTGATCTTGTTGTCACGATTCTCGCTTTTCTGCCTCACTCGGCAGCACTTAGCGAAATTCTTATGCACGCTGTGATATTGTCAGTCAGTTTTTGCACGGATGAATTTATAATATCTATATCAATCTCGCACGCTAGCTCACATTCCCCTATAATCATATAATTTCAGCGTATGCAACGTGTCGTACAAGTATGATTAATGTTTAGATCAATATCGGATATAATAAATAGTACACTTTCTTTGTTAATTTATAATTACATACGTTTTCTGTCGAGTTCAACAGCATTAGGGGTTAAGAACCTGGTTAAATATTCAGAGAGAATCGAATTACTAGTCGCTGTTTAAATTCTAAAGAGGAGACATTGTTCCCATGGCATTTACTAAGTAGACGGCGAATAGGTAAACTAACGGGAGTCTATTTTTAAGATTAGAATAGTTGTGAAAATTTGGCTCGTGGAGACTGACTTCTTTTAGAATGTCGCCGATATTTATCAAATCTAAAAGATGCCTATTTTTAAAGCCATTAATGACTTATTACTTAGGCTAAGATATTTTAAGTATCTGTAAAATGTGGTCATTTCACCACTTATCACGTTCCGTTATTGCTACTTTATTAAAAGAGATTTCACTCAAACCAGTATCTTCCCTAAAAGGTTAAATTTCCTTTCCTTTGCTACCTTAGATCTTCAACTGTAGAGATTAATGGTTCCATGGGTCGATGAATCCGTAGCATCGATTGTTTTTTCAGTCGTAAGTTCCCATCTTGTTTATTGATCGTAGTTTTACATCGTGACGATAAATATCCATTTATAGCGACTCGTTAGCTCAACATGGACAATATTCTTGTTACGGCGAATACCGATGTACTTGTTCGATAAACATCCGATGCTCGCATTCAGGTTATGACTAGACATTTCATCTGGGCTCTTCTTTGATCGCACCGTCTTTGTAAATGACTTTCTGCTGATTACTAAACTTGCTTTTCGTTTTTGTATTACCTTTTTGGTTAGTTTTAAATGTTATATAAGAAGGCTTACATTTATTTCATAATATTCTTTCGGTTAATGAGTATTGCCTACTTCTAACGCACTGTTACATATAAAATATAAAACTTAGATGCAATCGAAAGAAAGCTTTTCTGTAGCCACATGCAATAATACTGTAGCACAAGTACTTTGGATTCAACTCGAGGCTATTCAATTTGCCGGAAGGTGTCAATCTACACCCCATTCAGTAAAACTGATTTTAATTCATGCGTCGTTATGTCACAATCATAAATCAGTATACCAATATATTAAATACTAATGTACATCAAATGAATTAAACAATTGAAATGCTCACTCAACGTTTGTTTAATTGAAGATATTCGTGAGAACAGCTCGTTATTTCGGCTGAGCTATGACTTTTTAATTTGGGCACTAGAGCACCCTTAGCCACTTGGGCTGTCTTATTTCACACCGGCTCCCGTTGGCACCTAGCCAAATTTGTTTCTGGGGTCGATTCCGTTCTCGACACAGCGATCATTTTCGCTACCATAACTCAGGCATCCTTCTTACACATATGACGCTAGAGTGTGACCGCAATAATTAAAAGTTATTTCTAAAATGCCACGCTCATGTTGATGTGGTTACGAAATGTTGTCTTCCAGCAAACTGTTTCAGAGTAGCGACCTCATTTCGCAGTCTCTTTAGAGCTACTCATACGAATTTGTCAATAATGTTAAATTTTAATGAGTATACACCTCATATGATACGCCCTTTTCTCCTACACAAGAAAGCACGAACATTAAATCTCTTTTATTTGAATCTTTTAATGCAACTATTTCAAAAATTAATTTATGAATATTTTGAGTATTTAGGACGTTATATATTTGTAAATACGTAACATGGAAGATCTCCCGTGAATGAATGTTCCAAATCTTAGCCCTCCCATTAATATTCTGTTGCTATCGATCGATATGGTCGACTGAGCTTACGACCCAACATAAGTAGATGTACAGTGCGGTCCTATACTGTTAGACGATAAATTGTTTAGTGTACCTAGGCAGTCCTTTTGAGAAAGGCAACGAAATAGCTTTGTTCTGAACCTATAACATTAGATGGGTGAGTCGTTTGTTTACTTTGAAGCAAGACTAAAGTTTCCAATGTTAAATTAACACATCTGTGATACTCGTAAGTTTGTTTTGCCTAGTGGCAAGGTTGATTTGCCTTGGCTGGAAAACAAAGATTTTGCTTTGTGTTATGGGTATGTCGTGTTGAAAACAATGTTTTACCGATAGGTGTTTCTCTTCCTAATTTGTACCAGGAAAAGATTGATCATACGATGGGTGTAGTTGGATCTGCAATTAAATTTTTAGACTTTTCGAGAATTATTTTCGCAAACTGACAGTACCTATGGTAAATCAATCAATAAGAAACTTTAATAAGTTCATAACGAGTAAACAGGAAAAGGATTGAATATGTAGTGAATTCGTCTGAAATTTTAACTGTACGCGGAAAAGCTACAATTATTTTTAGTTACACGTAAATTGTAATCACTGTGTAGAAGTAAAGTAAAGTTACACAACTCTGAACTTTTATGTTTTACGTGATGTCCAAACAATGCCCATTTGAATAAGGTACCTACTTAAGGACATTAACTCACAGTAATGTTGTATGTGCTCGTACATTTAGGTCGACTGTTCTAACAAAGTACCTCTGGCTAAATATCTTTGCGTCGTGCTTATCTGTCCAGTGATTGTCCACTGTTTTAAATGATTCACGTATTTATTCTATAGTTCAATATAAACAGGAACTAAACTGAAGAATATTATTTGATAAATTGCATATAATTAGATTAGACAATATTATATCACGAACCAAATACAAAGCTACACTTAAAGCTATTTTTTATACAAATATTTCATATACTCGTAACCAATGACCTATAAATTAACGTATGACCTTACTCCTCATAGTACTTTCTCTATCTTTTATATCGTAGATAATCACATTTTATTTATGCTATTGAATGACACTGGTCATAGTTTCTTATATGAGTTTCTCATTTAACTCTATCTGAATCCATGATTCAATTTCCTCTCGTAAAGGGTGGATATTGGACCGGCGCCGTCAGTTATCATTTCTCTCTAGACTTCGCAGTATCTATCTTCATTGATACGTCCAATCTTCGTACATATTCGATCAGATTGGAGTGGAGGAAAATCGAATTAGTAGATATTCTAGTCAGGGTAGGCTTTCAAACTTTGATGGAATATTGTGGCATGGGTACACAACATCTTAGGTAAATTTTGATATTATGTTTGATAAAATCTAATAAATATATATATTTTTAATTATAATGAGGTGAAAGGTACAAAAATACTGCACAATTGTTCGTGTTTCTCTTAGTTTATGTTTCAAAACATATGACACTATTAACATAACTAAATCAAATAATTATAGTTTCCTTAACAAACTTATTGTTAAATTAATATATTAAGAATTTTTGATGTCTGAAAGGTCGCAAACTTATTAATTTGATTCCGTTTATGGATGATTCCTACTTTAAATTCAACATACATACGATATTGTAGTAGTATATACATAAAGCACTTTTGTTGATGTTACTGCACGTGTGGACCCGCTCCTGTTGTTATTTCGATTAAACTCACGACATAATAAAACCGTTTCGGGAAACGCAAACGGCTTCTTTATTAGAAATTCCATTGAACAGTTTATTGAACTTTCTAATTTAGGAACTTATTCATCTTACCAGGATAATGCATATCACCTTAACCCGAAAAGACTGATGTGTACTATAGTATAATACTACTCGTATAGTTTAAAAGTTTAAACTAAATATAAACCTAAAGACTGAGAAAACTAATTAAAAGACTAAACATGCTGAGTCATAAGAGCAAGTCTAAAATAGTGTTAGTGTTTAAATTAATGTTCATGAAAGTGCCGTGACATTTTATGAGACGCTAGTTGACGATATCAATATGGGTGCGCACGGATCAAAGGAAAAATTGTGTAGAAGCAATTCTGAGAGGTACCCCTCTAAACTGCCGGTGCCGAGTGATAAGAAATATAAAGTTGCAGTCAACAGGGAGAGATTCGGGTCGTTTGCTGGAAGAGGTGAGTTAATGGAGTGCAGTTTCGATTAAAAGGGTTTATTTTATACAGTCGCCATGGTTACCTCTGTTTCGGGAAGGTCGTGATTGTTTCAATTACGTATGGAACCGGTATTGTAATTGATGTATTTTATACCTGTTAGTATTCATATTTATCAAATCAAGTTCCCTTTGAATAAAGATATATTTATAACTATTTGATTAACGACACTGCATAATATGTTATTTACTTTTAAGTGAATCTATTTAAAAACATGTACTAATATTAAAAAATATAATAATCCTTATGACATGTGAAACTAACAAACAATTAAGAGCCTGGAATTGAAAGTATCTTAGTATACTGTTATGTTAATAAATAAATCTCTTGGACTGTCTGTAAAATTGATACGGGATGAGAGCTGCTGATCTCATTATTGTTTCGCTGTAATGTAACAATGCTCAAGCATAAGCCATGCATGTAACAGCTGGCTATAACATGTCTGGAAATCTATACAATAAATCATAGTCATGTTGTGGCTTTAGCATTCAAATTTATTAGCTGTCGTATGTGGAAATGTTTATAAATTTGCACGGTTAACTTTTGTGATACTACAAAGTTGATTTGTTATTACAGATTATTTTGTAATACATTTTTTGTTGCTTACATTACTATGGACAGCGTTAGTAGTTTAAATGACAGTCTTAAACAATGCTATAAGGAGTTAAATGTTCTAAGGGCCTTACTTTTTGTGTCTTATTATTTTATTTTCCGATTAGATAATTATAGTATCTGCCACTTAGTTAAAACATCATACGATTTTATAGTTTAAAATTTAAGTGTGTATAGTACTAACTTTGAACAAATTGAACAAAGTAGTAACAAAGCAGCGGTATTTTACATGTTTAAATTTTATCCAAGTACATCTTTCAATCTCATAAATATCTCGTATATGTGAACCATAAATCATAGTAAAAAAGTTGCAATATCTTTTCGTGATACAAGTATGTTATCATTAGATTTGATTCGCTTAGTGATAGAGTATGTTTTATCTGCGCATGTGAATCCCGAGATCTTATCATCTTGTCACGTACGGATCACACGTGTGCTATTCAGAAGTAGAATGGGAACATTGAGCAATAAGACTTAGCGAATGTAACAATGTGGTAGGTAGAGTTCGAATTCTGCATTATTATTTATAGTCCATGTCAATTCATGCCACATAAGTAGATCGCAATCATACAATACTTGACTTCAATTAGACAGCTGAACGTTACTTTCACTTTCTTATGCCGTTTGTAAAATGGTACGGTGTTCGTAATACTATTCATTATAAACACACGAGTACACTATCTATAATATGATCTCTTTTAATCTCATTTAAGTTGGTATTTATTAATAAATGTAAGTCCGTTTTTACGTACAGGAAATAATAAGAAAGTTAATCTAACTAAATAGAAATACGTTGACCATTAGTTGAGTTGCAGGAAAAAGCAAACGTGGTACAATTAACTCACAATTCAAGGCTATTAGGTTTCGTGACATCAGTTCCTTTTTACGGTTTTCAAGGTTAAACGCCTTTGACAAACACCATTTAAACTTTCCATGGTTAAAGTAGCTACTCTAAGTACATACTTACTTAGTTGCAGCTTTTTGTTATTATTAAGCGCACATTTTACAAAATCACTCAACTAATTCTTTCACAATTGATCCTAAATATTTATAAACTTATTAAGACAAGTATTATTTCACATGAATATAATGTATGACCTTTTTTATATATGCTTAAATTATGGCTTACAGCGGTTTTCTACTTTTTACTTCCTAGTTACTATTCAGACGGGCTTACAGTATCAATATTATTTTAACGATTGTATGGTTGTTTAATAGTAACTTTCTAAAAACAAACATGTAATTGATGAATAACCGTCTAGGCAGAACATTTGTGTAAAATAAAACCTATCTAAGCACAGTCAGTGACCTAATGTTTGTTGTAAATCATATGAGCTTAATATACTTTCGATTTTCGAATGATTTTGTGTAGTCATGCTATTGAAACAATGTCTTTTAATTCGAAATATAAAAGGTTGAAAGTTATATTTATATATGTATAGTTGTTGTTAGTGAATGATGTTACCACCATGTGTGGAGGAAGTAAGTTATGTAGTTCTTTTTTTTACAACTTCTCCAACATACGCTTACATAAACCAGTACTGATTAGTCCTTTCAGTATGAAGTTTATTCATATTATTTCAAAACACAGTCTATGTAACCAGGAACAAGTCAGGTTGAAACCAAAGTGTGCTTCGTTGGTAAAGTTATGATAAAATTACATCTCTTAGTAAACGGTTCCTTCAGTGAAAGGCATATTGTCTTGAAGGTATCTAGACCTAAATAAACACATGTTTGCGATGCTATTATGTATGAGCCGTGAAGCAGCGAAACAAATAATAGGCATATCACACTTTCATGGTACTTTGTAGTGTAACGGTTCAGCATTGTAATTTCCGTCCATACCCAACGCCTTCAGGGATATGAATCAAATACGACAAGTGTAGTTTATTCTGTGTAAAAACGACGAAGTTGTTTTGTTAAATTATCGTGTGAAAGCATTTATTAACGCTTAGAGAGTAAAGCTGTATGGTTATAGATGGGCCCGTTAAATTTTGTTCAGTGATTATATCTCTAATACTTTAAAGCCCGAACTGTCATTTGTATTTTAGGGTCTTTAAAACACTTTAATATCCAGAGAGTTTGTCGTATATTTACTGTTAATAAACGACTGCAGCTAAAATTAGCTGCTAAAGTTTAACAGCAGCTAAACGAATAAACAAATAAAAATGCGGTTTCTAATTTGAGTGTAAGTTTAAGATTTTGTTAAAAACTATTTGTACGTTTAACAATAATAAAATGTTTAACAATAATTGAAAATTTTTTGTTGTCTGTGAGACTTATTATAAATGTTTCATTAGTTAATCGTATTAAATTTATGCGTCAATTTAATTTCATTCTAACCTTTTAGTCCAAACTATCTTTCGATACCATTGTGTACTTGTGAAAGTCCTCTATAAACTATATTTATTCGAGTACCCTTGTTAGCAGAACATGCCAGCTTGTTATGGGAAATGTAAAGAGCCACCTACACACTGTTTATCAAAGTCTGTTCTCATGTTACTAGGAAATTGTCCGTGTGTATGAGAATTAGCTCAGTGATAGTAATAATTACAAACGGGCCTTAAGAACTTCCGATATGCACTAATTACTACGGATGAGAAGATGTAGAAGAGTCTTTAATAACTATGACACTATGTAATTAGTACTTTTTCGTAAGGTATGTTGATGGAAAGAGCATCTTGATACGTAGTCTTCCCATAAACTTATTTCTGTGTATACTTTTTTTTTATTCTTTAATATACCATTCACCATAAAGGTTATGTCGGCTTAAGTACAAACACTGATACCACGGTGTTTGTATTTGTTGTTATTCCGTCCCCATGGCTACAACCGAAGAAAAATGAAGCGCCAATTCTGTTCTTCCTTGTTCTTCGGTTCATTCGAGTAGAGGATCCGAATATAATCCCAAAGCAAACATATCTAGCCACTTTAGCATCATAATTGACTAAATATTCAGCCGAAAATAATTATTTGTATTTTCAACTTTCACTGAGCTGCTGACTTTGTTGACGAACCATAGACGACTGACTCTGTATACTTAATAAGCGGTAAATTTGACTGATGTGCATAAATTGATATTGTGTAGCCCACACGCAAGCGCTATAGTAAATCTCTTTTCAATTACAACTTTCCAAGCTAAAGTAACTTACGACGTTTTAAAATGTTCATCAATGAATAGATTTCTCTTTGAAGTCAGTGATAAATGTGTCAATTGATGTCTGCGCGGCCATTAATCAAATTATAATTTGTCTTCGTACAAATGAAAGCACGTATTGAATATCAATGAGAAACTAATTTGTAGAGTGTTTTCTGAGACATTAATTACGTATGTCGCTACTTTATCGCGATTATTCTTTTTACTTGTGTACAGAATCTTCTTCATTTTCACATTTAGTTGTAATAATATACTTTGAATTAGATAGGTTAAATTATTTTTAATTCATGCGAAATAAGCAAACAAAGCTTTTTCTCTTAGACTTTAGATGTAGTTGCAGCGTCTTGTTGGTCATAAGGTTGATAACCTGTCTTCGTTTATTGTTGTAAATTTTTCACTTCTACCTTATCATACATATATTACATAACATATAAGACTATGGAATTTCTGAATCTATGGGTTATGTATGTTATTGATAAAAGTCTATGTATGTTATGCAATATATGGTATGTATTATTTTATAGGATATTTAATGGCTTTTTTTTGTTCGAACAAAGGATATTCAAAACAAAAGGTACAACGTTACACTAAGAACTAGTTAGTCTTCTATAATTATTTGTACCATTTGAAAAAAATGAATTTAGATGCATTTATAAATTTTATTACACGTAATAATATTCGTTTGTCTAGTATTTGTCATTGTAATGGGAAGTTAATCTGCAAATCAATTTGTCAATCTTTATAAAACGATTAATATTTCGTTATGTATATAGCTCATAAATGATGATCTTTTTTATTTATGACGTCAATGATTTGAATGTAATAATATTAAACTGTTCACTTTATTTCGAATACGAGTACGAGTATCCAGGTTACCTTAAAATATTTTCCTATTTTGGTTCTCGTTACAGAAAACTATTTTTATCTTAATTCGTATCGGAAGATGAGAAAAGCAATTAAGATAATAAAGTAGACCACGTAGGTGACAGATTTTCATTAAAGGCGTTTGTTGAACGATGTTTCTTCTTAAAAGATGTTTGATAATGTTTGCGTTAAATATTTGAAGAGAGACTTAATTTAATTTGTGTAGAGATAGCATTTGCTTATTTAGTTTTAAGGTGATTAAATAAGTTATTGCTCACACAGTTCTGTTATGTTAACAAATATTGAAAGGTTAAAAACCTTCATTGAGATTCGGACAAATTAAATTTTCCATTTGGTTTTTGACAAAATAGTAAAAAAAAGACTAAACTAGTAGTAGTATGCATTTTGTCTAGTGGTATCTAAAACATCTTATACAGAAGTAACTTTGGGAGTTACATAGAAATGTTCATATAAGTTAAAGTCCTGTAACCCCTTTTGGGGTGGACAGGACATCACAGCCATTATAGAATCTCCGAAAACAGATTCTCACAGATTTTTCGGTCTAATATACATAACTTGCCTAATTATATATACTACCTACTTAATGAAAGTCTACCCTCGTTGCTTCGACCTAGTACTGCCCTCTACACTCTGTTTCAAGCATCGCATCTCATTTTCAGGAAATGGAAAGAAGCGGGAAAGTGTGACGACGCCGCCTACCCCGGCCCGCACCGCCCCCGCGCCAACCCCTAATCCCCCGGCTGTGGTACAAGGTGAGTCATCCCTCTCGCTAATAAGCTTAGCATTGCGTCATTGTGCTGATTTGGTTTCATTGTAGATTTGGGTTTATTTGTACAAATACAAATTGTACAAATAGTAGTAATAATAATATATAAATAGTAATAATATTTGGACATTATTACACCAATTGAACTAGCCTCTTGCTAAAGTACGTTTAAGACTTGTGCTAAGGGTACTAGTCAACGTAAATTTAAGAAATATATACTTATTATATATAGATATATGTAGCATATACAATCAACGACCAGACTGGAAAGAAGAAAAGCGTAGTTCTTAACTCTGCCTCCACCGGAAATCGAACCCGGGACCTCACGATTAGCATTCAGGCGGCTATCGCCCATCGCGCCACGGAGGTCGTCATTTGTCATTTGTAAACATTTAGATATGTAGATGAATTTTTATGTATTCAGATTGAGTTATCTACTGACTGAAACTGAGTTACTGAGCTAAGTAACAAAGTTAACTTTATAAAATTGAGTAGAGTTAGGACATAAAACTGGAACATAACATTGAATAAGTTATATAACATGTTGGTTTTGCAATAAATTTCTATTTATGAATTTTCAATATAATTTTGATTGTAGAATTAATCTAGACTATAACGTATTGCCGTAATAAATGATTTGCGCATTTAAAATAGTCATTTGCCGTATCGGGTAGCTTCGGCACCTATTGTACGAGTTGTTAGACGAGTTAAAAATTTACCTAGTCACACGGTTACATGTAATTTGTTACCAACAATGTCATAACATTAGCTATTCGCTCTTTTTTGCAAACTTGCGTCATGTAAGCTTTAAACACATTAATTATTAAATTTTTTGAAATTCATGTTTCCTTTAAATTATCCTTGAGAATAAATATAAAGTTAAATTATGAACTAACTTGATAAGGCTACTACGTAATTTACAATTTTCGGAGTTTAACCGTTCATAAACATGGGATAATCAGTGTTGTACTGACTACCTCCACATTGTTCACTCGAAGCCAGCTTTTCACCACAACATTGAGATCGATCGGTCATTGGTTGAAAAGCTTGTCACTTATATAGAGTGAAGATTTCCCCGCGGGGTTTCATTTGAACGTGTGGTGTTTTACCTACTTACATACAGGCTTATTCGGTATTTATTGAATCTTTTCCTAGGTGTAGGCATTTGTTATTCTATGCCACGCTCTTAGATTTGTTCTACACTTTGTCGAAAGAGTTCCAATACTAACTATTTTTTCCTGGAAACTTCAAAGTTGAGCTCAATGAAACGTATAATCGTAAATTTGTAATCAACTGAGTTAGGTATTGCGTTTTAATAGGAAGATGAAGGCCTGAACACAGCTGCGCAAACAATGACTGATTAAAATAATAACTAAACAAGCGACCTGAATTGTACGAGAGAACAAACACTAACTGGCAAACTAGAAAAAAAATCCTAGACTTATTACGTAGACCATTATTTTGTACATAACGTAGAGGTTATACAGCTACGTTTTTCATGTAACAACAGCATACTTATAAGATTACTGGTGCCTAAAAATGGAGTTTATTCTTTTTTTATTTTAAGCTTGTAATGGCGTTTGTAATGCCACAAAATCAGAAAAACAATCGAGAATAATAATAATTAATACTAGACAACATTTGATCCTTGATTTTCAGTATACCTACGTAACAGGGCTTCAAAAAGACGTTTGTCTATACGCTGTAAGGTGGCAACATTTACTACAGCCAGTTTGTCCTTTTAAAAGTATGTCACCGCCTCCTAGGCGACTGCACGCGTCGACCTCTCGTAGGTTGCGTTTGTTGGCCTCTGACAAAATATTGGCGATCCATGGAGGTCGTGAACCACACATACTCCTTGAGATAGGGCCTTTTTGGTTTTTATTGTAATTTTACTTTATTGGCAACAGTATTGCGAAGTTTTGGGTTCGTATATAGTAGATGATGAATATTGATGTGTGTGTTTTGATTAGTTTAATAGAGATTGGTCATAAAGTTAAAGTAGTTAAATTTCATATGTAATAATTTATGTAAATGCATATTTTATTAACCACGTAATTTATGAAATTGTATTATTCATATCTATAGGGAGGTTTTAAACCAACAAATCTTTAAACTCACTAGTTACAAGTGACTCCTAATTTTAACTTTTATTACCGAGCGACTAACATCAAGGACATCTTTCGCTAGCACTTTAATCAACAAGAAATAGACTAAAGTATACTTAAGTTAAAAATGCCCTATCTTTGTGAGTGTGACTATGTTTCATAGAAATCAAAGCAAATTATAATTTAAATCTAATATATTTTTTTTAATATTTACAGCAAAGAAAAATGGCGTCATCCAAAAGTTGGCGTCGTCACCTGTCACAGTGCGGGCTCGTACAGCCAATGCCTTGGTCCCACCTCCGTCGCCCAGGAAGAACCAGCCTCGGAGACAACCTGTCTTGCAACGGCCTACCACTCTACCCACTAATAAAGGTAGGTGTACTAAGAACTATGGAATAGTAGTCTGTGCTAACAATTACCCCGGAGTTGTGTATTTCCTTGCGTGATAGTATACCTACTGTTATTGTATGATTGCTTTATAGGTTATGTTTATCTTATAACAGTTGCTTTACAGAGGGGTAGATAAAATAATTATAGGCCGGTATTTTATATATAATACTCCAATTTTATATATAACATTCCAAGTTATGAAATTATTAAATGAAAGAATTATATATCTATCAAAGATGATAATTCTATGGATATGTTTGTGAATAATGATACTTATCTGTTTAGTGTACGAATTAATTGCGTCTATGAAATTGAAACAAAAGTTAAGCAACGTTGTCAGTTACGCAATGCTAAATAGGAAAAAGAGTTAGAAAGTGAAACAGTAGACAATTTGTTTCCTCAACTGTGAGAAAATTAATAAGACGGTCATTTAGTTTCCATTTCTGTGCACATGAATTTTTGCGGAACGAACACCAACGACAAATTGTCGTTTTGGTATAAAACAACTGCTGCCATCTGTAGCGATCCAACGTAATCATTTAGTGCAAACTTCTTAAACTAGAGGGCGGTACGGCGGCGTCGTTGTGATTCAAGTCTTAACGTAAAGGTGGCGTAGAGAGACATTTTGGTAGAAAAAAGAATGTTTGCTTACATTATTACCACCTCTTCTTATCTCTGTTTGGGTAGCCAGAATTTGAGAGACATATTATCTCCCAATTCACCTATGACCAGTAGATGGGCTAGTATAGGAATATAGAATACGTAAATGTAGCTATCCATTATACGAGTACATCATAATATGAATTTATGGCAAACAATAATAATATGAACAAAAAATAAAATAATGAAAAATAAAATTATAAGACATTTATTAACTACTACTAACATGTAGAGTATTATTGCATAGGTGTTCCTAATATTAATAGTAAATGTTACCTCTGAATTTCGAAATTCATTTAAAACATCTTAAGTATCGTCTTTGGTTACACCTTTTACGCAATACAACCGTATCCCACAAAGGTAGGTAGAGCTTCAGTCCCATTTTTACTTAGAAATAGATTTAGGTATTTATTCAATGTCATTACAATTCACTCACATAAATAAAACAAATAAAATCTTATTCGGACTGCCGCCTCCATGAAATAATTTTTAATGAATAATTGCATGGATCTTTTTGGTGCTGAAATGATACATGTGTTCTTGATTACGACTCGATAATTGTATAACAAGGGGCCCTTGTCTTCGATCAGTGCTTACTTTTATTTTTATCAACGTCTTTGCTTGTTGAATGATCATCATTTAATTTTGAAAAGATATTATCATGTCCTCGAATGCTTTAGCTGAAGGTTCAAATCTTTCCTTTATCTGTACTTGAGAGTTTTTGAGTGTTATAAATCTATATGGAACTACGTTTATTTGCATTATTCACTTTGCCTTGTGAGACATTGGAAAACATACCTATATTTTCACGCCGCTACTATCCTAACGGGATAGGACTATCAATCGCCAACTTGAACGCTTCTCATAAATCTCTATGGTCGATATGTACCTATCTTTTGTATAATGACACATACATATCACGACCGTTTTCATACATATAGAGGGACATAGAGAACCTTTTTATTCCCTCGCAAAGTTTAGCCAAAACCCTTTATGAACAGCAGAAAGAAGCCGAGTTATCAATGGCCGAGGTTTCAAAATATTAGGTTATTTTCCAGTTCCTTATGAAAAACTTAGCGATCTCTTTAGTTGTTGTCTATGCTATATAAATCGTATGGGAACTTTTCAAAAACGAAGTTAACATAAAAAACAAAGTCTCTTCCCAACATATGCTTGATATTAAGCAACGGTTTGCGTAAAGCGAGCTTTGTTTTTTCCTAACAATGAATTTCGTACGTTTGAGCAAAAACAAAAACTAAGAGATAATGATCGCATTAGAAAGTTTGCTGGTAATATTTTTTAATGCCTTCACAGTTACACAGAAATATAGAACTGTTTTAAGCAGTTGAGATTAATCATCTAAACACCTATTTAGTATTATATAATAATATCTAAAACCATAAAATTTCGGTACTTTGTTAGATTGTTAGGCTACATTTATCGCTGCTTAAATGAATCCCAATCATTTAAGCAGCGATAAATGTTTCAGGGAATTATTAGTAATTTTATTTTTAACCAAACTTAAATTTATTTTATGTTCAATATCATCTATACAGCATCAAAGAGTACGCAATATCCATCACAAATCTTAACAGTTTTTTGAAATAGTTCCATGAAGTGTTTAGTCTTTCATTAGCCATTCAAAGTGCTCACATTTCCTCTGGAACAGAAATAACTGTACAATTTAATTAGGTAACCGACTATGGTGTGAACAGTAAATCAATTTGCATACTCATTGATGATTATTTTGAATTAGCTACTTTTTAAAACTAGGTGAAATTTAAATTTTATAACACAGACTCGAATGTTTAATGTGTTACTTACTCGTATTATATTACATTAAATTATTCCGATTCAGTATTATGATTTCAATCGATCATTTACACGAAGCTAAGTGGTATATATTTTAATCTGTCTTGATTTCTAGGGAGAGGTCAAGAGAGAAAAACACAAACTAATTGTCATAGTTTTAAAGTGAAATAATAATATGCTTTCCCAATAACTTTTTTATTTTGACACTCGCTCTGTGCCTAGAGCATATGTTGTACGTTGGTTAGTGCCGGGGTTCAATGAAAGTGCTTTCGTGTATCTGCGAGCGGCTACCAGTATACAAATGCGCTTCGTGTGACGAACACAACTTTACTCTTGACTTTTGAGCGCGTGAAGAAAATAGACTCAGCAACTGACATCGCCCGGGCGTAATTACTTCCGCACTTTTTATACGATTTTCAATCGCCATTTGTGTTTGTTTACATACAACTATTTATTCTATATAGTAAAAATAATTTTATACAATGTTAAAGGCGTAAAATTGCTAAAATGAATCCGTTGAATAAAATAGTGTCCCTTTTTCATGCGGACTCGAACAATAATGCGAGCCAGAAAAAGATAGTGTTGCAAAAAGTATTCTATAGTGAAATCAATATTTGTCACGACTTGGAAGACAGATGGATGCAGCCATGGGGCACTTTGGGTATCCAGCGTGGATGCAAAGGTATTATGAATATTTAAGTAATTTTTTTATCCCTAATGTAATGGAGCGGATTGGATATAAATTTCCTTATAAATCAAGAATTAGAAATAATAGTTTATCCCTTCATTGATCGGATGCTAAACTGGTTTTAAGTTGGCAAATGTATATTAATTAAATTTTTTTTCTTAAATCGTGCTGCATAAAAAAGTTATCGGTCAAACTAGAATTCGCAAAGAATTTAATTAGATTAAATGAAATCTTGTTATTTAACGATCTAGGGAAGTAACTTAATATAATGGCAGTATAAATAATTACTGAAGGACGGAATGTCATTAATTATGCACTGTGACATGTGTGTACGTACTTAACATTTTATTTATATACAGTTAAATAATAAATTTAACTAGACGTATTGTTCAGAGTCGAATTTGTTCGTTGCCATAGTACTAACTTCACTTATAAGGCTAAAGAGTTCCACTAATCATTATCCATTGAATTCTCATATGGAAACAGCGATATCTTTGATTATCCTATAAAGAGCTAACAATAGTGTTGTGACGTTCTTCAACAGAGGTTCTCATAGAGCCTTCGCTTAGTGTCAAAAAACTGCAGCTTCTATGAATTTAATATGAATGTGTTCGAAACAGTGGAATTTATTTGTATTACGTCTTGGGAATGTATAAACTAGGAAGGTTAAGCTGCGATCTCTTCAGGCTGATTAGGGTCTTAAGTATTTGCTTAGGTGCTTATAGACGATATATATATATACCTAGTTACCGACACCATCATATTTTACTGCTTACAGAAATTTATATTTGTCGTTGTACTGAATGCAAGAAAAAATATATAATATGAGCTTATTTTAAGAAATTAGGGTGATTTTTGTAAGTGTGTGTAGTTAGTTTCGATCGAGTTAATAGGGCTTAACCTAGTTTGATCATTATATTACTTATTAAAGTATGTTGGCTATTTATCGAGTCTAGATTTTAATGTGTATCAATAGATTAAGACCAATTTATTTTTTCAAACCTGAGAGGCCACTTAATGTATGAGGATGCACTTTAAGTTATTGTTAGTCGATAGTTCTTAACTCTTTTTATTTATAATTAGGTATCCATATTTAGTCTAAATAACGAGTTGCAGCAATTGCAGTATGATTTAGTTACTATTCTCGCAATCGCATATCATTGTATGATATACAACTAATCACTTGTATGTTCTAATTAGAGGACCACCTACGCGTATGTGTTTAAGAGTTTTATTTTTGGGTGGTCCCTTTCGTAATAATTAGTTAATCTAGTCTAGAGATATAGCTTCTGTAGATATGCAGGGTGATTTGAAGGTCGATCAAAGTTTTAATGGGTTCATAGACTGGAACATTTTAAACCTTTTAACGCATAGTTGCCATAGACGAAGTATCATAGGTAGTAAAGTAATAATTGCATGTATTCTTTCCCTTTAACTAGGCTTAATCATATATGCCTAAACAAATATAAGTTTTTTTATCACTATAATTAAATTCCCGATTAATTCTGATATTCGAAGTTAACCAGACAGTCCGACTCATCAACTATGATATCATTATAATAATTAATTATGTATTCATCAAAAAAATTACCCCTGTTTAGTTTGTTCTTAATTCTTATGTGGCATTCGCATATAACTCTTTGCATATGTCTCAAAGATATATAGGGAACGGGAACGAGAAAGGGATTGTATACATAAAATATAGCAAACCTAAGTGTTAGTAGCACACGAGACCGACTCGAATTGATTACGAATAACATTTTGATACAACTAGTTAATGTGATTGCGTTATGTGAGTACACTTTTGGAGCCGGTTTTATTTTGCAAACTGTCTCTTTGGCTTATATAATTGGGTGGGCAGAAGTAGGAAAAGATTGCGAATGCTGTAACAAATTAGCATTACAGTACTAAGCTATTGTTTGGTCACAGATTGTCTGACAGATATCTGTGGGTGTAAATTTCTTTTGTTGCTTCTTAAGAGATTTTTGCAGGCACCTAAATGGTTGAACTAGTTTTGGGATATTTAATTTAAAAGTTTCCAAATTATTTTCTAGATAGTTTAACTTCATCTGTTTTATCTTAGCTTTATTAATGTTTACTACTTGACTGATATAATAGATGACAATTTAAAATATGTTTTGTATTAGTCAGTCTACTGCTGTTGTTGCTATAAACATAACATAATGTATATTTAAACTAATTATTATAATATTATTACCAAATAAAAACAACATTAATACTAAATCACCTATTTAAGCGTATCTCAAAATTGAGTCTTCATTTTCATTAAGACCATATTTTTCCAATATTACTAAAAAAGCCATGAATGACACCTAGAATTTCCAAGTCTTTTGATGTCATATGACGATTGGAAATGTGGAGCGATCCATCACTTTCTCGACCAGTGGGGTGACGATTTGAAGTTCCCGCCATTATAATTATTTATAGTTTCCTTACACCGAACATATGTGATGGGTTCTCGGAAGCTCTTTTTATTTGGAGCTAATTGTTTTCTTTTCACTAGACGATGGTAGTGGGAGGGTCAGAGAAGAGATTTAAGAGGTTGGTGCTAGTGTAGGTGTTGATACTATAGTATATTGGATCGCCATTGTGAAGATTAAATTAATATGAAAGATATTAAGATATTGAGGTCGAGTTTGTATCTACTTATAATCTAAAGGTATAATAGCTTTGCTGCCTAAATACAACAGAAACTGGATGATAGGAAAAAACAGATTTCTGAATAATTTGCAGTGTACCATAATTATTAGCGTATAGTTATGCATCGTTGGTTTAATATTGATTTATCTTATCTTTTTTTACCCTAAAAAACATATTTTCACGTTAATTAATGCATAAAATTCTTCACAGACAGATTTCGGAATGACAGATGTTCCCTAAACCGTATTCAAAGAATTTAAAGACTTCTTTTTGAACTGTCCGATGTACAACCGCTTAGCCCTTATTCAGACTCTTTCTCAAATTCTCACTTCCCAAAACCAATTAGGGATATTTCTGTCTTTCACTACTCACAGTTCCTTTGTTACATTTGATAGCTTTAAACGTTTTTTATGTTCTTGCATTGTTTGTAGAAGATGTAGCTTAATGTATTGAAGATTTTGATTTGAATCGCTGCCTATAATTTAGGCTACAATGTGTTTTTATGTAATTATCAGACATATAACTTATTTCTATTATTTATTGAGTCGACGTTGATAATTTCTGCAAGATTCATTAAAATCTATATACGTATACTATTATAATTTTGACTCTATACATAGTACTAATGTTACGTTATAAATAAACGGTTGTTCAATCCAATACCACCGAACATTTAAGCACAACGATTACATAATTGTAATATTTACATATCACCCACTTTAAACAGAATTGAACTGTTGGACATTATGTGCAACCTATTTGCATACTTATGTCTCCAATGGGCTACTTGCGGTTGCCAGATCATAAAAGTTTCTGTTATACATAAAGTAAGGAAATTATTACTGTGACGAAATTGTCGCGGTACAGATGTTAAGATTTTTAATGTGACACACACACTTTTACTTTCTGATCGCGGTTGTTATTCCGATAAAGACTCACTCTTGATTCGGAACTGACTTGTCATCAGCGAATGCACTTTTCACTTTTTAATTCCGAGTCTTTACTCTGACTGTGATATTTACGTACGTTCATTACTATTAATATATATAATCACTATGTTTTTGTGTACACAAACGTGTCTAGTTTTTGTACATTCCTTAACTTTAATGATTACGAAAAGTTTATTGTTTATTCTTAGATGGTAATTGATTATTTAATTTCTAAACGTACCCATTTTTGTTCCAGGTAAGAAAAATTATTGTTACTATGAAAAGGGTAAGATTTATAATACGAGCAGTGTGTACTTTTTGTTTTCGTTGTTTAATGAACAAACTGTGAAATAACGTTACAAAGGGCAACACAAAATTATAATAGTATGCAGCGAATTGAAACTTGAAATAGTTTATTTATAATAATTTTGAAATATGTTTATTTTTAATAATTTTAGGCGATATTGAGCGTATTCAATGTGATGCAATAAATTTTTTTATGGCTTCCGAATGACATAAACGTTGAAGGTTAGGATTTGTTGACGTTGAGCCAAGAATAGTATGCTAGTATTATTCTATTTACATAATATAAAAAATACTGCGACTGGCTCCTCACTTTACTTGTAGAAACTGGTCATTGAATTAAAAGAAAGGTAACTTAAAAAACATTGTAACTACATATTACTCTAACTTAAGTGCTCCGTACTCCTTCGAAAGTAAAATTACTTTATATATATTATACCTGTGCACACTAGTTAGGTTCGACCATATGTTAATGCCAATGTACCTTTAAAAGCAGTTTAGCAGTGTTTACATCGCCATTTGTGTTAAATGCGGCTGCAATTACAGGATGTATGTGCCTGAACCAAAATAAATGAATATCCGTCCTAACTTACGTGAAAGTTCTGTTCCAATAATATTCAACACCTTGATATTGTAAGGTTTAGTCTAACGATAATATGAAATGGAGCTAGTAAATAGAACTAAGAATTAGTAAAGTCACCTAAAATGCCCTGAATATCTAACTAAATAGTTATTATTTGAACTAATACAAAGTGCGGTAGTCAATACATCAAATTGATATCGTTCTCAAACCAAATGTAAGAACACCAGACGCCCCCTATAATCTGTTTTGGCATTCTAGTTTTCAAGTGTTGTATTTGCATACACACCGAGTGTATTCAAGATAGTATTTTAATCTGCTCTCGATATTGTATTGCGAAAGAATGTTCAGTAGAAATTATATGCTGTTTGGACAGTCTAAGCTGACAATCAGAGATACTAAGTAACTTTACAAGTATACGACCTACGAGATTGTATTGGTACCAAATAAAATTATCTTATATGGTTGAATTGTTACGAAAAGCTTTTCACACATTGTATAATGAAGAAACTGGTTAATTTTTTTGGTGTACTGTGAAAAGTTACCAATGTTTTCGATATATTTGATAAGATTACGTAAATTGCTTATAGATGTCGCAAATCTATAATCAATATTCGTTTGACATTTGTCCGATTTGTGTAAGCAATATTCGTCTAGTGACAGATGCTATTAATATTGTAGCTTTTACTTATAAATGTTTAGATAATAATAATAAAGGCGATAACTCTTTTAGACATTAATCTGACGAATAACCGGTTAAGTTACGTAATTTGTTCATTGTTTTGTCTGATGATGACATATTGCCGAATGTGGGTTGATAAAGATGGTCTTCCGCGTGTCCTAAAACACTATAAACATTGTTTAGGCGGAGTTTACCATAATATACTATCAATTATTGCGTGATAAAGTCGGATTAACATACGTGAAAAAGAGCCTTAATTATAGAAACAAAATATATTTTATATATTTGATATTAAGGTGGCTTGGGTACATAAGAAGGGTTACAAAAGGTACTTTTAAAATGCTAAATTGAATGATACGAACTACTTGAACGTACGGGATGGAACTAAAAGAACATAAAGTAAACATAAAGATTAGATTGTAGCAAAAAAACAAAACATGGTTGACAAGAAATAGCGAAGCGTATGAGAGTCGTCATATTTATTCAAACTTCAGAACTACAAGTGTGTTATTTACTTGCCAATGAAATGTATGAATTTCTCAATTGGCCCATATTGCTTCAGTCAACAATGTATGAGGTGCGTTTGATGGTTTGAAATCATTGGAGTAAATTGATTCGGCGTCTTTGAATAATTCAGTGAGACGTCTCTTCATTTAATTTCTGCATGTAGAATGTGTAGTTTAATTGTTTTCCAATTAGCCATATTTTGTAGGGAACTAATTTGCAATGTTTGCCTATTTCAGTGAAATAAAGTTCAGTTAACTACTTTGCAAACAGGCTAGCTTTATTATTTCAGTAGTGTTTCACGTTTAAAGAAATCGCTTTATTACTAAAAGTAACCAAGGGAATTAGAAGTAGATTAAGTATTTTATCAAGCAACTGTTAATCGGTCTTACTACCATTGAGATAAATTTTAATTGACGCGGATAGATAGTTCGACGGCACACTAATCTGTTTGTGGAATGACGATCGTATTTCAAGCAATTTCTTGAGGCGCCAGCCCTGCGAGAAAGGTTAGTCATCCAGTCGGTTAGACTGACGTGTTATTGGCACGTTTAATGTGAAATGCTAGTGTCAGTTATTAGCAATGACTGCCAACGTAGAGTGAATATAGACAGTGAAATATTGATGGTATTAACAGGGTTGTCCCATGCTCATTTGAGACGTAGATCTAATTAAAGAATAATTTTGTGTACATTGGGTAACGTTTGACACTTTTTACCCATTTATTCCAACAGTACACACCTGTATCAAACTTGGTTCTAGACTGTTCTTTCGTTTGTGAAATGTATAATACAATTTCAGAGCAAAGTTATCATAAAACTCTGTTACTTTAATGGAAAAATAATCTTATAAAGGAAACAGTACATGTATCATTTGCATAGTAATTGAACAAGTGAGTGGACCAGTTATCGACCCGTACATGGTGATTATTTTGTCACTTTCATTTTGCTCTTGTTCGGAGCCTCGATTAGTTCACATTGCGAATATAGGGGCTTGTTAGCTTTCATTGACGCTCGTTTTGTACCGTTTATTTGTGTATCGAAATAACACAGCACCGTAAACTTCGTTATGTTTTTCGTGACAAATGTTGAAACATTGTCCTTTGTAAATAATGTAACAAGCAAAGTTTTGCTTCGTTCAGATTTTACTAAGGGTTAGCAATAATCGATTAACGATATAGAATATACATATTTGCTTATACCCAAACCGCACCTCAATATTAGTAAGCGCAACATTGTCTAGAAACCGCTTTTATGTATCTGCTCTGAATCTCCGTAGTGCAGTGGTTGCGTTTTTGGGTCATTGTCTAAACACACATCGTTAATTCACCTCCTTGGGTTAGCTGTTACGGGATTTCAAAACAAAAGGAAAAACATAAACGTCTGAGTATTATTGCCGAACCTAAACTAGGTTTATGAACGTTTGCGTGAAATCGTAAACAATGTTTGGCTTCTAGATGACGCTACTGGTCAATTTAATAACGCACACGTGTCATTATATTTCCTTTCAGAAAAGAGTAAAAACCATTTGCACAAGCGAGGGGCGATTATTCCCTGCGCGTGCGCATGATTAATTTTACGACAGCCCTTAAGCCCTGACCAAGTGAGATGACAAATGGAACAAGAATAGATTTACTGCTTGACATGTCTGGAAGGGCTTTGTATAGTTTTTATTATTAAAAAAACTGATATATGCGTTTAGTCTTGCATTTTGATGCAGATTGATTCAATATGAACGTACTACTATATTCGCCCATTTACCCCTCGAGCTTTATTGCTTTATAAAAGATTAAAAACATACACTAAATAATTACGAACAACTACATAGTTTTCGGATACAGTCGTTAGATCATTATAATAACAAATAACTTTGTCTGTAAACTTACGTGCATTAATGTATGACCCTTTATTAATTGTAATTGAATAAGTTTAGATTCCCGTAGTTTTCTTAGCACAGTCTTAGTCTATGTAAAATCTAGCCCGGCTTAATTTCGCACATTGTTCTAATGACCTTTCAAGACCATTAGGCCTTGTGTCGTTGTGAGAACAAAGTGCAAAACGGATATCCTAGAGACTTCCTTTAGCACGTTTTAGCCTATTTTCTTTTCAATGTCAAATCAATCATTGTTTGAGCCAAAATGAGTTTGAGGCGACGACGTGTGATTCCGGACTGACGACTATTTGCGTTCTGTGGCTTCTCAGAAATAAGCTCGTATTTTGAGGAGGGTAGGGATCAATTGAGGACCGGATGTGGGTGTATTATTGACATTTATGCATTTTTCTTTTTTTATTTGTTTACATGGGTATTTTACGGAGTATAAATAGGCCAAATACGTTGATTACATATACCGAGTATATACACGTTTTTGAATACCTTTCAAGCTCGACGTAAAGCTTGGAGACACTATGTCTTCTCTATCATCTTTACCTTTATCAAGGCTGTTTTGACTGGCGCTAAGAATTGTTTCACTCGGTAATATTAAGTCAAAGTCTATTACATGCCGGTAAGACCAGTACGGTATCATGACAAGTGATAACTTTTTACGCATTATGTTATATATTTAAACATATAGTGCACTCTTTTCCTACGATTATACGTTCAATTGAATATTAAAACTGCTCATTGCAGAGAGTGCTCGTGCATACAGCTAGATCTGGGTCAGTTGCTAACTCTTAATCTTCTTTGATCTCAAGCCTTTTATCCCTTTGATGTGGACCGCATTGTTTAATTGCTACTTTATTGTTTAGGGAGTCACGCTACTTAGCTTTATTTGGTAAACTTTTCTTTTGTTATGTACTTTTAAAAGCAATGTTTAAACATGAGAAAGTGCCTTCAGATTTAAGATATATTGTCAACATGATGCGTAGTTTTTGGTATTGACCAACAAGTTTAGAAACATTTAAACAATATACGTATGTTGTCCTAAAGGTTGTTCCTCATGGTAATGTCCATTCAGTAATGTGCATTTAAAATGTCTGCCACGTTGTTTTCCGCTCTAATTATACAGCGGGTGCTGTTTTTGCAATTATTGCGAACTCTATTCTTGTTTGTTAAACATCCGTACGGGGACGTGCTTGCACTCGACAATTAGGCCCTCACATCTGATATTTATATGTGTGTGTATGTTTTGTGTAACAGAATTCATTGTATTGTTAAGTAGAGATGTACATATTTGCAGTTTAAAGCCCGATATTTGTGTAAGTTGCAACTTGCAAAAAAATTATAGACATTCATATTACAATATGTGCCTGTGTGTGAGGGTAGGCAAAGATCACAGTTTCGTATTCTTCTTACCAATCAAGTATTTCACTCTCGGTTCCTTAATACTCACAAACCTCAATCATATTGAGTAACTAGTGACCCGCTCCGGCTTCGCACGGTTATAAAATATATAGCCTACTTCACTATTTAATAGATGTTATTATACATATAAACCTTCCTCTTGAATCACTCTATGTATTAAAAAAAACCGCATCAAAATCCGTTGCATATTTTCAAAAATTTAAGCATACAAAGGGACATAGGGACAGAAAAGCGACTTTGTTTTATACTATGTAGTGATGATGGTTTCACATTCATACGTAGCAAATTCAGTTCCAATACAGATTTATTTTTATTTATTTTATTTATCATTTTAAATTTAATTATAATTTTATTCGTCGTTTTGATGTTACGTATGCTTAGAGTTTTTGTTGTTTGAATTTTGTTTGTATTGATACTAAAATTAGGCAGTCTATGCACGTTTAGGTCGTTTAGGGCTTGGCAATGCGTTCGATTTACGACATACGTAAGTGTCCCCGTGTACTGAATAGAATTTTAAATAGGGACTACTTTTTCATTTCAATGGTTTGGAAATTCACTATACCGTACTATACTATGTGCTGCTATGATAGCATATTTAATATACGAGTATAACACAACATTGAATTACGTTTGACAGTATAACTTTATAAAAATAATAATTCACTAAAACCATTTTCCAGTGGCGCCAGAATTAAAATTTTTGTAGGTTAAACAAATTATACTTATATTCATAAATATTTATTGTTTCTCAAAGTGGTCATTAATTTTAATACTAATTACAAATTGTGCGATAGTAAAAATAAAGTTAACCAGGCCAGAGTTATGTAATTAGAAGCCCATTGCAAAATCGTCTCGTTCTATTTCCACTATGATTGAATGATGAGTTAATACAACAGCTAAGGGATAAATATGCTATCCGATACTCATTGGAAGCGAGCCAACGATGTTTAGTAAATAGTTGTTTTTAAATCCAGATCGATCTAATGATGATTAATATATGTTAAACATAGCGTTTTAGATTGAAAAATTGAGTGACTTAAGTCTGTGTTTAAAACGGATTATTTATCATAAAGAAATGAATAGATATATATTTTTTTGAAACACTGAAACACACTTTAACACTGATTACGCACCAAAACTCTTAAATTATTTGTCTTGAACCATATTTTCTTCTTTCTTGTTCAAGCAAAGAACGCAAGTCAAGAATATTATGTATAAGTATGTATGTTCGTATGAATATGTATGTCAAATGCACTTATTCGACCGGAACGTAGTGGTGCGCACAGACGTCGTATTTTCATTTTATAGCTAAGTTTTTGTTGGAAAAACTTTCTCTGAATGTATGAAATGGATTATGAAAATTCTACGCCTTTGAACATCATTTCGCTTCGTAAATTTTAATCCTCTAAATTATTTTTAGAAACATACATATCATATGAAAAACGATGATTTTGATTGATATATCTATTAAGATCTATTTATACAAACCGGCAGAGCAACGGTAATAGAAATATATTAAACGTACAATAAAAATACCAAATGTATTTCTCCCTATGTATCTTCAGTGTAAAAAACGATGAATGTTTTCGGTAATCTCTTTAGATGCCTTAAGCGATAGTAGAGACCTATTATTAAATACCTAGTATTTATTATCTGTTTCAGAATTGTTCAAAAAAACATAACATACACAATATGAGAAGAATTTAAAAGCTCTATTAAAATATCTATACTATAGTAATAACAAGTCCTTATATAGAATTTCCAGTAAAATACCGTCCTTGTCCACTTAGCTTCCGGTGAAGTAGCCTAGTATGTTTTAATTAACGTTTACTATTCAGCTTCGAGATCCCTTGACGCCATATTTGTTGAAGAATTTATGGCGTGGGTAAGATGGCGGCGCACGTTTAATTGTCATTTGTCCGGATGCTAATAAAAGGGAAACTTGAGGTCGTACGGTGATCATCGCTAGGGCTTGAATGTAGAATATTATAGTAATTTTAGATAAGTGTGCCAGTGATGTGTTGTATACCTAAAAATAAAAACAATATTGAAAAAAACATCACATAATGAACACGCTTATAATTTAATATTAAGTTAAATGTTTATTCATTTCGTGTTATTAAAAAATGTTACTGATATTTTAAAAGTAGGCTGAAAATAAACAATTTTAAGGAAATATTACATTAGGCGGAATTAGTCTGCTGCATTAATTAATATACTCGTATCTACATTTATTGCAGTCAATATGAATTAAAAACTCCATATAATATCATATTAATAACTAATTAGGCTCACACAATACTAGGAAGTGATACCGGAACAGTTGAATACTAGGTCCCAATGTGGAACCTAGGTATTTCAGCTCACTCGGAAGTAAGCACTTTAAGGCAATAAGCGAGTGATCTTGTCTTCCAACTTTCTTCATGCGTGTCTCTGACTTAGTACATTGAACTGAATACTGATTCTACTAGTTTAAAAGTTTTTGTTATAAGCCACTACCTTTACTTGAAATGTTTGGTTTGTTAAAGTATATTACACAGACGTTTTTAACTCAAATCACGTACTGTATTTTATTAATAAATGTAAAACTCGGTGTGCTATTTTTTTTATTCAGGATTAGTTATGTGCGTGACACATAATTTAGGTATTTAAATAATGATACATAATAAAATATTTTTTTTATAACAACTTGACCATACGAAGTTAACATCAACTGCGCTAACTCTCTACCATAACTTCAGAACTGCTGTGCAGGACCTCGGTCTAAAAAAGGACATGCTTTTATCGTTTTTCATAGGAGTTATTTCATCCATACATCCCTTTTACATTAGGCGTTTCGGATTTCCGCTAAAGATTTACTAGATGGTATCTCGCATCCATTCATTCCTATCCATTAACATAAATAATGTTTCGTGTTTGGGTGGTCATCAAATAATTCTGTCATCCCACGTCTCATCTTGTGGATCAAGGTTGTGTCGAAAGGTGGGTAATGAACAAAATTGAGCTTTATTAACCCGGGATATCTGTGTAAAAGACACAAGAAGTTTTGTTGTTTAAACTAAGTGACATAAAGTACTAATAAGCATGGATACTATAGGTGAAACACATTAGTACTCATATTAATATAAAAGGATATTTAATTTGGATGTTTAATGCATTATATTAACTGTAACTTTTCATTTTTCTATATTTACGAGTAAACTAAAGACTAAGAGTAATAGTAAAAACTAAGTAAACAACGATCTAGCAGAATTGAGCATAGACTTTTCAAGTGGCGTGTAAAAGGGAAATCACGTGGCCATAGGTTATGCTATTTACTTGATTTTCATGCTGTCATTTCATCGAAAGGTGGACAAGTTAGGAAACAACTAAGAACTTGGTAAATGGACAAATACTTATATATATGTATATTTAACGTACAAATTATAAAGAAACAAACAATTTGAAACAGTGAATTAATATATTTATTGGACCCCAATATGTGGGTTTATTTGTTTATAACAATTAAATGAACGTTACTGCAAATGAAATCAATCACTCATCCATGCACCATATTATGCTTTTTTTTGTTTGCTTTATTTTATTTTATCACTATAGCGACATTTAGTGCTCGGTGATCAATTGAACATACACTATGAATGGTCATTAAGTCTAGCATATTAACTGAAACACCTTAACACTTTCTACGCATCATGCTAAGTTGAAAGTGATAAACAGATAATTTTACAGTGCAGTGACTGTTGTGTTTTGAGGCAGTTGAGACATGAAATGTGTTAGAACAATGCTTTCTCCGTGCTTTTCCACGGAACGCTGACTTTTACCATTTGAATATGACGTAGGCGAACTTTTTCCCGATAGAAGTGTTGCTAGGGAGATAATTAAATACATAATTATATCCACGCTCTACTTACCCAACGGGATAAGCAGAGACTAAGGATCGTTATGTTGAAGAAACTTTATCAATCATTCCTATGGGAATAAATAAATAAACTTACTTTAATCTTCTATATTGAAATTACTTTAAAAGCATCTATGCGATCGTAATTATTATAAGTCTCATTTAGATATACAAAGATAGGTCGAAAATAACTTTCTGTTATGATTTTAAACTTGCTGCTACATTAAGATAAATGAATTACTAATTTCCATTAAAACGAATCGTTGTATGACTCTGAATGCTAACTTCAATCCGAATAATGGAATAAGATGATTATTTATAGTTTCAAAATAAATGTATCACTTTCTATCTCTGTCCAGCATCAAAAAAAAAGTATTATAAAACAATTGTAGAAACAACGAATAGCAATCAAATAACTGTTGATTAGATAAACAATTTAAACGTTTCTAAGATAGCAGTCATACTAAACTAGCACTAATAACTCTCATCATGAATTACGTCTTTATAATTTAAGGGCTTAGTTCACATGCATGGCAGTCTATTCAATTAATGTTTAATTTTAATATGTCGAGTCGGCTACGCTCATTTTGTCCAGTCTGAATAGTATAGCGTTACTGTGCGGACGTGTTGATATAAGTTTATTCCGATGGCTACCTACGCGAGCCCATTTAGGTCCAAGGTGCCTGTTAATGTGCTTGAGTGATATATTAGTGCTGTGACGTTTTGGGAGAAAAATGACGGATGCTTTTCATTGATTGAAGGGGAAAGGGGCAGAGATGTTTGTTGACGGGAGGGGTAAGTTGATATTTATATGAGGATTTATTGCTATACTGAAAATATTTATTATCTATTATTCATATTGATTGTAATAAAAGTAGTCAATGATCTACTATTTTTGAATATAGAATAGTAAACATAAATAAAATTACATTGCAACTTAATTCGTAACCACGAATAGATTTAGGTTAATTTAAGTTGATTTCATGTTATAAATAAATGATGAAAAGGTAAATCATTTCATGTTAAAAAATATACATTTATGTTTCTATTTATACTATAAATACATATAGTAATTACTACATTCAAAATAGAAAATTAAATAGTAGTAGTAGTATTAATAGTAGTTCATAGTACGGAAGTAGAAGAGGGTATGTTCACAGGAGAGAAAAAATAATTAGACACGAGATAATAAGTTGAATGCAAAAATCAGACTTCGTAATTGTCACTTATTTATACCTATTTATATCATTCCCAGGAAGCGTTTATACAATGCGGTATAGTAACTTAAGTACTTACTCGTAATACATTTATGCTATTTAAACTATATAAAGAGTAAATTTATCCAAAATGAAAAAGAACTTGTTGTATAGTGGGTGTATTCGAGTATTGTGGGAGAAGCGTATGTACTACGGTGAGATGAGTTATTGTTACAATGATTGTAAAGAGCATGTTAATATTAGACCCTTAGTACTGACACTGGTCCTAGGTTCTATTAATGGTCGTTTTTATGTTAGGTTCGTTGTTTATCATGTTGGGTACACTTTTCATAATAATAATATTTGGGACACTATTACACCTACTCAACTTTACCCCTATGCTAAGTACATTTAACACTTGCATTAACGTTACTAGTCAACGTATAGGTAAATCAATACATTTATAGTACATATAATTCGCCAATGAAACTGACCCTAGAGATATTTGTGATGACGCCGAGTTTATCATATAGTCTTACATAAAAAGAGCATGTATTAAACTGACACAGCATCTCCAGCTCCATATTTTATTGCATTGCCTGAAGAAGCTACACATTTATTTATCAACATATGCAGATAAACGTCAAACAACCAAAGTAACTACGCGACGAAACTCATAAGCAAAGTATGTTTTCACCCAATAAAGAATAAGAGAGTATAATTGGTTTATCATCACAACAAAGTTTTGTTACTCGTCCGGTGTTTTTGTGTTTCTGCGGAGCTCGTGAAGTAACGAGAAATGGCAATAGGCCAAGTGCGTGTGTGTTTTTGGCCTGGAGCCTAAATAGAAGTGATCTTGAATTTATGCGACATGACTTGTTCGAGAACTGCCCGTGGTCTCTGATTGAATGTTTGGATTTGATGCTGCTTATGATGCAGGCGTGGGAGTCTTATAAAAATTTTATGTACAAAATCTACACTAACTATAGAATTATGCAAAGTAAAGCCTAGTAAAATGTCACAGTAATATAGCTGTAGGTTTTACCTTCAAGACATAACGAATAGATGATGTATATATAGTACAATAATGTCATGTATAGTATAGTATGTAATAGTATAGTATGTCAGTTTTTCTCAATTTGTCTCAATTCTCAACCGGTTAGGCGTTTCATTATCATTGTTCCTCGCTAGATAGAATCTACATCTCACCCAACATGACAATAGTTTACTTATTTTATACAAGTGAATACATGTAATACATAGGTTTAACACATAATGTGTTTTCCAAAGTCAGTATATAAAAAACAACTTCTACATATTTAATAGTAACTCTACCATTGAGAGCTTTATAAGTACAAAACTTCTTTTGAAATGTGGTTTTAACGCGTTTTTGCCTTACCCGTAGCAGTCGTAGAAGGTTCACAATACTTGTGGCACCATTAGCTCAATTGTATCAATAGTTTTATCGCACTTATCTCGAACGTTACCTTATTAAGTATTATCTATGGTGTTTTGTAACTATGTAAATTTATTTTACCTACTTTCGAGAAAAACGTAAAATGCATAAAGATACGAAGACAAATATTGGGAAATTGTAAGCCTTATTTATAACATATTTTATGAGGTGCCTTAATCCGAAGATTATAAAGATACACTACTCTACTCTCTATCATCTCTACTCTTTGTACAGAATCATTTCAAAATTAATCTTTGATACAGTATAATTAATCAATTAATACCAAGTTCACTATAATCGATTACGTACGAGTTCTTTCACTATAACAGTCGATTATGTATAATTTCTATAGAATTAATGACCTATGTTATGATCTTGAATTTCACTCCTCTTGCACATAACTCAAACAGATCGTGCCTCGTATAATAGGTTCATTTGTCATGGTTACTACCGCTCTTGGTCGGGTGCGAGCCCATCACTACAATCGCGTGCTGACTTTGAATGCGTGAGTTTCTATCATATAAAAACGTCTTTGCCGATTACGGTATTGTTGCGATAAATTTCCACGTTTGTTCACTCTTCATTGGCTCTTAATGCGTTGAATAATGAACGAGTCGTTTTACTGACAAATGGAATACGAATGTTAATAAAATAGTAGTTATTCAACACATTATGATCACTGTTTACGTAAGTGATCAGATGTTGTTACTACAGTTAGTTGAAAACGTAAACTTTTTGTGTAATCGTATATACAGAAACGTTAATTATCCCCTAATTGAAAATTATTTATCTAAGATGAGTATTTATGCGTAGATGTATGGGTAACATTGAAGTGTATATGGTTTGTCTAATGCCTAACCTGAATGGTAAATAGGCGTAAATGGTACAATAGTATGAAAGTTGAACTGTTAATCAAGTAGCCCATACATTTTTCTACCTCTTAATGTTATCTACTGCATTCCCATTACGTCTTTTTACTATAGTAAACCTCACTGATGCATATCAACGTTTACAGTAACATGAGTAAGTTGACGTCTGTAGTCAGTACTTAGTCCATATATAGTAATATACAAATACTGTAGTGTCCGACTAAACAGTACATGACTCCATACATTTGTAGTGGGCACGTAATAGCATGGACCATGCAAACAATCGCTTTGCTTTCGAAACTTTCACCCATAGTCGCGGACTGGGTACCGGACGCATCCTCAGACGACACTGCGCTTGCGCGATTACAAGCTCTTAATTGTTCCGTGTAAGAGTGGAACAACTATGTGTTAAATGGGAAAAGCTGTAAAGGTTACGTCACTTCAATGAAGCCCTTTTACTTGAAGCTTGTACTTTCATTTATTTTCGACATGTTCATTTGTACTTTGAAGTTCTGGTACTTATATGTTCTAATATCATTTATATTGTGATGGTGATGATAACGTTATGGTACAAAAATGCGTTGGTGAAAGTATGCTGGTTTATTGCCCAATAAATAGTGTCAAGATAGGAAATTAATGTCATTTATACTTAAAAACTCTATTATATATATAGCGTAGGTTGTGTTTCTGTATGCGATTGGGTATTAAATCATATCGGAATATAAAGAAATATGTATATTAGTGGCAGTGAATTTTCGTGCGTGGTGTTCATTTATTCATAATTATACACCTCGGTGATTGATTAATATCATTGAAAGTGTATTCAGTATGAGTTCGTGTATAACGAAATTTACTATGCATCTACTAAATATCAATTTTCTAGAAGATGATGATAATCATTATAGTTTCATTGAAAGTGTTGTTCTTTGCGGTATATTACAAAGAGCGATGAAACTATCTTGTTTTATAATAGAGTTTTGCCCTGATGTTTGAGTATCCAGAAGTTTTGAGATTAATGTATCTTTCATAGTCCCCTAGCAGACTCTCTCTATATATTTAACTCTTGAACACACTTTAATGAATTGTTATACGGCTAATAGTTTGATACAAATCAAATCTCATGGGCCTTCATACTAAATGTCTCAACTAATTTTAACTGGAAAAAATAGCTTTGTTAACCCGTGTTTACACTCGTCTGAATACAAAACTAAGACTCTTTTTACAACGCCAACGTATTGATTGTAATCGTGATTGTAAGACCGTAATTCAATCCTCGCATTGTTGCTTCCCATTGCAATTGTCTATGGTCAAATTGACAGGCGACTCCGAGTGAAGCGGAAGTGTTGGCTCTAATTCCTGTGGGCGACCCAGTGGACGTCTTTTGTTTTGGGTTACGCCGCCATTGTTGCAGTAATTGAAGATCTAGCCGTCTGTTGGCTACTGTAAAAAGATATTTGATATTGTGGTTCCTGAATGATTATGTAATTATGTTACAATAGGTTTTTCGGTTGTAATTAAATATTTTGTGATTAAGAGTTAAATGGAAAACTGTTTGCGATAGATTTTATACTCTACCAACATGCAAATCTCTCTTGATTTGTATCTATAATTTAGAAAAAAATAGCATGTCAGTTGTACACGAAAACGTACTTTCATTATTTCGTCTTAGTTTCAGATTTTCGATCGATTTCAAGTAGATTGTCCACCATTCAAAATGACCTAAGACATAGAAAAAAAAACTATAATGCCAGATTAGATTAGATAAACACAAATCTCATATTTTAAAGTATTTTTAACCCTTAAGCCTTAAGAGTATTGTTTGTTTTAGTCAATTGTATCATCGCCTTACAAAAGAGTACTTATTATGTATCCGTTACGGTTGTTGTTTGAAACCAAAAAGACTTCGTTCTTGGATGCATTTAAGTACTTGCTTACTTTGTTTGCAAATTAAACAATGAGCGTAATCGAGGACATCAGTAAAACTGATCAAATATAACAAACACTAAGTACACAGTCGTCTTACTTATGTACGCACATATGTATGTATGTTACAGGCTGTTTGATTTTTGGATTGTTTGATAATTTCATTGTTTAGGTTTTGTACAAACATGAGATTTAACAGTGAATTGAATTGATGCTAAAATTTTACTCATGTTTCATATTGTGTGACTGAAACTAATATAGAATACGCTTGTCACTTTTAACATTACTTAATCTAAATTTAATAATATTTATATAATTTTACAATCCCCGTTATTTTACCCGATGTGAACACATATGCTCATTTATTTTAAATAATTTAATATACATTTGTTCATATTTCATTCATGCTGCTATTAATGCACTTAAGACGGTCAATATTTAAGAAATAAAAAGGTACTTACGTACTTATAAATGGAATCAAAGGCCGCTCCGCCCAAGTGCAGCTAAAATGGGCTAAGCTCCAGTGACATACTGCTAGAATTATTTTTAGAAGACGCTTGCATCTAGCGCATTTCTAAATTTGTATAGCATCAGAAAATATTTAACAAAATTGTATTACCGGATTTTATAGATAAAATTTTATAGTCAATAAATCTCTTATAAATATTCTCATTTCAAAATGATCGAAATTATAAAAAAAATATAGAAAAAGAAACAGAAATTAAGTGGAATAAATTTATACTGACTTTAAATGCCTACTTAATTATAGTCTAAGAAAACTTGTAAAATAAAATATAATAATACCATTTCTACATGTAGCGGACGGATCATTAAATCTTAGCGAGCTGAGTTATAAAGAATCTTCGTTTTTCTAGAGCACTCTCGGAATGCCAGCTCTTGTTTATTGTTTTTAATAATTGTTTTTACCACATCTCGGCTATCCATCCTCTCACAAAGAATTGTAGATTTAGTGAACTTCTATTTATATTTTTGTTAAAGAGCATCATGATTGCTTCTCATAATATTTCTTTCACTAATGCGTTTAGCAAAATCGCAGTTCAATAGTATTTAGTAATAGTGTGCAGTTGGCCGTTAAGTAGCAAAAGCGTCACTTTTGCTGCCCTCAATAGTGATTTTTACACTTTTGTTACTTAGCTAACAACTTCACACTGTTACTAAAGTACGATTGAACGGCGATTTTGCTAACATGCATCAGTGGATTTAGGCCCCTTTATAGTTTGGAGTTGTGCTCTGTAAATAAAAGCCTATTATCGCACAGAACAGGCTAATGATATTATGAGAACGTATTTCGCATTTGTTTTGTGTTAGCCCAAGTAATTACACATGGCATTAACAAACAATGGTTCTCGTTCTGTTATCGTGCATGTGATATGCTAAACAATGCAGATGCAGTTATGAGAACGGTCTCTTAGATAATAGCCCTCCACTTTCACTCTAGTAAGATCGTATACCTAATAATTAAATACCTACATTTCTCTTTTATAATAGCTAGTTCCATGGGAGTTTTAATATTTCCACGATATAAATAAAAACTCAATTTCCCTTAGGTTGTCATTTCTATTTCCTTTGTACGTTTTTATATTATAACATCTTAGTCAATATTTATACAGTTTCCTTAAATATAAAGATTTATTATCACTAATTAACATTTATTGGCTGTAGTGCCCTAGATTATTTCAATATAAAACTTTTCATATGTTTTCTTCATGCACCTACACATTTTTATCGTGTGGCAAAAATATCAAAGTAACGTCGGGATGTGCTAATTTAAGCGTGGGTGAACGTATAAAATGTGTACTCGTAGATTGTTTAACTCACATATTTCTCTTTAAAATACAAGTGATATCTGCATACATGTCCATAAAAATACATACATACACATGACGCCTGATTCCCTGTCGAGGAAATAGGCCGAGCTCACGGATCCCCATTTGTCCTGATCCTGGCAGACCACTTTCGCTTCATTGACACTCATACAGCTTCTCATACACACTCAGCAGTTATAGGTACTCCTTACGTCACCCTTGTTCAATATAGAAGACAGGGTTTACATACACGTTTTGTGTCTATTATTTATCTCATAACTTATAATGAAAAGTCAGTCGCCATTTCCTGTCCTAAGGCCCTACGTTGACATTTCAAGTATTTTCTCTATTATGACTCTGTCAGAGAGTTATGTTGTTCTTGTGGCTAGAGGCCTGAACCTAATTGTCTAGCCAGGTTGGGCTTAAACCGTGTCAACAGTTGTTGAATTCTAGTCACGAGTGTGCGTAACGGATCAATTCCGTTACGCGCTGGTGCAGCGAAATTGCATACAACAGACGCTTGTCGGAGATTCTTGGGTTTTCCTTCTCGGAAGAAAGTTTCGGTCCAAAATGAATGAGTGAGTGAGTGAATGTGATTGTTGGTTTATGTCAGTCGTGTAACTATTGGTTAGTTCTTTACGAATGGATTGCATGAATGTTTTTAGGGCAATATTCTATTTCCCAATAACAGTCAGTTGAAAGAATCACATAGTATAGCAATCAAAAAATTCTGATACTATTAGTTTTTAATGATTATGCGTACAACAAAACCAATTAAAAGTAAATATTGAAAGACTATGAATTATGCATATTAATATTTTTATGAAGGTAATAGGACTCTACAACTCACGAAATGGGGCCACATAATGATAGTTTATGAGCACAATATAAACCGAGTAGATGAACTCCTAAACATAGGGTTGTCATATATTTCATTTGGATAATAATTTTATAACAGAATATTAACAACTTTTATTATTTTTTTATTGCCCAAATAATAATGGCTATCTTTTGTTTGTATCCGAAAGTTTACACATAAAAAAAATATATTTTGCATACGGTCAAACTGCTATTGTTGGTATGAATTCACTTCGTGTTTTGTAGACCGTTTGCTAACCTATAATTAGTTTATCAGTTACTTTGGCACGTTTTTGTCTAATTTTGCACGAAAATATATTGCCACACTAGATTTGAAATAGTAAAATTACGACATGATTTATCTACATCTAAAAACGCACTCGCAATAAATATTATCCTATTTAACTAGAAAATAACAATAAGTTGAATTGACTTTTTTTCGTTGGCTGGTGAATAAGTAACGTATATTACGATTAAATAATTAAGTAACATATTACGACACTTTTAGGGTTGTGTTATATAAATTACTATAATATTTTAACATAAGAAACGATTTAGTTTTAAGACATTCGCGATTTCTACTCATGATTAATAACTAACAGGACTTATCGCGTAATATATAATAAAATTACCTTTATTCTTAACCTGACGTTTCGGCTACGTTGCAGTAGCCTTGGTCACGGACAGAATTAAGATAACTAAGAATAAAGGTAATTTTATTATATAAAAACTTACGCGATAAGTCCCGTTAGTTATTAATCATGAGTAGAAATCGCGAATCTCTTAAAATTAAATCGTTCATTATGTTAAAATATTATAGTAATTTATATAACACAACCCTGAAAGTGTCGAATTGAAGCATCAAGCGCAGTTCTCAATTGATGCCCACGCGTCGGCTTGACCTCTTCTCTTCATTCACAACTTACTGTTAAGAAACCATTAACCACTCTACGTTTGATGTGAAGGTACAAATGTTTGTTGAGTACACTGTTTGTGCTACGTTGGACACCTACGCACTAAGTAATACCTATTGAAGTATCCCACGAAGAATAATTACTGTCAGTCAATGTCAATAATGTCCAATTTGAGAAATTTTGGGAATCAGATTTTATTATTTATTACGTCACTTGAATATAGTGCTGCATGTTTATCAAGTATTTAGAATAATAATAATACATACATACACATTATGCCTGATTCCCTGCAGAATGGTATGCAGATATCACGGATCCCTGTTTGTCCCGATAATGATAATAATAATAATAGTACCTTAGTTTATTATAAGAGTTATAAAACGTACTTAATTTAGTGACCAGAAGGGTTATATAAAACAGGAAACATAAAAAAATATGTTTTTTATAAAATGAATACGAATCATAATAGAACTGATTACGTTGGAGATAAAGAACGATAAATGCTCAATTGTATGGTATACTTTACGTAGCTTGTAACCATAATTGTTATGGTAATAGAGCAGAGGAAATTAAATATTCTCCTACGTTCAATTGAGGTAGACGAACCATATGCACCAATAATGCGGACGAGGTTGAACTAGACTTTTCAAAGGCGCTTTTGTGTGGCAATGTTATTCAATTGAAGCTCTAGTTATTTATATTGAGCCAGAATTTGTATTCAAATGACTCGTAAAAATAATGGTTGTCTAGTTGACTGTTATAAACGAGTATTATGATGACTTATATTGATTTTGATAGCGCAACTATGTTCAGTTCTGTAATTTTATGACCAGCATGTCATTACATTAATTTTTTACTTTGTATTAGTTATATATAAGGCTCAAACCTATCAATAGGGACTAAGATAAATTACAAATAGGTATTACTAAGTTAAACTTATCCCCTTTGAAAATTACCTCCCTAATTTTACCATGGTACTAATTTTAGTATTTACTAGCTACCCACACCGACTTCGCACGGGTATAAAATATATAGGCTATTCCACTATTTAATGGATGTTATTATACATATAAACCTTCCTCTTGAATCACTCTGTCTATTAAAAAAACCGTATCAAAATCCGTTGCGTAGTTTCAAAGATTTAAGCATACAAAGGGACAGAGAAAGTGACTTTGTTTTAAACTATGTAGTGATAAGATTAAAATTTTATATCTAATACATCAACTCCTTTATTCCAGAGCCCCCTCGGACCACAGCAGTGGGTACACGTGGTAAAAAGGCACAGGGGGCAGCACCGTCGCGCCCTCAGCCTTTGGTCGCCGCCCTTCCCTCTCCGCCTTCCCAAAGGGACCAGGCGGCCACCCTGGCTCATGCTGTCAAGGGATTCGAAGCCTTCGGGGTACTCGTCCAGTACTTGATGTTTAGGGTGAGTTTGGATGAATCCGTTGATTGGGCAATTTGGTTTTATGATAGAGGAGTTAGTGTTTTAACTCTAACGATACAGTTATTATTAAATTGGAGTAAGTTGCTGTTATTCATTACCAAGAAAAAAATCTAATTACTAAATGAAACGTCTGCCCATTTTGTAAATGCTACTTACTTAAGTTAGTATTATTGAATATGTACTATTTTATTTACGAATGAACTTATTTTATAGTTCTAAAATTTGTCGTGTAAATCGTTACATGGCACGAAAACCTTCTTATAAACGAAATCGATAATAAGTAACTACTCCAAAATATTTCGATGCTTATTACCCGCAATACTTTATCCATCTCATAATTTCCTCGTCTCTCCATTTCAGCTGGATGCCTTAAATAGCGACACCTGGCGCCAAGAGGCTGAACGGTGGCGCAGCGTGGCGGCTGCAGAGAGAAACTCTGCGAACCGGGCTGATCAAGAACGCCAGCAGAGAGCGCAGAAAGATTTAGACACAAGTAAATACAAATAATAGTACTGACTATCTGGTCAGCGCGTGTGTTCGATGTGGCTATAGAATTATTAATTTCGCAATTGCGAGGGTTAATGGTCGCGAATGTTTGTCTTTTTGTCTAAATACAAATATAAATACAACAACATACTTAAATTGACGTCCCTTGATCCCTTTTGGGGATGACAGAGCCTGGGTGACACAAAATCTCCATGATTAACGTTAGTGTTACTAACGGGGTTGTGATGATATCACCTTTGGGTACAGTTTACTAAGTGGCGTGGACGTGTCCTTCAATATGCCAAAAAGAACAGGAACTTTAACTTAAGATTGCTTTGACTTCAAGTTTAGTGTTATAAAATACATTTAATTACAGTTACAGAATGCCTGAATAAAATATCGGAGTTAGAAATCGAAGTATCCACCAAAGAAGAAACAAACGCGCTCTTGCAAGCGGAACACGTTGAGCAAATATCTGAACTGGCGAAAGATATCAAGGGATTAAAGGTAGCTTATTTAACATACATACATATGTCTCTGCTTCTCTAGCAAAACTGCCAGAACCTATTGATCCTTGACACCTTAATCCTACTCACACCCACACCAATGAGCCTGCTCATGCATACTAACACATTTTTAAATAACGATTTGTAATAACGTGTGTGCTCAGGTTATTGTTGGCAATTGAGAGATAAACCTAAGGGTTTTCTGGATATTTCTATTACCACAAAATTATTTCTACGTAAGACAATTTTTTAATGGCTTTCTTTCTAACGTAACTCTTAAGATCTTGATTCTGAAACAATGTTTTAATTGGATGTAATACACTTTCAGGAGACGATAGAATCGTTGAAGCGTGAAGTAGCCGAAAGTCGGGCTCGGCTACACGCACACGGTGAGATCGAACGCACTCTGCGAGCGCAATTAGAAGCTGCACGAGCAGAACTAGCACAAGCGAACTCACCGAGTGTCCCGTGTGAACCCTGTAACAAATGTGACGCTGCTTGCGACCCCGTTTGTCAAGAAGTAGAAGAATGTATGATTCGTCTCAAAGCGGACGAGGAATTGAGTAACGATGCCACTGAGTTGGCTGCTGAGGTGGGTTAGAGTAAAATTATCTAGATTTTAATTTAAAGGAGAGGAAAGAAGACGTCTGAATGGTTTAAAAAAAGAACGCCAAGAGTAAAAAAAATGTTTTAAGACCAATCTTTTTTTTATCACAAATTTATGTTCGTGTTCTTATTATAGCAAACATTATACTTTAGCGAATTTTTATGAGCCTTCCATAATTTTTGTCCTTGATAAATATACTTTGATTTAGCCTGTGTTTTAAATTATTTTTATTAATATTATAGTGCTTCCAACTACAATAACTTTTCTATCACGTCAGGTCCGATCACTGCGCGCTGTGGTGGAACTGAAGCAAGCCGAAGTCGCTTCACTTCGAGGTGCGAGTACTGAGCTGTTGGTAGAAAAGGAGAAAAGGGCAGCTGCTGAAAGAGATGCTATGGCCGCTCGTCATGCTGCGGAAGAACTTAAAGAGAGAGCTCAGGCGAGGCAGAGGGACGTAGATCGTTTGAAAGATGATAATAGAAGATTAAGGGAAGCGGCTGCGAGAGATCGAGATCACGCTTCGAGATTAGCTACTCTTAATGAGGAGCTGCGATACAAATTAAGACAAAAATCTCAGGTATGATTTTATGTTATAAAATTTAAAGTATATTTTGTATTTTTTTCTGTTGCAAAATGCCAACTCGCATTTAATGTATAGCCGAATTTATAGACAGTAGTTTTTGTTGACGAACTACTTGATAATTTCAATGTTTTGAACTGCGCCTTAGAAAATACTAAAAAGGCCAAAAGATTTTAATGCTTGAAGGGAAGATAACATACAAATATTAATAACTTATTAAATTAATCTCAACATTGTACAATATTAACCTTTAACTTTTTTCTGTCCACAGGTGGTTTCACTACTGGCTGGCGGGGGCTACATTGAGAGAACACCTTTACGAGCGCGCACAACCTCGTGCGACTCTGGCAGATCTCCATCTCCCCCACCAGACTCCCCTTCGCCTGCATCATCACCAGCCCCAGATTCACCACCCTTACCGGCTGTGAAAGGAGTTGTGGAGAAACCTGACTCCGTAAGCTGGGTCTTGGAGATCGAGGAAACTCCCGAAGAAGTTGCTTCAAGGTACCTTAATGTGTTTATATATGAACGTTAAGTATAAGATAAATGAAGTAATAATGTAGCTCTATTGCTAAGTCACAATGTCCTATTGAAGTCTCGATTAGCATAGCTTAATTAGAATTTTCATTCTATTAGAAATTTTAGGAAACTCACCGTGTATAAGTGCTCGTAAATAAATTTCACATCATTTTAGTCATTCTGCTCAAAGTCCGTTGTATCCTTGTTATCATTTCGGTACACTGTAGTTGAAATTATGCCGTATAGGCTTACAATATATTTTTTCCAGTTCTCTTCCTCATATACCATTTTGTTTAATTGCAGATTAGCCCGTCGCTCGTCATTCCGCGCGGCTTCGTCACCGAGTGGCGTGAAACGAAGGGGCGGTGGTTCCCCTGGCAACGGCTCACCAGCGCCTGCCTCCCCAGCCCCGAATGCCTCCAAACTGTTCAGGCCAGGCGACCTGGACTACCCCCCACCGCTTAAGGAATCAGCTGGAGAGGCTATCTACATTTACGATGATCGTCAGTATTAAATCATGGAATATCTATATTGAAAGTGATAAATCAATGAAATTAAGAGGTGATGAAAATGATGTTTTTTATAAGAAGACCCATGAAGACAGGTTTTCCAAAGATTGGTCCCGTTAGGTGTAAGCGATTTTGTATGGAAAACTGTTTGGCGGATCACCTAGTCTTGTTTGAGTCATAGAGATGAATGAAACGGTTCGCTCTGAGTGGGATGAATGAATCAGATGACCGATATGGTGAGCGACCGATTCTTGCCGGATTTTTACGAAAATTGATATTTATAACCAATAAAAACTATGATGGGACCTAACATGGAGATTTTCAACTCGATGTAACTAATAAGCTTATTGTATTATGGTCGATTCTAATGATAAATTACGTAAATAATTATATTGTGTGCTTGTCTGTCAGTATTCATGACGATTGTAACAAAGTATTGATTGTAAATGAAAATACTGAAAGAGCTAGTTCATTCGTTGATCGATTTAAGCAGCTCAAACCTGTTGTTATGATTTGAAAATATTAATAAGAAATACAATAATAATGTGTAACTAGTAGTATAGTGATTATGTTCTATTCCCATATAAATGATTTCCTTTTAGACCATGATTCAGTATTATCACCACATTGTGTGTAGCGTAGCAATCACCTTTATGTAGATAATGAATCCAGTTTCTGTTTGTACCTGTCCGATTCTCCATATATGTACTGTAAAATTATTATTTTTTATTCTATATCTTCAATTATTTTTTCTTCAATGCCTTGTTATCTAATTTCATTTCTTCTTTTTCTAGTCTTCTTGTGATCTGTCGTTAATACCCTGAAATGGAGTAATCAGTTAATTTGTAGTAATAAAATGCAAAATATAAAATTATGGCCGTGCAAGTCTTTTCAATTAATGATGTATGTTTGTAGCTTATATAATTTTTAAGTCATATTTATAGTCTATGTGGTTGTTGGCAATGTATTTTTATGTACAAAATAATAATTTTAATTTTATTAGGGACTCTAACCTAGTTGTGAAGTGATGCCTTTTATATGTTTTTGCATTGCTCTTAATGCTAGCTATCTGATTTATTGGGATTGTGTTAATGTTAGCTTGTAATGATTTACTCTAATATTTGTGTTGTGAAGGAGTACATATGATTTTCTTTACTTAAGTCACAGAGTGGTGTCGTGCTTACTCTGTGGTGAATTTTGTTGATATGTAATAAGTTAGTTTTAGATATTGTAAATTCTGTTGCTGGCAATAGCCATTAGATGGTTTTCTTGTCATAATGTATGAATCTGTTCTCTCGCAACATTTGTGAAGTCAGTTTAATGTAAATTTTATTTATTTTTAGTTAAATTGTTTTAATACCATTCCAAATTAAAGAATGTAAGCAAGAATAATAATAACTCTTCATGATTACGAAAGATATTATAATAAAATAGCATTTGAAATCAAGAGACGTTGTTTGAGTTTTTACCTTTGTTAGGTTCCTGGTAACTTATTAATTTACCAACTATGCTTATAACTATAGTGAGCTACGCGTAACATATCACTACAAAATCCATTAAATGACATGTACACAATACATATCATCCAGTCTGCGTCGCAGTGGAGTTTCAGTCGGACCAATATCGATACGGCTGATAAGGAAAGACAACAAATGACAATCGACTCGCAGCTCCCAAAACATTAAGTGTGTAGTGTTTAGTGTAGTGCCCAGATCATGTATCGTAGAGGAGTATCCAATTGTTTGAAAAAAAATAACAATGGAATTGAATTTGACATACGGTGAGTTTGTAATTATAATTACACTCAAAAATCTGTTCAGATGAAGGAAAAATAATTTCGTTCAAACGAATTATATTAGTAATGAAATTAGCTGATTATAAATTCAAAACATTAACACCGTAAAACTAGACTTCCAAATGTTATTTAATTATTAATGATAAAAATATATTAATGACTACATAACAACAACATACATAAACACAAAAAACATATAATGTACAACATTGCGAAACATATTCTTTAACTCAAAGGTCAAATTTACAATGTAGAGTACCCGCCACATACGGTGGCAGTAGCCAAACTTGGAACTAAATTTGACGTTTCCGCAATTGCGTGTTATTTTGTATGAAAGGTAAATTTAGTATTACCAGCGTTGTGTTTTTTGCCCACTCTTTGTAATTTTTATGTTTGTTAAGGGTGATTATAATAAATTGATTTCCGGAGTTTCTTGTTAGTTCTTCTCCAAGCTAGGGTCTCCGCTAATCTAACCTCGGTAAAAAATATGTAAAGACAATGCTCAGTGCCATGTTTGAAATAGTTTTTTTAATTTATACTTAGATCATAAGATAACATTCAAAGAGAGCTTGTGATAGGGCCTATTTTAAATAAACATATTTTGACTTAGATATATTAATTTGTTTTATTTGAGTTTATAGCTCTGCAACCAAAGATCGTTACAAATGAAACCTCAATATAATGTATCGAGCCGTATGGCACAGTGAGTGCTAGTTTTGGCGTGTTTACTGGCAACACTGGATTACGCGACTGTGGCGACGCCTCCAACTGCCACCGTATGTGGCGGGTACTCTATGTATATTTGAACTAAATAAGTAATTAATGGGCATAATGCAGAGTTCAAGTTTTAAATTAACATACATCGTTTTGCCATTAAGGTGCAAGGCACATATATCGAGAATTCTCGTCTCGATCCGGGCCAACCCACTTTTATTTTAGTGACATCCATCGGTATACCAAAATTAAATAGTAATAAAGACTGCAATGAAAATGCAGTAAAATATAATAAAACATTGGAATAATTGAAATAACAATAAATAATATTGGAATTCTTAACTATAACCAAAAACAGTATAATTAATCTCTATAAGAGATAAGGTCGTCGACAGTCGTAACTGTTTTATAAAAATATTTAGCATTATTATAATACTGATAACTAAATTGTTGATAAATATTTACAGTTTAGGTAAATAATGAACTTTTTATACGTACTCTTATGTGCCGAAATTCGGTTTATTTGTTGAAAGTTTGCAGTATGTCTAATTTAAATTTGGAATCCATAATTTATAATTATACAGTTGAATGTAAGTAGGGGCCGGCCCAATAAAACATATGACAGTCTAATAGATGCTATATTGAAAAATAGTGACGTTAGTGTACTTATAACCGCCCAGTGTGTATGAGAAGATGTAAGAGTGTCAATTAAGCGAAATTGGTCTGTCAGCATCGGGACAAATGGGGACACCTCTACAGGGAATCAGGCGTGATGGGTATGTATGTATGTATGTGGGTAGTAAAAAAGTTTTCCATACATATATCATATCTTGTGGAGTAGTCAAAAGATACTGTCTCCAACATGCAGTTTAAGATGTTTATAACCACGTCAAATCTATTTATTCACTAGATTGTCAAATAATGTAGACGGCAGTTCTTGGATAATTAAATTGATTAGGACTTAGTTATTTCATTGTTATTACTATTTTTATTGCTTTATTTCAATTATGAAGCAATTAAAAAGAGTGATAAGAAATTAACGGGCTCATTATCAACATTTAATTGGTAGTAAATAAGAAATATGTTTGTAGAGTAAGATGAGAATATGATCTTCAGATATTATGTACAGAAGATCATGTGTGAATATTTGATTATATTTTTCCCATAGGATTATTTAAAAACAAAATATGTTGTTCCTGAAATAACCTATGTCTATACTATATACTCACTTTATTAGTTTTGGATTGGACTACAAAAGATGGTAACCTTTCATATTAGGCAAGCTTTATTAATCTAAATCGTCTTAGAGTCTAAGACATAGTCCTACTCTGGTCTTGATTACTATAGATTATCTATTTACTATAGAGGCGTTTTATGTAAGATCAAAATAACATAAGATACGTTTTACTACCATTTAACCATTACATTACTACCATTTAACCTGTGGGTGTAGTAAGAGACTTGAGTAACCACATTCCGTTTTACCTGACATCCAATACTCAACGTGCCAGATTGTATTCCATGTCGCTGTTTCAAAACACTGGCTATTGCGTATTCTTGTTCTATGCATCAATCAGCCTATGTCAGCCCATTGCTGGTCGTAGGCCCTCCCAAGTTTACACCACAAAACACGACACACTTGTATTTTTTATTTTAATTACATGTTTTAGATGTGGCTTCACATATCATCGCTCCTATAGAGCATTTAGTTACAAGCATAATCCTGGAAGTGACCCTTTGATGCATGTACCGTTTGGTGTGATCTTGAGTCGGGCAGCGGACAAGTGGCCGGACCGACCTGCAGTACTGTCAAGGCAGCAAAACAAAATGATCACATTCTCAAAATTGTTGCTAGAGGTAAGAAGATACTAATGAAGCATACATATAAACATAACGTTACGAAAGAGATATTATATAGATTCTGATCTTGTATGATTCACTCAAATTTAGCATTTGATCGGGTCTAGTCACTGAAAATTTTTATACTGCGAATATGTATGTTAGGGATCATGCTAGAAGATGTGGTGAACCTCGGCGAACTCTTGTTAATTTAAGTCAGGTTAGGTTCGCTTTTCCTATCTCTTCTCAGTGAAACTTTAGCTAACGTTGTCACCTATATCTGTGCCCATAATATACACACATACATATGACGTCACAAATCATCAGAAAAAACATTCTCTTTATACTAGGACAACTCCTACGCTCTACCATAGCAGCCACAGCACTTGAAATAATAAACAACTAGAGTTCTGAATAACACTAGAGTTCAGTGCATCAGTGACATTGCCAATGGTCATTGTTTACAAGCGTTGTAGATAAGATTAATAAGTTTATATACTTTGCGAAGTAGTATTATCTATCAGCGAATGCTATCGATTTCCGAATCGTTGCTACCTATTATTGTAATTGCTGCGCTAAAACGTGCGAACAATGCGATAAGATATCTGTATAGTTCAATAGAGTAAATAATACATGTATACATTCACGCCCTACATTTAATCTCTTTCCGGGTAGAGAACCTCAGAGATATGACAACATATGCTTAGTCATTTTTTGCATAAATATTGGGGTTGTAATAGTATATGGAACAATACAGAACAACAGGTTGCTAAGCAAGAACGGGAGGTAGTTAACGTTCTTTTAACATCATGGCGTCTTCTATGATAAGTTACGTTTACGTACGTATTAGCACGGGCTAATAGAGAAAATAATACATTGCCATATTTATTTATGTATCTGACATGGAGGACAGAGCACCTAACTTACCAATGCTGAACCTGGTCAGTATCTAGATTGGTACATCATTCAGCCGATCACATGCCGATAGATCAGGTGAGGGAAAACTATCCCTACATAGTAGTAGTTTAGTGTATATGGGTTCACTGCCTGTCACGTTACGTCACATACATAGGCACTACATGGACAAGGATTTTCATAATCATTCAAGCTTCCAAAGTCATGAAAGATTTTAGTGGTGATTAAAGCTAAGTGGTTATAGGTCACCACATCTTGTTTGATTCTGGTTATTTAACAATTATAATCATAAACGTAGCTCACAAAAACGTCTTTTCAGGCTGATAAGCTAGCCGCAGCATTGAAATCCATAGGCATGGAAAAGGGAGATCGTCTGGGTCTCTGGCTACCCAATTGCGTGGAGTGGGTCGTGGCTATGATGGCAGCTGTGCGGGGTGGCTACGTCTCTGTAAGTTTTTTTTAATTACTCTTCACTGTAATCCATGTGCATACAAACTCACCTTAAGCAAATAATACTCGAAAGTGTAATAAGCAACTTATACACATGAGCCTATTTAATTTTACCTATAATTAGGTACAAATAAAATAAGTGGAAAGTTTGCTAAGCATTCCTGTTTGTAAAGAACTAGGAAAGAAATTAAAGAACATGATTAATAACTTTATTATAGCCCCTTAGACATGTTGAGCGTTAAGCATTTAGTTACATTATATTCAAACTTTAGACTAACACGGACTTCTATGCACTTGTGCTTATAATGCCCCTTAGACAGGGCCTGAGGGCAAGTTAATGCATTGGACACTTTGACGTATAAGTTATAACTTAGGATTTAGTAACGCTATATTTTGTCCAGTACTAGTAATATCGGCAATAGTATAGTTTGGAAGACCTATGACTTCTTATTAGATGTCGTAGGTTCGAGTCCTTGTTCTAACTTGTACCAATAATTGAAATTTAAGAATGTGGTTTTCACTTACGTACATAATTTTCTGTCAGTAATGGTGAGGGAAAAATTCGTAAAGAAATCTTCACATCCCTTGGAATAGGTAATAGCCAGTGCCTGTATACGGTGATACGGTTCACAACTTATCACGTTGGGCACTGTTTATCCAGTGACTTATGGTCTTCAAGTGGCTCATGCCTTCGAAATTCAAAGATGGACACTCAAGCCTCAGACTACCCCGACAGAATAAAAAGGGTGTGTGTGTAGACAATCCGTGAAGCGTATGTTAGTAATAAAATTAATATTGTGCACAATTAAATAAATCATTGACATACGCTCGTGAATTTAAAATTGTGTATATTATTTAATTATCAAACTTTTGCATCCGTACTTAATTCGGATGTAAATATATGTAAGAAACTGAACTTAAAACGATAAGTACGATTCATTAATATACTCGGTCTTTTAATTGAGGTGTCGGTCTCATTCATATGAATTAATATTATGTACATTCACGTCCTATAATATCTTTCGAATTGGACAGAAACAAATATTATGTGCTTGGTCACTTTGTAGCATCAATGTTAGGATTGAATTCATATGAATATTGGAAACAGGTTGCTAGCCCATTGCCCAAAAGATTTTGTTTACCCCTAATCCCTTAGTTATCTCCTACTTCTTGCCGAAAAGAACGGCAGCATTCATATCGACTAACGCAGAGATATTTTAGTCCATTAGACTTCTATGACATGCTGGGAAGGAAGAATGCTAGTTCGTAATTTTAAAAAAGGCGATTTATATTAAATTTTATATTGTCGCAGTCTGCGAATATCATAAAAGGCCAAACAAAAAAATAAACTAATAATGCATGCATTTACTTCTTTTATGTTATTAATCCTCTCAAATTCTGTTTGAAAGAACCAGTCCTTTAATGATAACCCTTATAATTGCCTAATGACCGCTTAGAGTTTCTTTGTAGTCTTATTGTATCGCTCACGACCTTTATTCAGTGTTTAGGGTTAATAGAATGGTCGATGAAATACATATTTATTTCATTTAGATAAACTTCTTATTTTATACATAAGTATGAACAACGATTTGATATAACGACCTCCGTGGCGCGATTGGTTAGACGCCTGAACGCTAATACGTGAGGTCCCAGGTTCGATTCCCAGTGGAGGCAGAGTTAAGAACTACACTTTTTTTCTGCTTTCCAGTCTGTTTGTTGATTATATATTCTATATATGTATTTATTTCTGAAATATACGTTGACTAATAACCTTAACACAAGTCTTAAATGTACTTAGCAGGGGGCTAGTTCAACTGGTGTAATAATGTCTAACAATATTATTATATTATTATTTACTATGTACAATAATATTCTCTTCATGCAATTTCCTACTTAGAAATATGTATTACATATGGATTCGAAATCGTGACCATATCGGCTCATCTAATCTGCCAATAATTAAAAATAAAACATTCTATAAAATATCATCGGATTCTGCCATAGTTTTTCATACGTTGAATTCACTTATTATCAAATACGAGTACTTATCATACAAATCATTGTCAGCCTATGCAAATTTTGCAGACACTTCTCAGAACATTCTACAAGCCATACTGGCTTAGGTTAGAGACCAGTAATATAGTAAAGGTTATCCGAATTTAAATTAAAACAATATAAAAACTTACTAATTCACGCATCTTTTAGGTCGCAATGAACCATTTGTATGGCAAATCGGAGCTTCAATACGGCTTAGAAAAGGTGGGCGTAAAATCCCTCATCGCGCCAGGATCCAGCTTAGTGAGTCGCCAATTTAAAGTTCTGAAGGAAACCATTCCTGAGATTCCCTCGGGAGCCCCAGGGACGCTCAACATTCCTGGATTTGAAAATTTAAAGTCTATTGTACTCGTGGATGATAAGGAAAGTCTGCCGTAAGTTGTTCCTTTCGTTATTATATAAGACAAACGTGTTCACGACCGTTAACCCTTGATAATCAGAGGTTCAGGTGTCCATCTCCGCAATTGCGAATGTAGTAATTCTATGGACACCTCGAACCCACGTGTTGACCATAGTCAGTACTCAATGTGACAGGTGGTAAGCAATGTCGCCATTTACAAGCACTGAACATTACCTGTTCGGGTATGTAAATACAATCATATATATGTATGTATACATTCATGTCCTTTCATCCCTTGCGGACAGAACCTCGGAGATATGATATGTATTTCTTTTGACATAAATATGTTGATTGAGGATGATGATTTAAAAAGGTTTCAATAAAGTCACCGCAGTAAATTATTGACGGTACCTACTAAGGGCTAAAATTGCTAAAACGCGTGAGTGATTTATTAAGTAATAATAACCAAATGCCATTTTACTTAGTCCTTAAATATTAGATACCTATCATGAGTAAATTGTGACAGAAAATGTACCCAATTATAAATATGTATATGAGTACATTATGATCACATTTATTTTTATTTATCTCTTACCATGTGCCTCGCTGGAAGATTTTTATTACTATTTAGGTTCCTTAAATCTTTATTTACCTATTTAAACAAAGCTTTAAATTTTAGGGGAGTGATCACTTTCGAAAACTTACTAAAGAGCGCCACGACCGAAGACTTAAATTCTATCTGTTCAGAAGCCGATAAGATACCGCCAGACTTCGCCAGTAACATCCAGTACACCTCTGGGACTACAGGTGATATACATACATACATACACATCACGCCTGATTCCCTGTAGAGGGGTAGGAATCACGGATCCCCATTTGTCCCGATCCTGACAGACCACTTTCGCTTCATTGACATTCATACATCTTCTCATACACTCTCGGCGGTTATAAGTACTCTTAACGACACCTTTTTTCAATATAGCGTTTATCTGACTGTTATATGTCTTATTAGGCCGGCCCCTACGTAACCGCCCTTCCACTTCACTCATATATATTCCGTTAGTCAATCTGCTATCATTCATCCTCATAACATGTCCAAACCATCGAAGCATACTCTTTTCAATCTTAAATAAGGTGATTTATTTGAATCTTATCTCCTAATTAGACTTGACGAGTATGTATGAGGAGGTTTATATATCGTTCAAACAAGAGTACTTCGCCAGGATCTATATAGAGATGCGTAATTACTACTCATGCTATATGCCGTTAAGTTCCATAAACATATACTCGTAACGTGTGTTTTAAGTACCTCCGCAATTGCGGAGATGGATATCCAAACCTCTGATTACCCCGCATGGGTTAAAGGTCATGATATCGTTAAACTTACTAAGTTACGAGTAGTTATGTTTCTGAATCCGTCTGCACATTATTCTAGCTGTTGATTATTTAATATGCAAATAGTAAGAGCAAACCCACTGAAGTGTAAACGATGATAGACTCATTATAACAAAGACAGATTTATGGACATATTATATTAAATAGCATTCCCACGTAAATTGTTCATTAATGGGTGCAAATAATCTTGGATTTTAAATGGTTCATAATTTGTAATAAATCGACTAATAAAATAACAGCCTACTTTTGAAAGTAAATATGTATGGTCGGTTACATACCATTATACACTCTGCTACATAATTATAACCAAGTATTTAAGGACTTATTTTAATTACAAACAATGATCAAGAAACAGTCTGCCAATTTGGTAAAAAGTTGCCAGTTTTTAAACTGAGCAGAAAGACCAGTAGTTTCATTCTATTTAAGTTCCCGATACATAAATTACATTTTGAACAATTTTCCAGGTAATCCTAAGGCAGCGGTCTTGTCTCACAATTCCATTGTGAATAATTCTTATGCTATTGGTCTACGGAATGAAATTGCTGACAAGAAAATCTGCGTACAAGTAAGTACGATACTATCTAATACTAGTATATTGGTTCCTTAGTCATATTTCCTATCTTTTGTATGTTATATTTACTACAGTTAGAGAATGAACTTTGAACCTCAATTATTCGATATAAGCAACAAAAGATAGGATACCAAACAAAACTTTAAACATCAGTTAGAAGTGTAAATTATACATACAAACGTACTAACTTAGTTATTACATAATCAACAACCCTATTCTTAGGTTCATATTTAATAGTCCACCTAGACTCATGCCTTTAGAAAGCATTCAAAGTCGTCAAGGGCGTCTAGAATATAGCCCTCCAAGAATTATTGAGTCGATTACATATTCACCACAATAGCCATAAATAGAAAATGGACTGCAAGGTGAACTTACCCTTGGAACGAGGTGAACTATTGAATAAACATAAGCACATTCATAACATAAGCATAACATAAGATCAACTGATCGTTTAGTAATTAGTAAAATCATCTGTAATTCTTATTTTACTAGTCACTACATAGTATAAAACAAAGTCGCTTTCTTTGTCCCAATGTCCCTTTGTATGCTTAAATCTTTGAAACTACGCAACGGATTTTGATGCGGGTTTTTTAATAGATAGAGTGATTCAAGAGGAAGGTTTATATGTATAACAACATCCATTAAATAGTGGGGTAGGCTATATATTTTATACCCGTGCGAAGCCGGAGCGGGTCACTAGTTTAATTATAAAAAACACATCTCAACTTGAATTAAAAATTATTGGTTACACTAACATCCCTCCCATATATGTATTTAATAATATAAAAGTAATTCATCAATGCATTCAAACGGACTGAAAACAAGTTTCTATAGGGTACCTGATAGCTTTATAAAGCTAAATACTGAGGTACAAACACTGTTTCAGAGTTTATCAATTTCTCGATCCATTTGGTTTTAGGTTAGGTACGTTGTTATTATTATTGTTTCTAAACGAAAGAGCATAGTTTATCTTATACAAATACTAATTATAATTAGTCTATCAGCATTGACACAACGCCGTTGCGAGTTACTGGAGACTTACCAGTAAATATATCTATTCAACACACGAGTATCACTTACGAATGCATAATTGAACTCCTAAAACGGAGACCTAATAATTAGCCATATAATCACTCAGTTCCTAAGACCTGAGTAAAATTAAATATAGATGTTTTTCAATCACGTTCGAAATGGGCCGTCGTTGAAGACTTTTTAACATTTTTGTTACTTTTAGTATTAACAACATGTGATGACATTCATATAAATTCCAATAAATTCCATTTCCTAATAGATTCCACTTGAGTTAATGTAAGAAAATACTTATGTTTAGGTGCCACTATTCCATGCATACGGAATAGCCATTACCACGAACGCAGCCATACACCACGGTGCAACGATGGTGCTGCCCTCTCTCGTTTATAGTCCCAAAGCGAACCTTGAGGCTCTGGTCGCTGAAAAGTAAGTATTGCTAATGGTAAGAGAATTTAACATGTCGTCGTGTCTTTCATATATACACATAAAATCCTCTTTAATCCCTTTTTGGATGGATGGAATACCGAAGACATATTTATTATCTTCTTGGTCACTTTTAGTTTCAATATTGATGCTAGCATATCGGCCGATAAATCGCGTTGACTTGGATAGAATTGCAGCTATTTAGCATTTTTCGCGTTTCAGACTAGCAGGGAGAACAATATGTAAAAACATTTATGTTAAAGTATTTAGAGATGTCGGGGATATTTTAGTTAACTACTGTAAAAATTTGAAGAAATATAAATTACCTACTGAAAAAAATGTCTTCAATCCCAGTTTCTGTACTAAATGTAAGAAAGGTTTTGTCATACCTCTTGCAGATAAGTGTAAGTCATTTGTGTGTAGTGCGAATTAAGGTCATTGCTATTACCGCAGCCTTGAAAAATCCTTAACTTTTATGGCCCAGTACACATGTTACAAAAGCGGTTATCTCGCAAGGTTACGAATTGAGATTTGACTTGAAAAACGAGAGATTTCATGATATTTGCTCGTGAATTATTGCCCATAAAAGTGATTAAAACCTAGATATGCCCACACGCATTGAGACCTTATTTTTATCAAAGGTACTTACTGTGTAAAAACCCGTTAAAAAATTAGATTACAATTTTAGAACATAATTTGTTACGTTCTCAAATATGCCACTGTATAATTTAAAGAACGAGTCGTCAATAAGTGATAGGTTAACCGTTAAGTGACTGGTCACCAATAATCGTCCATTCTTATGTAATTCTATAGTAAAGCTCAAAGTAACCGAAAATATAAAGTGTAGTTTAGAGCTCTTAGGATGATATAAGGCCTTAGTCAGGGAAATACCACTTTATTACAAGACTAAAGTGTTTGGTGTATAAAGTTGTGTTACGATCTTTGTGTGCGTTAATGTACTTATATATTCTATGAAAATGGTAGTGTTAGCTACTTATTAAGTAATACAAAAAAGGTGTATTATAAACTTCTATTACAGGTGTCAAGTTATTCACGGTACCCCTACAATGTATGTGGACCTGGTGAATGAGGTGAAGACAAAAGGTGCGACAGGAATCAAAAGCGAAATCTCAGTTACAGGCGGCTCACCAGTAACGCCTAAACTAGTTAATGATATGCGCAACGTACTTAATATAAAGAAAGTCAAAGTGAGTATGTGTTTATGAAACAGCGAAGTTAAGGTGTTTTTTTATGTGCAACACGATTGAATTCTAGTATATTTTACCTTTTTCTTTATCAAAATCGTATTATAATAATACAAAACATGTAATTATTTACACGAGTTTTAGCTTTTTAGTACAATGATGTTTTATACGAAACATTCACCTAAACCACAGATAATATAATACTACAGCCTAAACCATGCACAAAAAATAGAGTAAAATATGATATTAGGTTCATATAATGAGGATAAAATTTGGAACTGGCAATGATTTGCTTTACGTCTTGGTATTATTCAACAATTTGTTATTGCAAATATAAATAAGAAAAATATTTCTTTACAGTCAGTATTCGGTATGTCTGAAGCCACAGCAGTCACATTCCAGTCAACCGTGGGCGAAGATGTGGAGCGACCATTGCATTACTTGGGATACATCCAGGACCATTTAGAAGCCAAGGTTAGTGAGCGAGTGAAGATAGGAATAATATTTAACAAGATAAACATGCTGCACAATTCACAAGTTTTATCCCTTGAAGAATAGTCAGAGGTTCGCATGTCCGTCTCTGTAATTGCGATGAAGTTTATTTAGGAACACATCGAACGCACTTTTGACCTGATAGTCATCAACCAAAACACACATAAAATAATAGTATACAAAAGTGATACCTATAGCCTCTTAACAAAAAAATATAATGAAAATGTTATCCTACGCCCTCGAACAAGAAATCAGATTTGTATCAAATTTTCATTATTGGTTGTACGTAGTGTGTGACTGTAAAAGAAATGTATATAATAATACAATGTACACCTGCTACTCCCTTTTACAGGTAGTTGATGAAAAAGGCAACATGGTACCATTTGGTCAGCCTGGGGAATTGTGGACTAGGGGATACAGCACGATGATGGGATATTGGGGCGATGAAGACAAAACCAGAGAAACTGTCGGTGATGACAATTGGTTGAGGAGTGGGCAAGTATTTACTAAATAAAAAATCTCGTATTACTAATACGCTTTTTTAAATTATATCAAAACCTTTACTTATAATATATTCTGTATTTCTATGAAATTCATAGACTTATATTATACTAGTGACCCGCTCCGGCTTCGCACGGGTATGAAATATATAGCCTACTCCACTATTAAATTGATGTTATTATACATATAAACCTTTCTATTAAATCACTCTATCTATTAAAAAACCGCTTCAAAATTCGTTGCGTAGTTTCAAAGATTTAAGCATACAAAGGGACATAGGGACAAAGAAAGTGACTTTGTTTTATACTATGTAGTGATGAAGATCACACACGTATTAAATTAGTGTCAAACACTACAAGTACTCATATTTTCTGTCATGCAATTTATATATGATTTATTTATTTGTAGCGACCAAGTGGTTCTTCACGAAGATGGTTATGCCCAAATCAAAGGCAGAATAAAAGATCTTATTATCAGAGGCGGTGAAAACATAGCTCCCAAAGAAATCGAAGATGTTTTGTCTAGTCATCCCGATATTGTTGATTGTCAGGTAAATATTGAAACGTTTCGTCGATTTTTATGATGTAAACTATTTATGCATTCACATTCATTAACGTACTGTAATCCCTTTTGGGATGGACAGAATTTATATCATGAATATTGGGATTGAGATGACATATGGAACGGTTAGCCTATCCCCCAATATACATATTTCATTTAACCCATAGTCCTTTAGTTACCTTTTACGATATACTGAGATGAACGTCCGCTATTTAGCATTCTTTTTACGTCCCAGCTAGCTTGGATTAACCATTTATGCGGACTTTTGTATAGATATGTACAAGTATAGTATTCGAAGATCCTTACGTGATCAGTCAAGCTTCAGCCAAGTCCAAAAGGGTTGCGATGATTATGTATGTATGAATCGTATAAATTAGGTATGATGGATGTGCTAATACATGATAAGAAAATAATCCACAAAATTGTAGACGTTTAAGGAACAAACCTATTGAAAAATAATACACACAAATAATTAAAAAATTGCAGTTTATTTTTTATTTGTTATATATATTTTTTTAATTTCTTTGTTATTTTTTACCTGAAAAAAAAAACAATAATGTATATATATATACAGTTGAATAAAGAAATAGGTGTACTAAAGAACCTTCTATTCTAATTGTTAATATATTTTAATTGTTTCAAGGTCTTCGGTATACCAGATGAAAGATTAGGAGAGGAAGTGGCAGCGGCTGTAAGGCTTCGGGAAGGAGCGTCGCTAGATGTTGAGCAGTTCAAGAAACATGTAGGCACTAGATTGGCTAAATACAAAATACCTAAATTAATAAAGAGCGTAGAAGGATTCCCTAAGACAGCGTCGGGGAAAGTACAAAAATACAAACTGACGCAAATGGTTGTTGACGGTAAATTGTAAAGAAAAGAAAGTATTAAATGTAGTAAGTAAGATGATAAGAATACTGTGTAACATGACAATAATAATAAAATATATTTAAGAATGAATACTAGTTTTATTTTATTAATGATATCGAAATCTCTACATGTCTTCAAAACTTAATATAAATTCGATTCAAAACACTGAACTGTTGACCATCGGAGACATTCTTCTCAAGGCAGGTACCTATACGTTGTATGCATGTATGGTGAGGGTGTGAGTTAAAAAAGAGAAACTAAAACTACCCTGTTCGGGATGTAGAGACGTGAATATTTATGTAGGTATATACACAAAAAGATGCGATAAAGGTTTCCAAAAGGATCCAAAAAAATATAAAATCGCATCGTATTGTTTCAAACTAATTGATACATTAGTTCAAAATACCTAGGAAACCTCTTTAGCTGCTTAAACAGAAACCTTATACAATCTCACGTACACTAACATACCTTAAGAGTCAATGTTTCAAATGTCTGACTCACTGAACAAACTCACTGTAGGTATAACAATATAATCAGACACTTAGTACAACTCAAGGCACCATACAAACACATTCAGTTGATATCTGCCCCTATTTAAAACGGTGGATTTCCTGTGAATTTATCATTTACACCTGCAATTCAGTGAAATGAGTGCATTAACGGCTATTGCTTTTTGGAGCTGCATTGTAATCATTGGTAATTAAAAAGACAGTATAATTTATATTATTGCGATTGAAATTAGGGTATTTTAAATTTATTACAATTGATATAATTATATGTTGCTTGATCATAAACTAACAATTGTATTGTTTATTAGCATAGAGAGCTTTTGCATCTGAGTAAATATTAATTAAAGCAGGATTAAGATCGATATAAAGATCTTAAGAGTTTGTTTACCTTAGGATAATTATCTTTATATTATGTTCATAAAACCTACAATATTCTACTTTGAAATTAAGCACTCACTTTTAATTTATGAATCTTTGTTTGATCGCTATAAGAGTAGTTTGTGTTATTGGTTTATAAGATATAAATTGATCTAAACATAAATTTATCAATTTATTCTATTTGTAGAATTTAAGATATTGATTAATATTTCATAAATTATAAATTTTCTTTTCATGAAATTATTATGCTTACACAATGAAATTGATTTATGGACATGAAAGAATTTATTAAATTATTTATTTCTCAGCTCGTTGTGATACTGATGAAAATAAAGATGCTAAATTAATTTTGTACAAGTAAGTATGAAAATTAATATTTAATAGTTTTTATTTACACAACTTTAATATTTGTTACACAAATTCATTTAATTTTCATGAAAAAGTAACAAAGCAAAATAATCTTGACAAAATATGCCTTTGCACCTTGTCACCAATATTCTATATGGAATCAAAACCCCAATATACATGCTAATAAGTGACCAAGAAGACGTTATCATGTTTTCAAGGTTCTGTCAACTTCGGAAGGGATTAAAGGACGTGAATATGTACGTATTTAAAACAAATTCAATAATTGACAACTATTACTCTACCTTTTCGATCTAATTAATTAAATAAATCTGTACAATCTATACATCTGTAATATTCTTAAATACTTAATATATATTTCAGATCGCTCGAAGATTACGTAGAAGCACCGCTGGACAATGCCAATGAACTATTTTTATCTCAAGATTACTCGAACAGTAACAAGACTGTGATATTCGCACATGGATTTAAAGGTAAGGGTATTAGTTTTATCTCTAACAATGTTTCCTTTGAAGGAACAAGTAATCAAGAGCCTATATTTTCCAGACTATCTGTTCATTGTATTTAGGAAGACATTTTCTAGATTAGACGTTTCAGCTCCCATTCAATCGTGATTTTTTATAATAACAATAATCTTCAATCTATCACACCTTGCCTTAGACCTAAAGAAATAACATAAACTTAAGTATAACGTAAACATTCACATCCTTTATTCCCTTTCGAGGTGAATAGAACCTGGGAGATAAAATATCTCCTAGGCCACTGTTTAGCATGAATATTGGGGTTGTGATGTTAAATCGGAACATTGGTGACAGATTGCTAGCCTACTATTTACCCACAGTCCTTTATTGCGACATGCCAGGAAGAACGGCAGCTAGTTCCCAGACTGGCACAGGACTTAAATATATTGTGTTATATATTGGTATAAAAACTGCAATCAGATCGATTATTATCACCACCAATTGTATTTCCCAAAACTATTGAACTCGATTTAAATGCGGTTAAAATGAATACACTGAACTTCTTCTTCTGTACAACACCCTTATACACATAAACCAGAAATACTTACCAAAAAAGGTCCCAAAACTATCAATAGCTTAGTTATATTTGACTACAGAACCAATCACCTCTGCGATGGGCTTAGAGTAACCCATTAATTGAATTGCAGGTCGCCCCGACGGCAGAGCAGTGAGGGCTGTGATCGGCACTTACCTAGAACAAAGAGCGTATAATGTGATGCTATTGAATTGGGAGCACTTAGCCCTGGCTATTAGACCGAATAACTTGGCCGGTTCCTATAGCTCGTATGCAGCGCCTAATGCTAGGATGGTAAGGTTATACATACACATCAGGCCTGTTTCCATGTAGAGGGTAGGCAGTGATCAAAGGTCCTCATCTGTCCTGATCCTGAAAACAGTTTTCAGTTTTTTGAAACTTATACACATACGAAAATAGATAAATAGACGCCATATTGAAAAAACAGTGATGTTAGAAGAAACTGTAACCGCCGAGTATATTATTATTATATTGAAATTATTATTAAATTGAACAATCAGATATTAATTACAATATGTCTGGGCAAGTTTGCACAAAGGTTGGAAAAAATTAATTCCATTAATACCGATATATTTCTGGCAGTATATCCTCTACTCTAACTCTAAAATAATATCTTTGTATATCCAAGAGTCGAATGGTGTGTTCATATAATTGATTACTTAATAATATTGAAATGAATTATTCAATATTTAATATAATTACAGCTGGGCAAAAAACTATCAAACGTTCTGCACGAACTAATCATTGATTATGGCGTAGATTTGAACAACACTCACCTCCTTGGACATTCCTTGGGAGCTCAAGTATTCGGTATCGCCGGTAACAACTTAGCTACTAAGGGAATCATACTACCCTGGTTCGTATTTACATAGTTTCTAAGCACATAACTCGTACTCGTAGTAATAGACTAAGTCTATATAATATATTACACACACATCATACTTCTGACTTTTTCCGCTGAATTTAAATATATGTACATAATTTATGAAAGTTGTATTTTTGGAAATCGAAAAATACATATAAGTACTTACCGAAAGAGATGTAATAATAACCAGTCAATCTCTTTTGGCATACAAAGTAAAGGGAATGAATTTAATAATGAAAATATAGAGTACTCATTAATAAATGTAACACAAGAGCATTAATTACCTACAATAAAACTACAAATATTTCACCTCAATATCGTGTATTTTCAAAACCATTTTATACAAAACCATGGTCTTTGGTACAATTTAAGTAAAGGGTCTCTCTCTAGTCATCAACAGTATGGAGGCATTAAAATAGTGATAAACATAAATCCTCACCAGCTGCAATTTTTCAACCAGGGCCTTTAATTTATTTACTTTGTTTTAAAAATGTGTACAACGGAAATGTTGAAGCAGGCAAGAGATATGTGTAATGACGTGTAACATTTATGATTATGCGCTGTCTTTAAACTATATATGAGTCTACACGTATTACGTCTAAATATAAATAGATTTTTTGGTATAGTTATTGTTTTTTACATTTAACAAGTAATCTTACCAAACAAATTAACGTAACCATAACATTATTATATTGATAATACGATTCATCATATAAATTACGTCTAAAAATATAATGAAGCTGTGCCATTAATAAAGATTAAAAAAAATGATTTATATGCATACAATAACAATTTGCATTCTACCAAACCTACCTTGGTTCCTAATATTTATTGTCACTAATAAAAAATAATTTTCCAGGATAACAGGGTTGGATCCAGCCAGTTACGAGTTTGAAAACCGTTCTCCTATGACTAAACTGCATGCTGGCTCCGCGAAATTCGTGGACATAGTTCACTCAGACCCTAGCAAGTATGGGTACAGGAAGCAAATGGGTACAGTTGACTATTGGCCCAACTATAAGCCCAATGGACCTGTCCGGCAGCCTGGCTGTGATAACAGATCTCCTGTTATGTTTTCACCTGAAGGTATGTTTGGAATAATTGTATCTTCAGATTATGACTTAACGATATAGAGGTTGGGTATTTCAAATAAATTGTCTTGGAACAACTTGTAAATAGCGACATGGCTTACCACCTGTCACATTGAGTACTGACTATCTGGTCAACACAGTTCGAGGTGGCCATAGAATTACTACCTTCAATTGCGGAGATGGACGCCTGAACCTCTGACTACCCCACAAGGGTTAATGATCATGAACGCGTTTGTCTTTTGAAATAACTATCATTAGGAACAATATAAATTTATGCAAGCAATATATCCGACAGCTTAATTACAACAACATATTATTTCAATAACATTATTATAAATGTAATCGCCAATGTCAATAAAGTTTTCTTTATAGTCAAAATTATAAAATTTTATATCTTTGGCATGCAGAACTTCGTAATTACACAAATCGCCTTGTTTTGCTTTTTTGTTAAGAATTCCGATATGTGTGACAGGCTCTAGCTAAATGATATTGAGTGAGTGACCGAATGACTAATTTTCATGTCAGGACAGTTACGTAAAGTTATTTAAAGTAATTATTGTTAGTAAATAACCTTACCGTTTAGTATTACAAACGTTTTGCAGTTAATACATACCATGACTATTTATACAGATCAAAAATACATATTTATTATCTGAATATAAAGACTACACACGTTTTCCCTTTTTCTTCGTTTCAGATTTGTGCAATCACAACAGGGCATGGGAGCTCTGGATAGATTCAATTAAGTTTCCAAAACAAATACAAGCTTGCTACGCTAAGAACTACAGAGCGTGGAAAAATAGACCTGACGATGAAAATAGTCAAATTGTTTTGAGTCTTGGCGAGATACCTGATGAAGTGTAAGTATTATTTTATATACAATGTTTGTACGATATATAAAGTCCGTGCTAGTCTAGGACGTAAAAAGAATGATAACTATCTGCCGCTCTTCGCGGCATGTGATTGAAGCAATCAAGGGACTAGAGGGCAACAGGATCTATCGGGCGATGGCCTATCAATCTGTCACCAATGTATGATATGTATGATATTACAACCTACCTACGAACCGCGACCGAAAGTGATTAATATATTTTCCGCTTTTATTTTATGTATTATCAAATGAAATCCAAAGTAACCAAATGGATTAATCTACGCAATCATATAAATAATTAAATTTGAAAATTGTAATAATATGTATATACCTAAATTAATCAAAAGGTTTCCATCCTACACTCTAATGATAATTGAAAGAGTATGGCAGTCCGTTTATTACGTTAATACGTTAATTTTTCTTTAGTTCGCGTCAAAAATGTGTTTGTATCATGATACGAAATGTAATCTGTGTATTAATGTACAACCTATTTCAACGATATTTTTAATTTATTACAGAACGCCTGGCAATTACTATTTTATAACTAACGACCAATCTCCTTACGGCTGCGGTGAAGACGGACTATGGGCGCGGAAGTAATATGACAATTATAGATCTGAAGCTTAAAATAATATATAGATTTTCAAAATACAGAAGCGACCACTCTTTATACACATAATAAATAAACGGTTGAATAATTTACAGCTCTTGGGTTTCGAATCGATCAGCAGTGTTGCCAGAACCACGCACGAAAATAACTAAGACTGACACTCTTTTTCTCATGCAAAATATGTACTAATAAACTATTTTTTATTAAGTGAACGTGTTTATAATTTAGTATTCCAAAACATACATTACATGTGTTCACCTTTATTTAGTATTGACAGTTTTTATCAGGGAATCAGGAAGTTTTCCAGATAGGTGGTACTCTTAGTTAGTCATATATTTTTGTATCTATGTACTGTATCAATGTAATTATATGTACAATATAATAATTTTTTTATAATGAGCTTGACTAAAATTTATTATTCACAACTATTATAATAAATCAAAAATTATTAGTATTATATAACCCACGACATGATTCCGCTAGTTAAATAAATCAAGCTTTACATTTTAATGCAAAACATATTCAATGTCATATGTACAACAGAAATAACTTTTGCTATTTGAGGCTTCACCAATTTTAACCTAACAATGTTTATTTATTTAAGAGACTGTCAAAGTACGCTCAAAACATAACAGATATAGAAAAGCTTTTATGCAAACGATGTTCCTAATGACAATGTCTGGACAGCAGCTGATATTTTAGTCTTTTGAGCAGTTAGAGAACTTTATGTTATTGCTTTACTGTTATTTACAGTTGATGACGTATTAATAAGTTTATTTAATTAGCTAAGGGACGAATGCAGATAGATATTACAGGTATGTAGGTATCGCAAATTTAATAAATTACTGAAAGGAAAAATGGGGAATCTTTGTTATTTATAAAAGATATGGACCTGATGTTTGTATTTAATAACACTTTTTTAATGCTTATTTAACATAAATAATTACAAATGACAACAATAAAAACCATTGATCCTGCAACAAAGTTAACAACATTATAAAGTAAATTCGTAAGTATAATAATATAGAACGTAGTCACTTACTCACTGTATTGCTTATTTATTGAAGAGCTACAATTCAAAATATTTCACATATAATTTCTTAGAAGAATTTTGTTTCTTGACTTTACAACTGTCTACTTCAAGTTCATGTTTCTTACATATAAAAACGTTGATTATTTTATTCGATCAGAAATAAAAATCCAATGCATACGAAATCAACTGTGTCTGAGGTCTGCACAAAAGGTCATTCCGAACATCTGTTAGACAATTTACGCTTTTCATAATGGCCGCTGTTGCCTTTGAATCGTTTGCACAAATTAACGGCCGCCAAAATTAAAGGCCTGCAACGTTTTTTGTTGAACTTGATTTGGGGCTACGATTTATTGTCCATCCTCGCTGCATATCACTGAAACTTTTCAAAAGAACAAGCATGAGTTGCAAAACTAGAGCTCTGAAATTATGGGTTTGAAGAATTTTAATATACTCAAGTTACCATTAATCTAAAATTCTAATTTGAAGCACTAATTATTGAGTTATTACGCAGTATCCAGATAAGTCACTTAAAAATCCAATATAATGTATATTTTATTTTCAAATTATTGCCAAATAAAATGTGAAATAAATCTTTCATTTAAGGACACCCAAAAATACCTCAGAAATTAATCATTGACGTAATGGTACAAGTGTGCTGATAGAGTCAAACGTATCACTTTGATTTTACTCAGCCGGATCTTAATTAAGTGAAAGATTTTCTATCTTTTAGTACCTACCTCTTTTAGATTGCCTCTGGCCCTAGGAATGGTTGAGCCAAATTAAAGACATCCTTAATCGGTTCATTAAAACAATCCAATCCAACGTCGCTTCGGGCCCGATTAGATGGAAAGCTATTCGGAGGTTATTTTTAATTAATGTCAACTGAAGCGTGTGATTTCGATTTGTTACTAATCATGCTGGGACCGAATTTAAACAGAATCGTTTGAGCTTAGTCCAAAGTAATAATCAGTAGGTACGGAAGAAAGGTTTCCTAATCAATTTCTTTTTGTTATAATTTAAATTCAAATTTGTATTACCATTGTGTCTGTTCAAGGTTGAAATATCGAGAAATAAGCAACAGTCAGTATGTGTATGCGGTCACATGGCATGAAAGTAGATTTAAAAGGTTAAAAACCATTTTATTGCTGTATAATTCAGCAATTGATGATGGACACACCCGTAATGTAATTACTATGCAAGGGTAAATAGTCGTCCGTCTTTACCTCTAAAGGTGTAATGGTCGTGATGCCTCATATTTCATGTTATTCTGTACTGTAGCTAGTAGCAACAGCTCAATTATCGATGAAAAACAAATCCTTTTTTGATACCCAATACGGTGCGGCATAAAAAGTTACGCAGTGCCGTGGTATCGTCACATCGCACCGCTTCTATGTATTGATTAATACCGGCCATTAGCCATTGTGTCAGTTTTAGTGACACCGTGAATCCTGAATCCGGGACTGATATATGAGTTTGTTTGTTCACATTCACCGTCCAGGACTAAGCATTTGGAAGATAGAGCCAAATTTTACGGCGTGCGGAAATGAGGGATTCAAATAGACAATTATGTAAGACGAAAAATTTCTTGTTTGTCTACAATTCGCCTGAATGACATGTATCTTGAAATTAGTATTTAAACATAGATTATACCGTATCATGATCACAGCATATCATATCGGTAATATTCTCAGTTAATCGAAATTCGAAACGAACTGAATGGGTTCCATATTTAGTTGGACTATAGCAAATATATTTTGCTAAGTAAATCAGAGCGAGTGAGGCGACGACCAAATGCGGGTAGATACTGAATAGAAACTTCAACTTTGGCATAGTTTATCCAATTAGTATCGATATTCAAACTCGATTACACCTTTGATTACCATTTAAATTGAAATATGTAGTTTAATCCGAACGGTGCTTGGGATTCAAGTGGCGGAGGCTCAAGACTTCGTTACGTGAGCGAAGTTCTGATTGAGCAGCCGACAAAAGCGACATCTATTTTCGATTGAAAGATTCAGTTGCCAAGTGCCAAAATTTTATGTTTAATTTGGAGTATATATTTTACTCAACATTCTAGAAAATGCGAATTAATTGAAATAAAAAATTTAAGAATAATATTTTTGGCTTTCAGTAACAAGCATTAATATAATGGTAAAGTGAGAAATAGCAAATTGGAAGCTTACGTATAAATTTTAATACTTTTTATTTTCAGTTTACAAAATCCATCCCGATATAACCGAACCTTAATCTGACGTGTAACAAAGGGAAATCTGGGTCAAGAGTAACCGTTTTATGCCACCTATAAACGCTAATCAGAGTTCAGGGATAGTGCAATTTATATTCAACGTAGTAAGTTCCCTAAAAGTGGGGTAGCGGTCCATTTAGCCGGAACTATGGGCGACCCTTAGTAGCCAATGCTCCTTAATTGGCCATATTTGAATAATCTACTTAACCTTCCCTACGGATAGGCGAGTAAACAATGATTTTGGATGGGGCCGACGGGTTTGTGTACCTGCCCCAATTTGCAATTGTTATAGACCTACGAATTTTGCTTTTACGGTAAATATTACTGAATTGCATATATGTTATAAAATATATAAGCTTTTTTCTTGTCATCGAGTATATAAAATTCTGATTCATTTTCATCTTATACATACACTACTACGCTTCACTACTAGTGCATACAAACTAGTCTAGGGTAGTCAGAAACTTTGGTGTCAATCTTCGAAATTTCGATAGCGTGTTAGATACGCGCTATTCTTTTGAAGAACGCTTTTCACTTGATAGATACAGTACATAGATACTGACTACTACTGACTCTGGTACCTATACCGAGAGATAGGCAGGTTCCTTCACAATGTTTTCCTTCACAGATAGCGACTGTACGTAAATTAAAAACACATTCATTCATTACTACACACCAGAGTCGGGATTTGAAATTAGGACCTCAATTAAGAAACCATGGGTCTTACCCAATTGGCTACAGACGCTTATAATAAGTACGATGTAAAAATGCTTTTAAGGTTTATAGTTGCAGTTTGACGCATTGCGCAAGTACTAACTGCCTTAAAGAGTAATCGCTTTATTACAACTACGTATTTTATACTCAGTGCAGTGCGGTATTTCTGATTAAATAAACTTATTCCTGAATCAAATTAGCTTAGAGATGTTGACTTAGCTAAAATCTGTTTCAGATACAGAATTAGATTCGAATTATAATTGAATTTGAACTCAGCCCGAGCTTCATAGGTAAACACTAATTTCGTTATCCGAGCACGTAAGTCAATAAAGATTCTTATTTGGAATCATATAAGGAAAGCCGATATTGAGTTGTATCTCATTGCATTTTCAAAGAGTTTCCATTTACAATAACAAACTTTAAAGTACCTTGTTACATACACATGTTGAATGCACAGCACAGGGCTTCGGAGAATAAAATCCATAAGTCACGAGAGCGGTCTTTAAGTTGTGTTTACAATAAACATCTATGTGAATGCATACGAGTATGTAAATGGGTATATCTCAAACGGTGAATGGCAAAAGCATATTAATTAAAATACAAATAAATATTCACGTCCTTTAATCCATTTTGGGGTGGACAGAATCTCGGAGATCTAATTAATATCTCCTACATCGCTTTTAAGCATGAATTGGGGTTGCGATATTGCTTCATATCAATATTTCCTCTTCAGAATATGTATGTGACAATAGCGAGAAAAGGCTATTAAAAATAAACTTCGATAAAAGATTTTAAAGCTTTGAATAATATAATTTAACTTGCTCGTAGAGTTTTTCTATTAAGCAGGATCGCCAGTCAGCAGGTGTGCAGATTCAAAGCGCTTATTGCAATAAATCTTGAGAGTTCAAGATTGCAGCTGAGATCTCTAATTGCTTGCGATATCTCGAGCCCCAACAATACAGTTCTTGGGCATAGCTCTATGAATATTTCACTTGTCAAATCGGCTAGTTCTTGATCACGAAGATAGAACAGTATATGCTTAAATGCCAAACATGACTGAGAAGAGAAGAAGAATTATTTAACGTTATATCTATTTTTTAAAGATATTTTTATTTCATAAGTACATATGTACGTAAACTGAAATAAAAAAAAAATGTGATCAAATAAATGTTTTAAATTCCTTATTTCTTGGTTCGAATATCCAATTAATAAATTATTAACAAAATAGTTAATATAACTTTGTACACAGACCTAACAGTTACTATCCGTGGAAATATTATTCAATGTCATTCCTAGTATTCAGGTTATAATACAAGTATAACTATTAATTGGTTAAGTTTTATTGCTAATTGTGTTTCAAGTTCTGGGCAAAACGGGATTGGTGGACCTCAACCAAGTTACCGCCGTACGTGAGTTAATAAAGTAACGAATCCATTGCTGGGATCTACTGCTAGTTCACTCAGATATGTGGACTTCATATATACTCGGAGTTACATGGAATGATTTGAACGTAGTTATTTATGAACATGTTATACTCATATTGAGTTACGGTTTTGGTATATATTATTTCTTTAAATAGCTAAAAAATTTAATATAATCATATAATATAATAATATATATATTACATCAATAATTTACCGAAATGTATTTGTTGGGGTAATTCATAAAATAGATTGACTTATTAATTACTTATTTTCAAACCGTTTGCCAACATATTTTCTACATAATAGTAATGTGTAAACGCTACCAATAACCCCAAAGTTGCAATAAAACTTTGTATTATAAGTTAACACATTCATTCTCCAATCTCCAGATTTGTTAAGCACCCGATAAACTTCAGCTAAGGTGCATAAAGAGGAAAACAAACGCTCTCTTGGGAATACTTATCAGCATAAAGCGAGAGGCTCGCATGTTGGGTATATCTCCGTTTTGTCATTCAAAGAAAACCACTTTAAGAAGAAACCTTCCGGCTAAGGAACCACGAGGGAAAACTACCTTTTAAAAGTTTTCCACGGCGGGGAGAACTTGTGAAAAAGGTTCATTTCTCTCGACTTTTCCTTTCACTAATGACAAATGAAGGTGGGAATAAAATTGTGTGTTGTTTTTGAACTGTGTGATTCTGGAATATTCCTATTGTGTATATTGGGTATTAAGTGTCTGGAATAGTACTTAATTTTGACATCTCTTATCTGTATTGCCTGCCAACAAATGTTTGATATAAATTGAATGTCTTTGGTTATAATGAGTCTGCAAACTCGTGTACAAACAAAATCATAATATGAAAATAAACTACAAAAGTATATCTATATATGATTTCTGAGTACTTATTATTACTTTTGGAAGTACAGAACCTCATAGTTCACTGACCTTTAAAATTATAAACGTGATTGTAGAAATATTAAATATTTGCAACAGATTCTGAGCTCTACTTCGCATTGACTCTCAGTTACCTCCTACAAAATGCTGAATTTTATTTAAAGAGAGCTAGAAAGTACAAGCCATACATATTGACATAAACTTCTTTATTGATAAAATTAATTTATTATTCAATATCGGAATAAACTCTTCACTTATTAAAGTAACCCTTTTAGTGAAAACCGCATTTTCAGCGAACTTGCTTAATGTAAACGTAAGCACATGTTATAAATAGGCGAGCGTGTACAGCTCTTAAAATATTCATATAAGCACTTACGTGTCTGAAGGAAAATTTCAGTTTACCTACCCATTCTTACGAGAGGTTTGTGTAATAATTACTACGTTTAACACAGTAAATTACTAGTTGCCCGTAGCATTTCCACAATTCAGTCGCAGGTTGTTTGGACTCAAATGATTTGCGCAGTAAAATTAATGTTGCACGTATTTGATATAGGATGAATATGTAGTATTCAAGGGAATATAAACTTGTTTAAAAATTTCTAAAAATAGTTTAATAATTTCATTTAATATTTGTTTTATATAATGTGTAGTAAATTTTGGGTAGTAATAGTTTCATTTCTTAGGTGAAAAACTCTACGATCTTTAATAATGCAAAACGCAACTTTGATAATTAAACTAAGTATTCAAGATTGTTTTCATCTCAAAAGGTATTAAAAGATGGGTGTAAATGTATTTATGTATAGTTTTTTATTCCATCCGGGATAGATGCACCTTTAGCAATAATCGAACTGAATAAATATGCGGCTTCAATAATGTAATAGAATATCAGAGAATACAAATCACAAAAATAACAGTATGTAGCTACTGAAGCTTACGTCCCGTTTGAGTATTAAATTGTCTGGGATATTGCATTTTAAAATTCATATTTTCTTAGCCAGGTTGCAGGGGAAAATGTAATCGCCTGCTTGTCGATTGCATGTTGACTTGTGAACATTAAGGAAATGGCTTTTTCAATGAACGCCTGCTGATGTCGAGCGATAGCGTGTTACACGACTGGGGATGTATTCTCGGCATGTAAAGTCTTGTTAGTTTAACCGTTACTTAAAGTTACAAGATACAGAAGATTCTTCTATTTTACTCTTAGTGAAATCTTAAACTTGTCCTATTATTATTTATCTATAAAATATAAATCTATAAAAGTCTTTGACAAACGTTAATTAACTCAGAATGCAAGACCATTCATGGTATTTATATAACCTCGCACCCATCATACTCATAAATAGTCATAAATTATTTATGAACTCTTTCTAATATCATTACTTTAACAGTGTTTATTTATTCTTTTCATAAAAGAATTAATTTTACACGAGCTGTTAACGGAAATAGCACCCCGTATATAAAACTGTATAATATAGTACCATGTTATTATAAAGAATTTGTGCATAAAAGAAGCAGAGTAAATAATGCATTAACAAGGTGACTTTGATATATGACTTAATTTCTGTTATATTATTTAGTTTTTTTAGTTAGCTTAATATTAAATTTTAATTACGTTTCTTGAATAATTATACCTATGTATATATCGTAACCTAGGTAACTAACTATTTGATTCGTTTGTAAATTGAACACGTGGTTTGAGGTGAATTTTTAGATATTCATTATTATTGCCAAGTCGTTACGAATCTTAGATTTAACATAAATTTCAAGAGAAATATGTAGTATTTGTCTTCATCTTGTGTACATAATCTTTTATTTAGTTATTATTTATTTTTCATTCGACGTAGCTCAGTTGTTTCGGGCTTGGTTATGTATCAGAGGGAACAGGGTTTAATTCCCGCTTGAGCATGTACCAATGAATATGAAGTTTAATAAATACACATTAACGAAATGCATCGCATTATATGGTGAGGGAAAACATCGTGGAGAAACCTACCTGTTCGCCGAACAGGTAATAGTTCGTGCTTGTAAATGGCGACATGGCTTACCACATTAAGAACTGACTATCTGGTCAACACGTGGGTTCGAGGTGTCCATAGAATTACTACCTTCGCAATTGCGGAGATGGAAACCTGAACCTCTGACCCCCCGCAAGGGTTAATGGTCGTGAATGCGTTTTTTTTGTTATTTATTTTTATCTTCTCATAGTTTATTCTTAACAGACACGTATCAACAGAAATAAATATTTAAATACACCGCTTACGCATGCGTCAAGTTTCGTAGACTTGAAACTCGTGAAAATTTCAGTAGAGTCAGTCTCCTTCTAAGCCTTCTATGTTACGGACTCCTGACAGTGGGTACAGACTAAATGAAACTTTACGTGAAGTTCAATAAAGTGCAAATTTGTGGAATAATAACTTGAAGTGCAATCGATTCATAATGGAGAAAGTGACACATCTTGTGATGCTCATACTTTTGTCAAGTTTGTATTATTTTTCTTAAAATAATAAAATAACAAAAATAACTTTTATCAAGCATGTCAGCAGATAAGATAATATTTTTCTAATAAGGTATATTGATCCAGTTATTAAGCCTTAATATTATTATGAGTAATGTTGCATTACGAAATCAGATCATTATTTATCACAAAATAAAATCTGGATATATAGAGGTATATTGAAACTAATATTTCATTAGAAGTTCGTAGAAAACCATTACTATCTTGATAATTTTAACTACGTTTAATGTTTAGATATAATATGAACTTCGTTTATTTTTACCATATTATTTTGTAATTACAATTTATTCTTCCAAATTTTAGCAGTAATAAGCGGCGGTATGAGTAAGACCTCTGCCTTCATTTGAGAAAGGTCCTAGGTTCAAATCCCGGCTCTGGCATGTACTAATAAATGAAATTTTAATGTGTTTTTCATTCACGTACTGTCACTAACAGTGAAGGAAAACATCATGAGGAATCCTGCTTGTCTCTCGGGATATATCGGGAATAGCCAGTGCCTATAAATGGCCATAAGGTTCACTATCTATCACGTTGTGTGCTGTATATCTAGAGGAACGCGGGCTTTGAGTGACCCATACCCAATATGCCTTCGAAACTTCGGAGATGGGCACTCAAGCCTCTGACTACCCAGCCACAATAAAAATAGGGAGTGTGCACACACAAGTCGTGAAGCATATGTTATGTAGCAATATTTATTTCGTTTAATTGGTCACTCGTGATTTTGTTTAGGAACTTTTGTATATGCATCTAAGACAAACTGACAACTGAAATATGCTTTGGTATTACTATCATATAGAATTTCGTGTTAAGTTGGGATTATAAAAAACAGCGTCCAACGTATTATATAATATCCTACAAAAGCTATTTTCTAAGCTAAATAGATCAAATACATATCATTTTTAGCCAGCAATAGCAGTGGTATTCATTAAATGAAGATCTTAGTCCTGTGCTAGCATGGGACGTAATTAGAATGCTAAGTAGCTGGCGTTCTTCCCGTTCTAGCATCCTTTGGGCGATGGGATAGCAACCTGTCACCGTGTTCTATTATGACTTCGCAGCCCCAATATTCATGCTAAAACGTGATCTAGGAGATATTATATTTTCGAGTTTTTGTCCAACCCGAAAGGGATTAAAGGACGTGAAATGATATGTATGTAGATCTTATTAAACTCACAAACAACACTCGCAAACATAATTCAAAGTGCACAGGTGCATAAAAACAGTATCGCGTTATTTAGTACAGTGGGCTTTTCTGAACACGGAATATCATTCAGATCGTGTGACCTACATTTCAAGATATGCAACCATGACTGCTATTGGAAGGAAATTCACTGTGTACCACCCGTATATCAATGTTACCTAGCCAGACATGCTAAATCGAACATAAAACCGGGCCTTTATGACCTATTCTGCCCTACATTTCAAATAAATCTCACTTGTTGTTTCATATTTTTATTGTACTGACTACTCTGATATATACATTGTCGTATTCTTTCTATGAATGAAGTATTTTGTTGATGAGTTTGTCTTATGGGTAAAAAATGTTTTAGTAGCATAAAAATTGTAGTTGTTATTTTACATATCGATATAGAAAACACTAGAATACATAACACAAGCTGAGTGCATTAAGTCTCGAAGAGTAGTCTGATATTCAAATGTCCATCTCCGCAATGAGAGAGTTATTTATAGCTACAATGAGCTCAGTATTAACCAGCTAGTCAGATCCGAACTTTCCAGGAGTATTTTCTATAGTCACTTAAAGTATACGACTATATAAAATAGAGGTTTTTTCCGTACCAATGAGTAGATATACTCCGTAGTAACATTAAAATTTAGTAGTATTTTTGAAATAAAAAAAATTTGTTTCTTCTTGCCGTAGAGGTCGAACCCGAAAATTTTGGTTGTTGAGTCTTTTATCACATCCATTTGCCCACTATGAGACACACACTTGGTTCAGGTACCATATTTTTGGATTATAATTTCGTTAAGACATAAATGTCTATCTGTTCAATACTTTGTAATATTCATAAGTAGCACAAGTTGTACTGACTGACCCTAAATATCTTGATTCCCAGGTTAAAATTGTAGTACTAGTACTAGAAACTTTCCTCTACTCCCGTACTTCGGATTAATATCTAATTATATTATACTCTGTTTAACCCTACAATAGAGATACATACATAGACAATACTTTACATAAAGAATAAAGAGTCGGTTACAGTTATAACATAAATTTTAAAACATTAAATCTATTGAAGGTTACCGTAACCTAAATATTCAAAGGCCTTAATTTTAGAACGCCTCACCACATAACAGGTACGGATCAATTTGTATGTGGCTCACATGGTTTGGGGTTTCCTAAAGTTAGGGGTGGTTGGTGGCAACCTCTATAACTGGATCGCCTTGTCCTAATATGCAGTGTAAAGACACGGAATCCGTGAGAGGTTAGATACCAGGAATTTCAATTTCCGAAAGTTTGCTTTAGAAATTGAGAAATCCGAAATTCGCACGTTGCTTGTGGATTCATTTGTTTTATGAAATCTCTCTAGGATAACATTTCTCACGTAACCGCTTTGCTAGTGATTTAATGAAACTAGAAACGTATTGAAATGTACAATTTTAGGTCACTCGTGATTTTGGGGCCTTGAACGGACATGGCTTTCGATAAGGGAAACGGTGAGGAAACCAAGTATCTATACCGCTGCCTAGGTCAGTTAGGTAAACGGTTGTACTCTCAACGATACTATGAGTATTATCAAACATAAAGTAATTCGACGTAGCTCAGTTGTTTGGGGCTTGACTTTGTATCAGTGGGTACAGGGTTCAAATCCCACTTGAGCATGTACCAATCAATGGAAATGAAGTTTAATGAATTCCTATGTACATTTGCGTGATAAAATTACATTTACGAAATGTGTCGAATAGCTACCGTGAGGGGAAACATCGTGAGGAAACCTACCCTTTCCTCGAACAAGTAATAGTTAGTGCTTGTAAATGACGACATGGCTTACCACCTGTCACATTGTATTGGCTATCTGGTCAATACGTGGGTTTGAGGTGGCCATAGAATTACTACTTTCGCAATTGCGGAGATGGACACCTGAACCTCTGACTACCCCGCAAGGGTTAACGCGTTTGTATTTTGTATTTATCTTACTTAACTTGATTAGTTTGGTCACTAAAGTCTCTGTTAACCACAAAAGAGGTTAAAGTATACGCTGGACGCTTTACAGTTAGCTTTGGGTGTATGTTAGGGAAATTTATCTGCATTTAGTGAACTTCTTAGTCAGTTCCCCATCAGAGAACATCACAGTATGAATATTAATGAGCGGCGTAATAGCTACGTGGCTTCCTGGTTATCTACGCAGCGCACCACCCAAGAATAAATTAGAGCTCCACTTGCGCTTAAAATGCATTTAATATACACCCCAGTTAGTTTCTTACACTTTAACAACATGGATTAGTATTTAATGGATTATTGGATACAGGAGAAAAATATACTTTCTGGTCATGATTTAAATAAATGTGTCGTTTTAAAGTATCAGGATTGGTTATTAAAAAAAGTAAAGTTGAATAAAATTAAATGTCTATATCATATTGAAATGATGAGTTTTTTTTGGCTAATGTTTGAGTTGTCATTTCTTGAATGTAAAAGTTACTTAGTAAATATAAAAATATGCTTACAATAAACAATCATGCCTCGAAAATATAATAAATACAACAACTATAATGACTTCAACATACCCTTTAAATTTAAATTGATATACCTAGTGGATGAAATCATAAAAATAAGTGTATCTCAACCTGATTATGGTAAATATGTCAACTCAACAATAAACAACATTCATTATAAACGAACGTACTACTGCTGTGTGATGGTATGACATCACGTCGCGACTTATAATGCCCGTTCATTAGTAAGACACTTAGTACTGTTTCATCTGTATGCAAGACAGGATGGTCGTAAACTGGGAATTCTTGAACTGTTCATTATGGTGTAAGCGCGACTTCACCCTTAATTAATACTTACACACATATACATTCACATTTCTTAATTCCATTCGGAGTCAAAAGAATAACGAAGACTCGATAATATCTCTTTGGTCGTTTTTTAGCCAGAATTTTCTTTCGATGGGTGTTGCGAAGTTATTTGTAACATTACTGGCAGGTTGCTAGTTCATCGCTCAATCGATTCCATTTACCCCCAAATCCCGTAGTCACCTCCCACAACATGCCGGGAGACCAATTAGACTAATTAGGTAACAAGAGTAGAAGAGAAGGCACGTTTGATGATTCTGAAAATACACATCTGTTTTAATTACCAGAAATATCGTGTTACGACGTATGAAAATACAACATATGAATGTTTTAATGTATATTGTTGGTTTATTGTATATAATAAGGTTTAAACATAATATTAGTTATATTAGTCAAATTATCATTAAATCTAGGTTAAGTATTATTATTATAGCAGTAAATAATGCAACATTGCAAAAAGTAACAGCTGGAAAACAAACAAACGCTTTCCAGAATAACAGGTGAAAATGGAATCATTTCAACCTAGAATACACTATACACTCACGTTTCTTTCTTCACAGAATGTGTCGCAGTTAACATCAAGAGAATTGAAGTGCCACCTCTAGTAGAAGTAGGTTCGGGACCAGTGTCTTTAGACTGTGACTATAATACAGCTACAGTGTCAAAAAACAATGGCCTTGTGGTCAAGTGGTTCTTTAATGAAAGAAATCTAGTGTACCAGTGGATACCGCCGTTAAAACCTCAAGGAATTGGTATTTTGAAGGACAAGATTGATTTAGGATTCCGCGTATCAGGTAAGGAAACAGTCATTTAACATAGATAGCAATCGCTTCAGTAATAAATTCCCAAAGGGGAATGAAATAAATTACGTAGCATATGATTTAGCGTGGAAGGTCAGTGTCAGTTCATATTTAAAGCTTTCATCGTCTTACGACATGATAGTACATCACTGGATAATAAATATAATCCTAGATCTATCTATATTATTATGTAAGAAAATATCGTTATATTGTTACATTGAGAGGCATTTGAAAATTTGTTATTTAGTCACCTCTTACAAACCTCATAGAACCAAAGTATTACGACGATATGGGGTATTTTTTTCTTAACTAATTTCGCAAATTTATTTCTATGTATGTATGTAGATTATAAAACGAGAGAATCAGTTAGTGTATTATAATGGCGATCGATAATAAATAAATAAGTTCGTTAAACTTGTAGAAAAACCAGTAGGTACTTACCAAAAGTAAAAAAACATTCCTCAATTTCATTCGTAGCTTTGTTCAAGCGAAGCAACTTTTTGATTCGTAAACAAGGAAAAAGGAACAGAGTTAATAGCGAAACAAAATGATTCCGTAAAAAAATCACGTAGAAAACACAAAACCATAAAAGAGCAAGTATAATTTCGCCGATTGATATCACGGTTACTGCACGTAAGCTTTGGAAGCGGCGCTGGCTACGTGACTACTATTTCCGTTCTTCATTGAACATTTAAAACAAACTCATTCCAAGACGTACGAAAAATAAATAACTAAAGAACGTTTATTTTGTCCAAGAATATTGCAGTTTCTACCTAGCTATTTGTAGTTTCTGCTTCAGTATTAAATCAACATTATTTTGTAAAGATATTTTCTTTACTAATCTTGGTGTCTCGTAGAAAACGTAATAATATCTCTTCCCAAACAAGCTTCTGAATGCAAACTAAAGAATAAAATACTGCTAATGTTTGTAGTATACAATTTTTACAATTACACAAGTCTTAACCTGAAAAAATATAGTCCTAAATTGTGGTAGATTATCTTAGTGTACAAATTAAAGAGACATACATTTTAAAAGACTATTGCAACACGTTATTTACTTCTAACATTTCCTGACAGTTCTCTCATGTCTTCATGTAGCATTAAGCCGCTTTTTGTCTGCGACATTTGATGACAAAACAGGGAAAACTTTTCCCACTATGTGAGGGTTATTATATCCGTTCTACAGCAAAAACAGGATGTTTTCCTTAGATAAACAACCACTCCAGTTGCCATTGACCGTTAAATTAGTTAAGTTGTTTTCCTCCATTCGTAGAGAGTTACTAAAAAGGTTTTGGGGTCGAGCACACCATTTATCTAACTATTATTTTATATGGCTTTTGTCGTTATTTTGTCTAAGTTAAGTGATTCAGTTAACTTACATCTTAAAGTCACTTTAAGACGTAAATTATATGCAGCCCAGTGGTTTCTATTGGGCGATATTGTAAGTGATCCACCAATTAACCGCCAATTACCTATAACCGCCGAGTGTGTGTGAGAAGATGTATGAGTGTCAATGAAGCCAAGGTGGTCTCGGGACAAATGGGGGTCGGTGATCTCAGCCTACCCCTCTACAGAGAATCAGACGTGATGTGTATGTATGTATGATCCGGCAACTCATAAAAGGCAATTTACCGTTCACTGATATTACATATTAATCAACAAACTTTTTTAATGATTATTAAAAAGAATAAATGTGCTTAAATATTCGGTCTAAAATTACAATTTAACCTACCGCGAAATATGTATGTATGTGGCGTGAGTTTATTGCAGAAAGAATCTTGATTGGAAGCACAATTCTAAGCCTTTTTTCTACAATTCAAAGGTTTTATAGCATTGTTTCCAAGAAACAACACATGTAGTTAAAGTTTCTAGTTTATGGTGGAGAATGTGAGTTCGCAGAAGAAAATTACTGAGAAACACGATTGAAGTCGTTCAAGTATCTATATTTAAAGCGTTTATCTATAAGATCGAATTAAGCTTTAAACAGATTGCTCTAGAAGTTTCTGTTATGTATATTAAGCGATGAAACATACGTATCATTTTGAGGTACAATACATATTTCAATACAAAAGGACAATTTTATAACTTGATCTGATTTATTAAGAATACATAATATAAGTTATAAATTCACTTAGCTTAAAATTTACTAAATTTAACCGTTTAATAAGCCTGAAAGCTCGAAGATTATTTTCTCCAAGATTTAGTGAAAGTTATGCGTGTGTACAAAACTATGTTAGTATAATATTTTACTTATTAATAATATTTATATATAAATATATTATATTATCAACAGATGACCACCTATTAGCGTACCGAGCTATAAGAATACTGAAGCCAAGCACCGATCTCAGTGGGAACTATACTTGCGTCGTATCAACGTTCACGGACGAAGACAGGAGAACTCGTAGTATGCTGGTTTATAGTAAGTACTCATATAACACTATTGTTTTATAGGTAAACGTACTGAGTGACAGTTATCCATAATGTAATCTCAATGTTTTTGTAGAGAGTTGATGAATATATCATGTCATTATCAGTCATAATCCTAAAACACTCAATGTGTATTATAAGATACAAGCCACTTAATAAACTATACCTCTGGAATAGGTGTAGTTGTTGCCAAAGAATGAACTAGGGAACATTCGTTGGTACAAATTGAACCAGACGGTCAAATCAGTATAAACCAAATTGCTCACCTACAATGCTTAAGAACCACTCGACATACCAACCTTTTTTATTCAACTTATATACCTCATAGTCGTATGTACATATCAATCAATATATATGTTTTTTTTTATATATATATATATATATGTCTACACATTAGGCTAAGATATAACTGAAAATGCCAAAGATAATTCGAAAGCTTCTTTAAAACACTCTTGTCTTTGGGGATCTGAATAATTTATTTTTATTTTCTAAGGCGTGGGCAGAAACTTCAGGCTGGTGCAAGAGAAGAAATATGTGTTCCTCGTCACCCTCATCTGTGCGGCTGAAGATATCTATCCCAAGCCAGAGATGGCGCTGCATTCGAGCAGGTATGTGTGAATTGATATTGTATTGAAGTTTAAGAATATATTCATAAATTTAGAAAGCTGTAATATACAATATCTTATGCAATATAATCTTTCATCTTAGTATTTAGATGTTGATTTAATAATAAAGGCTAATGTAAAATACAGACTTTTATGTACAAATACTTTTTATATCTTTAAATTGTACAAGTCTCTTTGGGATTAACTATACAATTGTAATTAAACAATCATTTGCGCTTTAAGTAAATATTCGTGTAAAGCAAAAAAACAGATACCTCCCTACAACTTTTCAATAAACTATCTATATGAGTACAGTTCGAATCAAAACAAACGCGAACACGACCATTTACCCATGCAGGGTAGTCAGAGGTTCAGGTATCCATCTCCGCAATCGCGAAGGTAGTAATTCTTTGGCTACCTCGAATTTACGTGTTAATCACATAGTTAGTACTCAATGTGACAAGTGGCAAGCCAAGTTGCCATTCACTAGCACTAACTATTACCTGTTTGGGGAACAAGTAGGTTTCCTCACGATGTTTTTCCTCACCGTAATATTCTTAGTTGTATTAGTTCGAATCAGTCTTGTAAAAACACTCGTACAATAGATTGTATATTTGGCACTTTGCGTTAATAAACTAGAACGAACGTAGACTATTCTAGTGTTCTTTGAATAATAAGACCTAGCTGTGGGCGTCATCAAAGTTATTTGGCAGTGCGATGTTATCATAACAGTATTATCATAAGTATCCAGACAGCCAAATACCATGGATGTATGGGCAAAATTGTTTTTCTCATCGCTCTACGTTTCGCTGAGTATGCCTTATTAATCCTGTTACAAGAATAATAATATTTGGACATCATTACACCAATTGAACTAGCCCCTTGGTAATTTGATTTAAGACTTGTGTTAAGAGTACTAGTCAACGTAAATTTAAGAAATATATACATATTATACATACCTAAATACATATATAGCATATATAATTAACAACCAGACTGAAAAGCAATAGAAAATCGTAGTTCTTAACTTTGCCTCCACCGAGAATCGAACCCGGGACCTCACTATTAGCGTTCCGGTGGCTAACCGATCGCGCCACGGAGGTCGTCAAATTTGTTATTGTGACGTAAGCACACATTACGGCGATAATCTCCACAGGGATGGACGGAATGTGGTGTTGTAAAATCCCTTTAGTGGCTTTTGACATAAATGATTTATGCAGGAACTATTGGAGGTCGGTCTATGCATTTGTGTTTTAATATGCATACATCTTTATTATTGTTACATAAGTTATTCTATACTTTTCGGGGTTGACAGTAACTTGAGTGTAAATTATCACATCGGTTACTTTTATCAATACTATAAGGGTTTTGATGGCTTCCATGTAAAATATAAGTAATTGGTTGTCAGGCCATCATCTGATAGATTCTTTTAATGGGTCGTACACCAGATTAGCATTTGAAAATATAACTTTTCTGTAAAAAAAAACAACTCTTACTACGCTATTACTATTACGAGTATTACGCTTTATTTTTGAAACACTAAAAAGTAATTAATTCTACTATAAATGGTATTAGATCTGGTGTAATTTAAAAAAATATTGATTGATAGGTACCTATGGCTAAAATCAACTAGAATCATTCTTGTAAATATCCCGGCAATAAGAAGAATAATATTCAATTCCTGGAATATTTCCTCTTCGTACAAGAATATCAGATTTCACCCGATAAACAACTTGCGGTTGTCATGGCAACAAGAATGTAATTGATTACCAATGGCTCTTAGAATTAATAGAAGTCAGTGTTTGATTGCTCTAATAATTGTGTGATAAAACCCTTGCTAGCTTCGTAACTTCCGTTTTATATGAATGATTTCACTAACATTTAAAGTTCATAAAACTGTTTAATACGTACATATTATTGTCGTTCTTTATTCTCTTTCAGGATGAATAGAAGGCATTTTATTATATTTCCTTACTTTTAACATAACTATTGTAGTTGAGATTAGTATGCAATATTGGTGCTTAGCTATGGCCCAAAAGGTTCCCTTTCACCCTATTTTCTTAGTCATGTCATATGACATGCCATAAAGATAGACATTCTATTTATATTCCCAAATTTGCATAGCTCTCTTAGTTTCGTATCCCCACTATCTTTTATATTGCATTTGATGTTGTTCTGTAATAATAGTCTTTAAGTCAAAGATGAAAAAAATGATCCCTACGGAGGCATAGAATATATAATCTAATCATCGTATATTTAACTTTCCAAAAAATTAAAATAAGCATGTTTGTCCTAGTTACCGCGTAAACTCCTTTTTTGAATAAATAAATAAATAAATTCCTTCGTTACAGACACCCGTTGTCACAGACTAACACAGAGATAACAATGAACTCGTGGGGCTTGTACACGATCAGTTCAAAGGCCGTGGTCCACGACGATGATGTGCTAACGCCGTATGAAGAGTTTGTGTGTGAACTGCGGTTGCCACCGGCCAATATAACGTTGAATAAAACCACTGTTTACTATCCAGGTAATAAAAAAAAAGATTTAAGTATATTTACATATTATTTATAGTTACGAGTACTGCTATTATTTTCATATTTACATAAAACAAAAAGTTTACAAACTAGCTGATGCATGTTCCAGTAAAAGTGTTCCAACTCATCTGGATATATTGCGTTTGATCGCAAACGTAACGCTGATATTATGTTACCAACAAGATTTTGGAATTTCTATATATGAATGAAGTGTCAAATAGTAATAATAAAAATCCATAGTCACTTTAAGCGATAGTTTAAGCTAGTCGAAGCATCGGACTCGTATCTTAAACTATCATTTGATAATAAATATTATACTCGTATATCAATAATAATTATTACTTGATTCAATATCTGCAATGAAATTCTTTATAAACATACATACATACATATACACACATCACGCCCATTCCCCTGTCGAGGGGTAGGCAGAGATCACGGATCCCCATCTATCCCGATCCTGGCAAACCACTTTATTACACACTTTATTGACAGTATTCCACCTCCTCATACACACATCGGTTATACTAACGTACTACGTACTTATAAGTGTGAATGATGTCTTGTTCAATATGGCTTTTTTAAAAAGAGCACTCATTGTTTGAATGACATACAATTATATCAACTTTGTACTAACATTTTCTTCTTATTCTACAGGTCTAATGCCTACAATAGAAACGGTGTCAATAGGAGTCTTCGGGAAAGCTCAAGAACAGCAAGCCAGTGGTAAGATGGCAATTAACTTAAATAGTTAGATTTTCAGTACAATTTTAATTCATTTTCGGAGCACTTAGAAACTAAGTGTCAGTTGTCTGATTAATGAAATGGTCCTTATGCCGATGACAAACACATAATAAACTTATTAAAAAAAGAGTGTGATGATTTAAGCAACTATAAGCGACGCTTGTGTATGAGAAGGTGTAGTAACTAGGATAGGGAGACGGGCTCGATGTGTTTGTATGTATGAAATTGTCTTATACTTTTTTTACTTTATAGTCAGTAACCAAAATGACATGCTATTGCATGGACAATGGATCTTATTGCTTGGTATCAACACTAACCCATGTAGGATATATGGAAATCTAAAATTTTATTCCTATTTACAGGTACTGGGTCAACGTCAAAAATATTCATATTCCTTACATTTCATCATATTTTTCGGTATTTAGCGTAATCATGTATACTTTTATTCAGTTCGGGTTAATTGAAACAGAAGGAAAATACGCATTTTTGTGTAAATGCATTGGATTTTACAGAAATGGTCAGTGTTATAATACTGAAAATGTAAATATGTATGTAAATTATGTAGCTATCATACATATGTAATTATATTATATAAGCTGGCTTTTGTTAATTAATTGTATAGATTTCCGAATTGAAAATTAGTTTAAGAAGAATATATCTAAATCATTAAGTAAATGATACCTTATACCCAGTGTTATTTTATTTTGCATATAAAATTTTAACTAATTATTAATGTATTGTCCATTATCCAACGAATCGTATTGGTATGGATTTTAATGGAAAACCACCCTGAAAAATTTTAAAGCTAATACGCTTATATTAAGTTTTAGTAAAATATTTATTAAATGGGCATATTAAGGAATTTACGTAATAAGTAGTTAAATATCAGATAAAATAAAGGATTGTGGTCGGCAATCAAATGGACGTATTATTGATAATGTAGCTTGTACATATGTAAAAATAAATGTTGGTAGTGAATACAATTAAATATCTGTGATAAAATTTAACAATGAATTAAATTTGGCTTTTGTGGGTTACCTTTCTAAATTAACTGTTTTCAGTATTAAATATATTAATGTAATTTGGATGTAAATAAAACCTGTACCTTTTAGTGTATTTTGTTTTATTAATATTATCTTTCAATCACGACGTTATTTTATAAGCAGATATACGTTGAAATATTTACTTCATTTTTTGCCGACATCCGTGGCGCGATCAGTTAGACGCCTGAACCCTAATCGTGATGTCCCGGTTTGGATTCCCGGTGCAAGCCGAGTTAAGAACTACGCTTTTCTTCTGCTTTCCAGTCTGGTCGTTGATTATATATGCTATATATGTATTTATCTTTATATAATAATTATATATTTCTTAAATATACGTTGACTAGTACCCTTAACAAAAGTCTCAAATGTACTTAGCAAGGGGCTAGTTCAATTGGTGTAATAATGATTACATATTACTTCATTGTTCATACAAGGATAAGTACAATTACAATATAGAACATGGAAAATGTTTCACGCGGTTGAAAGCTTTGGATATCTTTATACTCATACCAGTATATACTCACACATCACGTCCCGGTATATCAATTTCGTTTCTGTCACATGCATACTCATATCACATGCACACTCGCTGTTTGTAAGTAAATTCAATGTTACCTTTGCTAGTCCTTTGATATCTTAAAACTTCAATTGAACATGCATTTATATTCACGTAGTTTAATCCCGTTTGGGGTGGAAAAAAAACTTTGGAGACACAATAATATCTCCTTGGACACTTTTTACCATGTATATTCTGTATGATAACACTTATCATATAGAATATACATTCACGGCGATTTATCCCGTTAGTGTTGGAAGAACCTTGGAGATACATTAGGATAGGATCTCTTAGGTCTCTTTTTAGCATAAGTGGGTTACGATGTCCCATGAAACTCTGGTGACAGGTTGCTAGCCTATCGTCCAACAGATGACACGAAGCGAACAGCAAAATATAGCTGCCTAAAACATATGCAGAAAGGGTAGCATTTATAGTAAACAACATTTACAGTCAAAACTAAGTTCTTTGAAACGTTATCACGTTACACTTGACTACGTTTACAAACAAAGTTTTCCTTAACAATTCGTACATACGATAACATGGGACACCCTTTTATGCAGTAAAGGTAAGTCTGATAAAATACAAAGCAGATCAGATAAGAGAAGATAGGTATAGGTACACAAATATATAATTTGTTCATATTTTTCCTTATTTGCTCTGATATTGCTGTTTTTGTCACTCAAATAACATAAGTAACATAAGTTAGTAAGAGTACTTTAAAATACTATGAATACGATTCTCTACAAAGAAGATTACCGTATTATTATTTGCTATATGTACGTTTTGAGTCTTATATTCAAGTCCTAACTCAAAATAATGTTCGTGCGAAGTCACGTAGAAGTTAAATAATAATGGCTTTTTTGAAATCCTAGATCTGTTAATAGAAAAACATAAATTAAATTTTATCTTTAAATATACATAATGCAAGTCATTTTTCACTAATCATTTTATATATTACAGTACCTTAATCCAACTTACGCAATTCAGTCGCCCACAGCTGGAGACTTTAATAACATAGCACGAGTATATAATTAACATATTTATCAACCTCATAAATTCTGTTTACGAATGTGCAATTCTAATTAAATTTATTCATAACTACCATATTGTGAGGAACGTAGGTTCTCTGAATTATGGAGGCATCGCTGTGAAATTGAGATAGAGGTTAGCGGCGACAGATTATGTCCATCACTTTAAGCCTCTCGCATTAGGTGCACGATATTTCATTTATACCTGTTTATTAATGATGCAGTTAGTGTGCCTAGGCTGTGTTTGACAGGTTAAGGTAATACTAACAGTTCAATAATAGCTTGGAATTGCAGTTGAGTGAATAATGCGTTGGCAAGGGGTAAGCGATTTGCGGCTTGTAATACGATTTGAATGCTATTTTATATGTGAATTATAAAACGTCTTAATTTTTTATGTCAATTTATCGCCCCAAAAGAGTTAACAAAAAGATCAATTAGTTCATTATTCACTTAACAGTTCTTTATAAATCTATTTGAACAATAGTACTTAAATCACATTCCAAAACTGTATACAACTAACCATCAAATCATTACCAGAAATTCCACAATAATAAAAACTTTTATGTAGACATTTTCTGTCTGTCTGAATAATAATATTCCAGTCAATTATATACCATTCCCAACAATAAGTAGTGTTCAGACAAGGAGCATCGCACACCAAGCGAGAGCCAAGTCGCTTCAAAGTGTATTCCAAACTTCGCTGATACGTTTCATTTACGTTTCGTACGAAACTTTATACGGGGGTGCAAACACAATTACGTACTTAAAGTTTGATGTGAGGTCTAATGCATCTTATTCAAATATGTTTCCATCGAGAACTTGCTCTGCTATCTACTGATTGAGGGATTTACTTCTGATCAAACGGCAAGAGTTCCATTTAAGAAGGCAAGTTGAGACGGTAGTAATGGATACTTTAGTAACTGTTCAATAAGTTATGAAATATTTGAATTTCCGCAACCATGTTTGGAATTTGGGTAATAATTGGGTAGAATTCTAAATTGAATAAAAGTAATTGGCTGAACAAAAACAAGTTGGCTCAATTAATGTACAATATGAATGTCTATGTGTCTTTATTAATATTATTATCGAAACGGAGGGGAATCCGTGATTTTTGCCACCCACATAACACCTACTCCATGCTACTAGAAAATATTTATAATTATCATGCATTACCGTTTTGATACTTAAGTAGGTTATATATACATGTTAATGTTTATCCACGCAATTCTTACAGCAATGAATAGCTTGAAAAATCCTAATAGAAAATAATGAAGACTAAATTAAAATAGATTCATACTACTCATGAAAGCACTATTGAATATTACAAAGTCTGCGTCTATTGAAACTCCTTAGAATAAAGAAGGTAATCTCATTTATCAGGTTTGATGCTAAAAATCAAATTACTTGATCAAAGCCCTAAACTCGTTGAAGTATCAAAGGTCTTTTATCGCATTTGTGTAACGGGCCCAGTAGGCAAGCCAGCTACGTGTTCCTTTAAGGCTACCTTTCATACCGTTTGTAAAGAGATACGCAATTATGGTGCGAAGATGACTTTGCACTTATGAAATTCGGGGAAGGGGGTAATTTTTCACGCCTTAATTGCCTTAGTTTAGGCAGTTTCAAATCGGATTATGTTGGCATGTTATTTAATTATAAACACATATACTGAAGCAGGATGTTATTAAAATGATGAGGAAATACGTATGTATGTTGTAGTATGGTATTGGTTAATAATAATGTGCAATATTGTACTTTCTATGCTAAGGATAATATGGAAAAACAAAACAAAAGTGATGCAAAGTATACACACAAAAATAGGCTGTAGCTTCTGAATTTAGTTAATTTCCAAAAACTTTTCTAAGACTGATATAAATTATGTAAATGGATGTTCAAAGAAGTACAAGTTTTAGTGCCTCTGAAAATGTAGTTTGAACAAGTAGAGAATATATTCTAGTTGAATGCCAGATAACAGTTCGCAGTTATTTCAGAAACAAGCGGAAGATAGCTGCAGTGTTTTCGCTGTGACTGATAATATCTAACAATATTCAAAATCCTCCCAGGCAACAGGAATGTGGCACTTTAAGGTTGAATTATGAACTCAATTTATTCGCCAGAAAAAACAAAACGTAAATCTCTTGGCAAACATCTCAATTAACCAAGCGCTCAGAAAAACTCCATTTTTATAATAAAGAAATGATAGGCCTAATATTTTCTGATTCTGGTGGTTATTTCCTCATTTCCGGGGTTCATTTAGGAACGGAAATGTATACAGAAACACTCTACTCTACGTATTTTTATTCGAGTCTCGTGCCATAACGAGTTCCTTTTATTGTTACGATAAAAAACACTCTAAGCTATGTTATACCACGGCATCGTATGAATGGTAAATTTTGTTACCTATTTGCTTTGAAACACTGCGGTTTATTATGATGACAGCATTAAAAAAAGTAAAACATATACTAGTTCTATATATATTTAATAATATAACACCCCAGCAATGTTTCTCGTCTGAATTCTAAAAAGTGACTTACTTGTATATGTACCAGTCAATAAGAAAAAAAACACAACATTCCGAATTAACACTTTAATCTTCTTGTTATTTCTAGAACTATACCAAACATAAAGAAGAACCTTTTCTTAACATTATAAAACATTAGCATAAACCACGTTTGTTCGCCCAACATATTCACTTACCATACCCATTAGTCGTTAAAAATTACATTCCCATAAATAAATTCCAGTTAGTAAATAATGCGCTTACTTACTCTCAAAAAGAATGGTATATAGTATTCAGAAAGGTTATAGACATTATTAAAAACTTGAAAATCACAACCCTAATATTCATGCTAAAAAGTAACCTAAGAAGTTTTAGGATGATAAAATGTACGCATATACGATATTATGAATAATACTATTTATTTTCTTATATTCATATCGAATTAACTTTCAAAATTTCCAACGGTATACAGTTTTCAATCACAATGTTGCACTCATGTACCTATATACTACAAAAACGCGCTAAACTTTTTCTCCTCTTAAATAAAATCGATCGGACTTTCAATTGGCAACTATAGGCAGCTTTGAGCTTCACTTTTGGCGTATAGAGGGCGTGCTTCATAAATATCCATGAGGTCTAAAATCTCTTTGCTGCAGGAAATTTATTACTCAACGTACGACCCAAGACCAAATGACTCTAATTTCAGTTGCATAGAGATTACAGCCTTGTGATTCACGAGATTCTCTTTGTGTTGTATTTTGTGAGGGACATTTTCTGAAAACCAACCAACGCGTTTCCTACGTATAGTGTATGATTCAATACGAAGTCTGATTTGCGAAATAAATCATGCATGCATAACAGTAATTAGGTATTTTTTTAATTTTGGTAGTTTGTTTTTTGTCCTTGAATGCATTTATTTGTGATCGATATCTATGAAATAAAGATGAAGGATATCGATGGTACAAAAAAGCAGATTAACAAAAAATAAAAGATTCCATTGCTTTCCAGCAACAGTTTATCTACATCTTTATGCACAAAAATAATTTATTCAAATTCGAATTACGTACTTAGACTCATGTTCCTACAAAAGCTGCATCTCATTCCTAGAATGCTCAGATCATTAGATTGTCTTTAATGGCTCTTCGTAGCATCGGGTTAATTCCATTACAAAGAAATCCTTTGTCTACTACCAGATACTCTAAGTAACACTGTCCTTAACTTTTTTCTCACTTTCAATGAAACAGTTGAATCTATTTCACTCCTTTGAGTTTTATTTCGCACTAATGGTACATAGACTCTGATGGAAATTCCGTGTTAATGTGACACGTAAATAAATTCAAATAGCTACTTTTTCTTTGGTGTGCGTAGTTGGCGGAAAAAGAAACAATATAAATAACCGTTTCGATAGTGTTGACCAACTGGTACAAAATAGTTTACCTACAAATTGAGAAAAAATGAATTTTCGCACAATCTCCTGCATTTACATTGTTTTAAAAGGGTTATATGTAAGTAAGGGTCATTATTTTATTATTACTCAGAGGTAGGCAGTCATAACGTTTGCCTTTTTGTTTTGAGCCTGAAAAACAACAAATTATTTTAATAATGCTAAATAATTAAGCATGTTAATTTCAAGTGCTACTACTACCATGCTACGAGTTGAATCACAGTTTTATGTTACTGAAAACTCGTCTTTACATACATATACTATTGCTATCGACAACGTTCTCTCATTTTTCCTTTTAACCCAAAAGTAATCGGTCCCTTACGTGGTCAATGAAAAGACCAATAACGAGTATGAGTGCAATGAAAGGAGGCAACGCAATCCGAACAAAATGAGTTGGTGGGAAAATGTCAGGTGACCCAAGCGATACGTGATGGTTTGCAGATCAAACGGATTACCTCCTAGGTTTTATTTCGTGTTAATTTGTAGGTTGATACGTGACTTCTAAAAACGAACAAAAGTTTTAGTACTAGAGGATATAAATAAAACAGGTATTAAAAGTTAATTTATGCATGGAGGATTAGAAGCTTTAAATCAAAGCACCTTAGAAACTGATCATAGACAAATGCAGCCTAAAAGTTTGTCTTATTATACATGTTATTGTTGAAACATGTTATTTATATTTATTAATAATTTTATAGAAACTTGCTTCATTTTTGAAGTATTATCAAAACCTAGGCAAATACCAAAAAAGTTATCCGTAATTTATGTTTTATTGTTATTGTTTTTTTTACTAGTTTTACTTCCAGCATATCTCTTTGTTATCGCATTTCGTTTGACCTGCAAAACAAATGAGCTAGCAGCAACAAACAAGAGACGGAACTTATTTGTTGTTAGGGAAGTTGATAAGGCTAACAAACTTTTTCACAATTACTTATTTTGCACTTAGGTGTATAATCAAAATGTTCGATTTCTATAGATCTCATTACAATCATCCAAATAGATTAAAATTCATAACTTTTCACTAATATGGTAATCATACAAATTTTTATCTTTTTATGAAAGTCGTTTAAACCTTTAGACAAAACCACGGAAAAGTAATATATGTATTCTCAGATTACCTAGTCATTAATATCGAGGGTCAGATTTCATTTGTATTGCAGGGTTATTTTTTATTTCAAATAGGAATTCTATGGCAATTTCAATATTAAATTCCGCGATTGCGGAGATGGATACCTGAATCACTGACTGCCCCGCATGGGTTAATGGTCGTGAACGAGTTTGTTTGTCTTGTCAAATAGGAAATAAAAATTTTATATCAAAACAAAGCCGGAAGCTTTCTTACTGTAGTACTATATTTACGCATATATTTAATGATTCCATTATTTGTTTACTTAACTTCGGATTATACTACAGCCATATTATTCAGACATAATCCTCAAAGGACATAAACATTCATTAGGGCATAACTAATGGACTTTGTTACTTAGCTGTTGCGGCCTCAACATGGCTACGGATGCGCAAAAACATATTCCACAGAATTAGCTGCCATATTGCAGTTGTATACATATGTATATCAAACTTCAACATATATGTATACGTAAAAATTTAAACAACAAATACTATTTTATTTATAAATGAGTGTGATTGAGATGAATAAATAAAAATAAGCATCAATGAGTGTATTTACAAAAGAATTTCATTGTTCGTGAATGGCAAGAATATTTAGTCTACTCCTGTAAGAAAACATGCCTTGAAATGTTACTGAAGATCAATGATTACGAAAAAAATGTTCGGTTAGGAATAATACTAATAAATAAAATAATAATAATACTTTAAAACAAAACAACCGTATAAAATAAACAAAATAAGTTCCTCTCACGTAGTCCACTGCAAAATATACATTATTATATACTTAGCTATTTTTGTCACCATGAAAATATTAGCCATTATACTACCTTTCACCGTCATCATCAAACATTCCCGCTAGAGTATCTTATCAGGCCAGAGCACCAAACAGCGGCTTATGGGTGAAGGGGTTAATCTGTTGACAATGCTGCTATCAAAATTTCACAGTGCTGCAGCGTCTGTCTTTAGCACCTCAGTGCCTTGTTTTATAGGCGCCATACCTTGACTATGGTTGGATTTTTAATGATTAATATCAATTCACTTTCGGGACTAGGTCAATTGTCACCATCTCATTTTTGATTAATAGCTAACGGGACTTATCGCGTAAGTTTTTAATCATGAATATAAATCACGAATCTCTTAAAACATCTTCCTATTGTTTGTTTTTTTAAATGCAAAATTCTTGTTAGTATTTATCTTTGTTGTGGCATATCGTAGAAGATGACTAGAGATTAGGTGTCCATAGAATCTATTGGGTGAGGGATTAGAAACTTGTCAATAAGGATCCACATCAACACACTTACACTAACATCAACAGTGATTTAATTTTATTGAAAACATGATGTTTTATGAATGCGTGTAACATTATTAGAATAAATTTATTCGGTTCCAGAACAATTATTCCGTGCCTAGGGCTTACATAATACAGTGTTACCCTAATTACAACACTCCAAACACATTACGCGAAGTCATTAAAGCCGCAGACACAATAGGATGGGTACCTTCATATTTTGTGGTAATTTAATTAATGGATGCTACAAATGAATCGTAATATGTCGGAGAATTTTATTTACTTTTCTAATCACTTGAAAGTAATATACATAAATCTGTATCATTATGACAATTTACTATCTGGCACTATTAATGATTCATAAACTACATACTCGTATTGATATCTGTGGCCACACAAGTCTCTGATTAATATTTAAAGACTATCGTTCGTGAACCGTACATATGTATTTTTTATATTCATGTAAAAACGTGAAATACGTGTTCATTTCATTACTTTTAACCATAAAAAGCATTGAAACATCTTACACAAAGAGCCGACACTACAGAAATGCGAGATCGCACAAACGGATAACTTTACTTAGTAATCAAGTTCAATTTGTGAGTCACAGGTCAAAGGAATTTGCATTTGACTGTTACTAACTAGCACAACGGTTAACTGGCGAAATTGAAATTTGGTCCACAAAAGCCAAAAGCTCACACTGTTGAAACGACAATCAAGATATAACACAGTGAATTAGGCAAACAGTTTCTGGTCAAGCGGAATTGGTGCCAATTTAAATATCTGCAGCGTAATTGCTGCTTACTGCAGGGTGTTTTATGCATACGCTTAATATGGTATGGGTTATAATTATATGTTCTTCTCATAATGGATGTTTGGGTAATAGTAGATTGATGAGGTGGAAAAACAATGACGTAGTGATTCTAATAGTATTAGTGACGTTTGAATAGATACCAAATTGAAAAATGTGACGATAGCTTAATGAAGTTATATTTGTGCATTTTTATTATTCTCATAGTGTTTAATTTCCAAGACCTTGGTATTGCAAATATGTATTAAAAATATAATAACACAAAACAATCATGTTATATAAATTATCAGAAAAAATCCAAAAGCAAAATCAAGCAGTTGAAATCTCCGAAAATTCTTTACATCGTTCACTAAACAGCCCCGTTCATTTCAAGGCACGTACAAAAAGTACGTGTTCCCTTGGGATGCTTGTTTTATCCCATTTCCGTGAAGTGATGTGCAATTAGGAACTTCAGAAATAGGGCGGCGACTTTGCACTTACAACTTTGCGGTGCTGAGCGGTTTTTTCTTAATTTAGTGGATTGGCGAAAGTGCTCGTCTCGTATGCGGCGCGCGAGCCTCCCCCGACGTGCTCCCGCCGATCGCCGCCTAAATCAAAGGCTGTACCTCACCTTGGCTCACATTGACGACTTTTACTAGTACTGGACTGGGTATTATGGCGGATCAATTGAGTGCTTCATGTGAATAAATACATGCAAGCAGACATTTATAATCTTAGAAAGAGATATAAAAGAAGATGTATTGAATAGTAGTAGTGTAGTGAGGATTTGTATGGAAATCAATTAAGTGAATGTGGTTAACATTCAGCAGTTCTTTGTCCAGTAATAGCCAAATTTATCTAAAAGTCTTAGTTCAGAGGGAAATTAGCATTAGAAGGCAATCGCGCTCTTATTACTAGTACACAAGGACGTTAATCCTTACGAAATTACGCCATGAAATTGAAACTAATACGGTTTAGATGGATTGTTCTGGGCCGGTTTCACCTTAACACGGAATTGCATCATGAATATCCATGAGATACAAAATCTCTTTGCTCCACAGAGATTTACTACCATGCAGCCGCAAAATTTGAAAGCCTCCAATTTCACTTGCATGCAGATAGCTTTACAGACAACAACAAGGCTAGATTGTGATAGCTTTGCCAGGTCAAAAAGGGTACTGATTAGCTAATGTGATTTAAATTACTTAATCTAATTGAGCTCGATTATTACCAGTTGTGTACGCTTCAAAGTATAGAATATATCTTGACATATTAAAACATATGAATTTTGAAACAAAAATGTAGTCAAGAAAATATATCAATTGGTAGATTATTACTGTGTAGGTAGGTAGAGTATTCATTTGTATTTTAAGCAATGTAACCCTCATATTATTTTCTACACTTTTTCTATTTGTATACAAATATAACGTATGTAGTCTTTTAAATATAACTAGTAATATTATTTAACGTTATTTTAAGATCTTTCACATTCTGATTAAAGGACATCGCTCAAAGTAATTCAACTGGAAAATAAGTGATGTGACCTCGACATTGAAGAGTGAATTTTCATTTTTACGAGCGTTGCGTCCTCATAAATCTCGACTAGACCTGTCAAGCAACAATCAATCATTATATTTTTATAACATGAATGTAGTTTGCTTGTTTGCGGAAAAAGCCAAAGAAAGTAAATAACCAAGTCATTGTTGTGAGACAAGACAAGGTATGGAGTCACCCTTTCATCCCTTCTGGTTTATTTTGTCGGGGTTAGAAGAATAAACTGTCCTCTAGTGATGTGTTTTTTTAATTTTATCGCACTTAAAGTACACAGATTTATTATCTTTATAGAGATATATTATCTTTGTTTATTTATCAATCTCAAGTTATAAGCAGGCATAGCTCCAATATGCAAATATTCTGTACTTTGATTAATTATTGTGCACGAAGCATTTTAAAAATATCTTCTTATATACCCTAATTATGCTATACAAAATAATTTTAGATATACGTACATACAAGGTTTATTACCAGGAAAAGTGCAACTAAAGTAAAATACAAGATATTGTATAGAATCATACAAAAGTCGATATATTTATTAATTTCTTTTCGATAAAAGTAGTAATAAGTATATATTTAATTTATAGGTAAATATTTTGTTAATTTTAATTCCTTGTTTTATTGTATATAACTTCAATATAAATTTATGAATAAATTTATAGTTTTAAAACAAAGTAGTAATAAATGTAAAAGTAAGTATTCATTTTTATTTACATAAAATTATATCGCTACAAATTGACAAACTATGTGCCTTACCCTTCACGAGATCAACACTGGGAACTATTTCTAAACTTATCCGTTTTCCGATTAGGAATAAGGCAGCTGCAAAATTCAGCTTAGCTAAATTCAATTGGAAACATTGTTTAGAGTTGAGACCGGATATTCTGCAAAAGTTTATCATGCAAGTTGAGAACTTGTATTGCTTATCTCCTTTAGTGTGACAGCTTTGGATTAATAGTTCACAAAACAATGCTCTAAATTTACGACTGGCCGAAATAGAATGCGAGATTACTTGTGATCTTGTGGTTCTAGTATGTAATGTACCTGGAGATATTTTAATACTCTATAAAAAACATTTTGACTTGCTTAAGTTGAAATACTAATTACTAAGAAATATGAAAATGAATAATTAGATATACGTTTCCACAAAGACGAAATAACTTATACTTATATAAAGTAACCTAAAAATATTCGTTCAAAAAGTTGTCTGAAAATATTTACTCCATTATTTCATAATACGTATAAAGAAAATTTATTACGTAGTGTGAAGAACAGAAGAGCATGTATGATAAAGTTAATGGGTGTGAATGAAGCGAGAGAGATTTGTCAGGATCGTTCCAGGTGGCGATCGATAGTCTTTGCCTATCCCGTTGGGGGTCGCAGAGACATATATGAATTGAATTAATGCTAATAAAATATTAAACTAACAAAATTTCAGTTAGAAATAAAGATATTTAATAATAATAATAAAATAAATGTTTATTCACAGCCACAAAAACATACACAATACAAAACGTTTACAATTAAAACATACAAAGTAGGGGATAAAACTTGTGCATGTTACTGTCGCAGCAAAAGGGTTCTAACCCAGCTGGGTATGTTCCGTTTGATAGCAAACGCAACGCTGGTCTTATGTCGGAACCATTGGAGCGCAACGTTTATATTATGAAGAATAGTGAAATAGTGTACAAATTTAATTTACTGTGTTAAACATTTGTATTTTCTATGAAAAACAGAGGAAACGAGAAGCACTCTGACCAACTGGATTATTTACTCATGCATAAGAATTTCATTTCAATTCAGAACTGTTTATACTTAATTTAATTAAACTCAAGCACTTTCATTGTACAAGAGTTTCATTGAAAAGCGTAGAAATTATTACTTGGAGAGGGCAAGTAAGTAAGTAATTCATTTAGTAGCATAAAAAGAATACATTAATCACAACCTCATTTTCAACTGTTTTTATGTACTGTGATGACATCACATCAGATTATAAAAATAATTCAGCAGCAGTATGTTTGTTCATCAAAACCATTTCAGTTAAGCACTTAATTTTTTAATAAGAATGTTTATCCATTCGTTTACATAATTGTCGTTGGCATTACAGCTATGGAATCGCAATAATATCTGTATATTAATATACTAGATTTTCCATTAACCCTAGGTTTTGATTTAGGGTACCTATCTATATACGAATGCATTTCTCGGGACCCTTAACCTGGTTCCCTCTTATTGATACAGTTCTCAGTTCAAGAACTTCACAAACAAAGCTTTCGCGTTAAGAGCTGCATAGTATTCAAATATAAAGGTTTTCAGAATTGTTTCATATGTGATAGCTATAAATTTATTAGTAATTTAAACTCAAAGGGATTTTTTTAAATATAACAGTGAGAAAAATAACTAAGTTACAAGAATGAAAATGCTAGTTCCAAGTTTAATCAACAGATGTCGTTGAAGTAATTAATCGCTTTTGGATGTTGATAATAGTTTGTTTTCGTTAATATATGACATTTTCTGACTGGTTGTACTAATGATTTCAAAAATATGAAACTCGAAAGACCCTAAGATTTGAAATCGGATAAGTATTGTAATACGTAGTGTGCATAGATACAGCTAGTATATATGTATATAGAATAGATTAAGATATGTTTTATAGTTTCTTCTTAAAAGATTCTGAATACACAACCAAAGTGCAAGTCATGCATGCATCAAGTTTTATTGACACGAAATGAGGTCAAAATGCAATTCGCTCAAAGCAACAGCTCTCCTTTGAACGCACGCAAAAGAAATCTCAGAACGTGTTTAATTAAAGTGAAGTTCCCGTGAAACATATCCACATACATTATTCTATCCACCTGTATGTGTTTTAACTCAATTGAAAAGAAAACAATGCTTCATTATGTCGCTTCACTGGTTGCTATGGAAACGTGAAAATATAATTGAAAATGTTTTTGAGTCTGTTTATTAAAATTTTATTCCATAGATTTGTGAAATCTTTATAAATACGTAAAGACTAGTATATATTAACCTATTATCATTGGCGATGATAAAGCGTAATAACATACAAACATGTATACATTGACGTCATTTAATCCCTTTCGAGGTGAACAGAACCTCAACAATGAAAAAATCTTCTTGGTCACTTATGTATATTGGGGTTTTGATTTCATATGGAATATTAATGATGAGGTTGCTAGCCTATCGCCGAATAGATTCCACATACCCTTAGTCTCTTAGTCACCTCCTACCACATCTCACTACTTAGGATTCTTTTTACATCTCAGACTAGCACGGCATTACAATAATAAGTCCCCAATGTATAATGTTATAAGTCCTAAATGTCAATGTTTGGTAAATAAAGGTACAATATAAATAATCCCACTAGAATCCCATGCTGTGCGATTTAATACAACATTTTAGTTGATAAATCATGTTTATACGGTACACGATATGCATACACAGAGCACCATTTGCTTAAAGTTAAAACGGAAGGGCGCAAAGTTTAACAGATAAGTTTCAAACTTAAACAATTATGCAGCTTTTAGTTTACCTACCACTACCAATTAGCATAGAACAATGAAATAACAAAACATATGTACGTATATATAAAATCCCTTTCGGGGTGGTCAGAACCTTGAAGAAATGAATACGTCAACTTAATCACTTATTAATATGAAAATTGGGTTTCTGGTGTTATATAGACCATTAGTGACAGTGCTAGCCCATCGCTCAATAGATTCCATTTACCCCCAGTCCCTTTGTCGCCTTCTAGTCAGTATTATTTTTACCTCATAGAGCAAGAGACATTAATATAATTTGTCATAATATAATAGATATTATGTTATCTAGAGCTATCATTAGATATGAATATAAGTATAGATTTATTCTAGATTTTAAATCAATTCCATACGATAAAACGTACATTTTTAAAATAAGCATTATTGAGGCCTTATCGTATTATATTTATATACCTAATTAGAAGAAGTTTTGGGAACACAGACTATTTTGACAGATTTTGATACAATACCTTTGTGAATTATATGTTCTATAACAATAAGTAACAGATTCAGTCACCCATTTTCAAATAAAATTGTAAAATCACGACTGTAATACGATTTGAAAAATGTATAGCATTGCAACGTGTCATGAAAACTTTCTTAGTGTTACTTATGTACAAGTAAAGTCCCTTCAGACATCAAGTTTACTTTCCTTAATGTAACAGATCATAAATAATGTAGAGAACATTATAAGTTGTGGTCTTCGCGGTTCAATTCTGAGGAAATGTTTCGGATTTAGTGATAGGCTCTGTCTTTCATATAACCTGTGAGGGCTTTATCAATTATTGGCTTATCTGGTATTATTTTAAATGGAAAGCATCGTTTTAATATGAGCATAACTGAGTAGACTACGTTCTGTTCTTATCTAATTCAACGAAGAAAGTTTTGACAAACAGTAAATAAAAAACGAAATGTTAATCGCACGCACGCTGTAGCCCAGTGGGTAAGACCTCGGACTTCGTATGAGAAAATTCCTAGGTTCAAATCCCGACCCTGGCATTTACCAATGAATGAAATTTAAATATGTGTTTTTCATTTACGTACATAATTTACAGTCGCTAACAGTGAGGGAAAACATCGTGAGGAAACCTGCCTATCCCTAAGGATAGGTAATAGTCAGTGCCTATATACGGCGATACGGTTCACTACCTATCACGTTGGGTGCTGTCTATAGTATATTTAGTGATACGCGGGCTTCGAATGATCCATACCTAACATGCCTTCGAAATTTCGAAGATGGGCATTCAAGCCTCTGACTACCCCGCCATAATAAAAAAGGAAGTGTGTATACACAAGTCCTGAAGCGTATGTTATGTTATGTATGTTAATCGCACCCAATAAAAATACACTGGCCGAACAGTACAATTTCCATGATTAAAGTCAAATTTGTTTATTAAAAATAAGTACAAGTTTAATACATTGTTAATTTAACATGCATTTGACATTGTTTCTCTCTTAATACAATAATTTACCCTTACTTACAATAATTTCCTATAATATTCCAGAGATAACTTTCTTCAATCCCAGTTAGTAATCAATTTGGCGCCGCGAATTAGTTGGCAGTAAACAATGTATCTATTCGCAGGTACTCGCTCAATTTGCATAAGACAAAATCTGTTGACTATGCAAACTTCATTACCCTTATTAACAAAGCAATGCGAGGCAGACAAGCACTTTGAGATCTTGATTAGAAATCCGTTTGTTAGGCAACTGACATTGTATATTCGCGCTCCCTCAGTTCTTGGCAAATCACCTATTTGTATTCTAAATAGACTGTTTTCTAACATCTAATCTGGCTGACAGTGTAAGCAAAACCGAAACAGAAGCTAAGATAAATAGGAGAAAACTAATTTATTTACAACAACTGTTCAGATACCATTACAGAAATCCAATGGGGTATGCGAACATATTTATGTTTCTTAATTTTATCCTTATAATATAAAAAGAAACAATTATAATATATTTATAATAAATTTAACGGATTATAAAATTTTATATATTTATTTGTCGTTGAGGATAATAGCCAAGAAATTTATTAAATATTATAAAATTAGTATAAAACCGAATATCACACATAGGCGTAAGCAGAGATTACACATCCTCATAGTTTTCTACCTTAGCCAACTACCTTCATTTCATTGTAATTTTTTTAATTTAGTTAAAGTACAATCACTACGTAATAAAGATACACATACATCAAATTTTACATTAATAAATCACGCATATTTTATACTTCTCTAGAGAGGTTTTTGAAATGGGTAGGCTTCGAAACAAAAACGCGTCGCTTGAAATCTCCTTTGCGTGAACATAGGTATTTGTTTCTTGTCGGGGCTTCAGATTTGACGTGAAAAACAATTTGTCACGTGGAAACGTTCCTTAAAAGAACATCCATATATCATTTTAAAAGCTGCTTGTTATATTTTTGACAAAGTGTAATTAAATATGAAGAAATAAGGACAAATTAAGAAATGTTAACACGTGTTTTTATATTTATATATTTCCGACTAGGATTAGCTCCAAATTGCCTAATAAATATTCGTCGTTGAGTAAGTAAATGTATATTTCATGTTTTTTCAAAAATGATAATATACTGACAAAAACCAAATAAACCCGTATTGGAATTTTAAACTGATTCACGAAATTCTAAATAATATATCATTTTCGATTCATCAATCATTTAAAATCTATCTAACACTAGCTTAATTTAATAACTTAGAATTCAGAATTGAAATTATCGTTATATTCCGTTGTTATCATACGCACCAAATGTAACACACTCATATATTATTTTAGCTTGGCTATCCATTAAGTAAACTGAGTCCATTAGGAATGCCCTAATAAATGTTTATATCCTCTGAGGATTAAGCCAGATGGTGGTTCGTTCCAGAATAATTAAGTTAGCTTTGAGTACATCACCATACAGTGTAAGTTTGATTAAAATACATGAAATATTACCGCTAATTTAGCTGCTACATTCTCGGATTCATTTGCCTCTAAACTAAAACTTAAAAACTTTAGTAACTTTCTTATTATATTTATTCTTTATGAACCTTAAAATAGGGAATAGAACAACCTGTTGCGGTGGAGATGTCAAAAAATTAAAATTAATTAATTAATTTAAAATTAATTTATTTGTTGCTGGTGGTTATCCTAGTGCCTTACAAAACAATAATAAAAATACCTTTAGTTACTCAAATAGCTATGGTTATTAATTTAGGGCAACACAATTATAGTACTCAAATTTACGTTGAGGATTATTAATTTTTTGATTGCAAAATTTATGTGTAGGAGCGAAAGCTTGAAAGAAAAACAAATCATATAAATTCTATGAGCGCCTAATGCTCTGAAATCCTAAGGAAATACCTGAGTGTAGAAAAAGCAAAAGTAATTGCGTTTGGTAGAGCATTTAATTACTTGGCAACTAACTCTTTTCCACGTTTCTGAGGCAGGGCAATCTCCTTTGACCTTTTGAGCCGCTGCAGCTCTAATTACGAGGAAGTTACGTTCAATTAAAGAGACAGCATTTGCTTAGCAAATTGAGATGAATTATTTTACTACGGGTAGCAATATACCTTACACTTATACCTTACAGTGAGTGTGAGTGTGTTTCACCAATTAATAGAATTGACTTATAATTTGCGATATGGTTTTGGGTTTGCATTAATATTCAAAGTTAATATCGTATCGCTATAAGGAGTATAAATTCCTAGTATCTCAAATTCTTGAATAACTTTTCGCATATACGATTAGTTTCACAATCACATAAAAAATATTGAAAAGTTGATAATAATGCATGGCTAATAATGGCATGTTCACTGTTTTTCATTACCTGAAAATGGCATTCAGAGTGACGTCACATCATCAAACTCTCCGTCATACATGATAGAAACAAAGGTGTATTGTTACAGAAATATGTTGTATCCAGAACCGTAGTAATAACCTCCTTACAACAATTTTCATTAGCAGAGACAACCTCCGTACATGCCATTGTACAACTGGAAACCTTTTGAAATTCCACCCAACTATTGCCATTAATCCGTTTACTAGTGTCGAATTGTTTGTTTGAAACATTCCGGGGCGAGAAATTTAAATGTAACTTTGTTAAGAGCTTGTATAGAGATGCCAGCGAAAGTTCCTCGAACAAGATTTATGCGGGACGCGACGCTATGTCGGGTAGTTATGTAACGCAACATTCATTTGCCACGTGCTGAATGTAAAATGGCGACTTTGAAAATTAGCATAAATCGTAAATTTGTGACAATTTGACCAATTACTGGAAAAAAACATAGGGTCATTTATCTTTCGTAAATATTTTAATTTCTAGAATTCGCTCGGTGTTAATAATTATCTGTCGACTCTACCAAATATTGAGACCAGAGTATATATAAGCGTGTGTGTCTACTGACTTTTTTCTAAAATTCACGTTGGGTTATCCTTATGGGATTTAAAGATAGCATTGTTTCAAGAGCAGCTAATGTTTCGATATATGGTTTATACATTATTTTTAATGGCCACATCATAATAATCGGTTTTGTTGAACTCCTAATGTCACTCCTTTACTATAAGCTCCAAACTGCATTATCATCACTTTAGCCTTAAGTTCATCTATTCGACAGCTTGCCTAAACTTAAGGGTGGTAGGTTATGCCTGTATTAAACAATTTGCGAACTGCTTCAATAGTTACCCTCCACAAGTTTCCACCATTGAATCTCCTAAGACTATTGTTAATTATAACAAACACATCTTTAATAGATTACTAGAAGTGACTCTTAAAAGCTTTTCTAAAAAAGGAAGCATATTCTTCGTTGTACCAATGATGCTCAATTTATACAAGCTACACTACTAACTTTATATATGTGATCCATACCACGTGAAATTATACGTATAGATTTGTTTAGCACTTTGATAAACATGATATATATTCGCAGGAATAAAAAAAGTGTATTTCTTTTACCACGCGCTTTTATTAATTTTAGCTACAGTGAACATCATGAAGGAATTAGGAGGTATTATCTGCATAGGTACCAGTTTCTTAGAACGTCGATAAACTATTGTTATATATGATAGCTTTTGTACACATTATGGCTATCTTGTGAAAATCTGGTCTGGCATGGTTACATTAAAAGTGGCAATGGTAACCGTAAAACTTTCTGCCTAACTAAATATGCTACGATACATTTCTTTTATTTTTAGTCTAGTTATTTGTTTTTCGGATGATAAAACCTCGTTGTATGCATAGCATGTGCAATAGTTTCGATTAGCTTCGATAAAGTTAAATTTGCGTCATCAATATTCACAAAAAATCCTTTTATGAAATATTCAGTAGCTCAGTGCACCTGTGTCGTCGCTTAGAAACATTGGATGAGATAAAAAAACGATAAAAAACGGTTGCTTTTATCCTATTCAAATATTTTCGATGAGATTAGCTAAAGCACTCAATTGTAACCTTTATGAAACAACAATACTAACGTGCTAGCTGGGGCGTTTATAGAATGCGAACTAGCTGCCATTCTTCTTGGCATGTCAATGGAGGCGGCTGAGGGAGTAAGGGTAAAAAAAATAATAGTAAATAACAATTTATATTCATATGATGATTTTGCTGATAGTTTTATTAAAAGACACTGCAAATGTGTTGTATCTCCGAGGTTCTATCCAACCCTAAAGGGATTAATGTGCGTTGAGTATATCTTAACAATAGTGAGGTAAGGCGAAGACCGTTATCTTTTGTTATCTCCCTTGCGGGTTAGTCAAAGGTTCACGTGTCCATCAGCAATATTGGAAAGGAGTTTGTACAGTGGAAGGGTCGATTTGAAAATTAATAGTTCTATCTAGATTTGATTCGTACCGGATCGCGAATAGATGAATTTCTATCAACACGGTTAATGTAAATATCAATGTTTAATGTTGGAATAACGTTGTTGGATATACTTTGAATTAATTTATATATGTAGGTTAATATGTCTTAGATTAATGAATTTCTATGTAATATGTTTCATGTTCAAAATAAAATAAACAAAGGCGTGTTTACAAATTTTATTGCTAAATATATTACCGCCTAAAAAGGTTACATTAATTTTAAGTACTAAAAATACGTAGTACGTAAAAATTGTAATAAATAAAAAAACCTTTTTTAATTTACAGGCATATAATATCTCAGCACAAAACATTAAACGTGACTAAAATTATTATTTTGATGTAAAGTTTATATAAAAAAATGTATTTCATGTATATTATGCATCAAACGCAAAGTCCTTACTTTTGTCATACTTCCAAATTTTTTCCATAAACATGGGACTAAATTCTGAGGAATCGAAGGACAAGATTATGATTAAATTTTCATTACATTATCTCACAAATTTACAGACAACATTAATACGCAATCATTGAAACGTTGCATTATTTACTTTAATACAATATTCCCTTTGTTAAATAAAATATAGCACAATGAACGCCTTTCGCTGGCTCTTTTGTGAACGCTTGTTGCTTTTACAATCCCTTTGTGCCACATCCAGTTTTGTTTATCATAACAGCTATTCAGGAAAGTCTTATTTTTCACTTTCCCTACAGCCGCATGAATAAACCATTGCTTTGTGAGGGAAATATGCATAAAAGTACGCCGCTAAACTGCTTCACTCACTTACGAGGATTGGAACAAATAGATAAAATTTTATCTTCATTGTGTTTGTTAGTTGGAATCGCTGATATACTTCCAAGAGTGAACAGTAAGTTGGACCAATCAGGGACTTGATTAGATAAAGGATTTTCTGTGCTCGTGCATTTTAATTCCGAACAAGGATACGTTGGTTTTTTTATTCCTTCAATTCTTTAACTTTAATTCCTTAATTTAATTCAACCCACAAAATACCTTTGAATGAAAAATAACTTACTGTGATTTTATGAAGAAGGTATACATATGTACATTATGCAACTTTATATCAATAAGTGTAGTGTAAAAGTTGAATTTACTTTTTACTTAGATTATGAAACATTCTCACTTCTATATTATAGTATATAATTCGATTTCCAGCTGATACAAAAAGAAACAAGGGCGCGAATGATCAGTTGAAATCCATTTCATGGAAGCATCCTTTTGTCGAGATAAGTGCGTATATTGCCAAATGATATTAGCCGAGATATATGAAAAGAATTTTCTATTGACGCAGCCACCCTTGGGCCTCGATTAATTTGCTCAAATCTTCCTTATGACTTGGCAAAGAATTTTCCAGATCATAGGTTGCATTTGATTGCTTTTTTTCTCTATATACGGTACAACAAATGTGTATGTTTGTAATATTTTCGTGAATTTTTTTTCAATATTGGAACATGCTTGCCAGTTATATTTGTAGCTAGAATGTCGAAATATTTTATAAGTATGTCGATATGATATCTGCATCATGGAATCAGAACATGTATTACTCATCGGTTTTTATTACCTTAAAAGAGTTTGAGGCCGTGAGGTCGAAGTAAATGTGTTTTTATTACATATATTCTTATAACTAGATCAAATTTCCTGTAACTTCGATTACCAACTGTCAGAAAAATTCCAACAAAAATTGCATCGCTGACCCCAAATAAGCTTTCCTTGGAGACGCCGTAAAGTTACGAACTACTTGAGATGTCAACTACAAGTCAATACCAGGGACCGCTAAGGTGCAAGGATTCTGCAGTATTAGCACCCACACTCAGCGTAAACGAAAATACCTACATAACACAAGGTCCCGTCTCCCTATAAAGGGGAACATAGTGAAAGCTTTTCTTTGATAATATTCGTAGTACTCTTTTAAAGTAGATCACTGATGCATCACTAGGATGTTTGGCATGAAAGTACTCGATTTTCACAAAGGTTTTTGGCATCAATGTACTCGAATTTAACCTTACGATGTGTGACTTGTGTGGTAGTTTTTTCTTAAATAGTAGATATTAATTGTTTAGTCTACAGGGGAACTATAACGAACTCATGCCTGGCAGGTAAGAATTATTTTTAAGAAACACTGTTCTGTTGAAAACCACAAATAATTTGAGGAAAGAACAAAATATAATATGAACTATCACAGCGGCTGTAGCCCAGTGGGTAAGACCTCGGACTTCGTATGAGAAAGGTCCTAGGTTCGAATCCCGACTCTGGCATGTACCAATGAATGAAATTTAAAATATGTGTTTTTCATTTACGTACATAATTTACAGTCGCTAACGGTGAGGGAAAACATCGTGAGGAAATCTGCCTATCCCTTAGGATAGGCAATAGTCAGTGCCTATATACGGCGATACGGTTCACTACCTATCACGTTGGGTGCTGTCTATCTGGTGATACGCGGGCTTCGAATGACCCATACCTAAGATGCCTTCGAAATTTCGGAGATGGGCATTCAAGCCTCTGACTACGCTGCCATAATAAAAAAGAGAGTGAATATACACAAGTCGTGAAGCGTATGTATGTATGCTATCACATGCATGCGTAGTCCAATATGCAAAAATATTACTCACTAGTTGGTGTTCTTACAAGTCGTCGCGACTAAGAGACTAGTGATAAATCTATTGGGCAACCTGTCAATAATATTCCATATGCCATCACGATCCTAATATTAATGCTAAATAATGACCTAGGAGATTATTATCTTGTCTCCAATACTTCTCTTTAAGAAACCCTGTTCTGTACCTTACCATTGAAAATGACATTACTTGAGGAAAGAACGACATAATAACTATTACTGATCACAAAAACAATAAGAAGTATGTCAGGTGCAGGAACAAACGGGGTCTGTAATGAGTGCTTCTCTCTAAGGAATTTTTATGTTAAAGATCCGAAACACACATTGATTGTATTTCTGTGGCGATTACAATATACAATTTTGTTGAATACATATGTAGTTCAAATGGTAAGAATTCTTTTAAATCGTATCCCTAATAATACAGTAACGGTTAAACTTTCCGTGTATTCAAAATAGTATTTAATACTTACCTACTATTAGAGATTTTCAGTAGATTTTCAGCTCGTCTATGACTTTATTGAGAATGGAATGGTAGAATTGGCCATATGATACGAAATGGGCTCTCAAGGACCAAACAAACTACATTTTTATAATGAACTGCAAATCTAACAATTTATAAGAACATTTTACTTTATAAAACTTATTGGAAACATTTAGGGGTGGTACTTAGTCAACAAACTCACATTTCGCTGCTTTAAAACTAAACTGAAGAAACTCGAAAAACATTTTATCTCAAAAAGATTAAATAATAAGTTAATAAAAAGATAAAAAAATTATTTATATTTAATCATTTTTTTAAATTATATGCAATTTAATGTCAAAAATATATCAACTATATTATAAAACAACGTTTTTTGCAAAATAGTGTTTTTTGAGTTTCTTCAGTTTAGTTTTAAAGCAGCGATTTGCTGAATTATAATTTTAGCGCCACCTTTTGCCCCTTAGCTTAAAATCTACGTACGAGAAAACAGCTTGCTTCAAGAAGCTGGTCTATTAGTGTTGGCTTGTTTTACTAGATGGCGCTTTTATGGTTTTTCATGATAATTTTTGGAATATCTTATTTGAAATTATACGTAAAAATCAATTTAAACTTTAATGAAATTCCTGTGTTAGTGAAGCACGTAAAAAGAAAACTAGTTAGTTTAGTTGCTTAGTTAGTTAGTTAACTTAGTTAGTTAGTTGCCATTCTTACCGGCGTGTCGTAGGATGCAACTAACGGACTAAGGGTAAATGGAATCCATTGGGCAAGCCAAGGGGCTGGCAATCTGTTAACAATATTCCATATGACATTAAGACCCCAATATTAATGCTAAAATGTGACTTAGGGTATGTCGTGCCTTCAAGGTTCTGTTTGACTCGAAAAGAATATAAGGGCGTAAAAGTGTAATGTATGTACAGAAGGGTAAGTAGAGATTATGGATCTCCTTTTTTACGAATCTCATAAATTGATTTCCCCTTAGGAAAATGCTGTTGAAGTGAATGAACACAACAATATTAGTTTCTGTATACATACGAAAAGTATCACAACTTTAGGTCATTGTCCTAAAGGTAAATAAGGCTTACGTATTTCACCGATCACATTGACCCAGTATTCGACAGCACATATAGCGGTTACAATTTAAGAGACTTAATAAATATGAATCAAACTTACAACTGCGAATAAATTATTAAGATAACTATACAAAACTATTCATTACGTTAAGTATTAAAATTTCAATTAATAAATCTATTCTCAAGTTTAACTTATAATCGATTCAAGTGTTTTTATTATTTATTTGTTTCTGATAAAGAATCGTATCAAAAAGTACATGCATCACACTTAAATTAAATATAGACAAAAGCGCATTTAGAATTGATAAAAAAAATATTGATTTTTTTTTAAAATGACAGATAATTAGATATTACTACTATTTTTTTTATAAATCTCTAAAGATTGAGTATATTACTGGTCTTATAAGATACCTAATTGTGACGTACAATATACGCAAGCGTTAAATTAATATTAGAACTTATCAGAACGTGTGCATTAATTTAAGTTTTGACTTATTAAAATTTTGTACTTTTTTATGAGCAATAATTGTGTTTTTTTAATGAAGCCTTGTCACATCCTATACACCGTAGCCTTGAATAACGGTGACGAAATCCAATATAATGGTACCGTTAGCCGTTACTTAAAGTCTGCTTTAGTGCTTTCGCCGCGATCAGTACTTGCCGTGATTAAACGGGTCACCTTCGTAAAATATTGTAGGGCATCCTTCTTATTGGTTCGCATCCATACTCTCAAAACAAAATACGAGTTTTTAAGAGATTTCAATTATTTCTTTTTAAGTGTTTTTTATGAAATAAATGTGAATTTATGTCAGCATACTGTTGACAGTCGTAAAATATATTGCTATAAGTAGCTCTTTACAGTAATAGTAGAGATTAATAAATAGAGATAATTTGTGAGATTGATGGATTTTAAACTTCAATTATACTCGTATTATAAACCGTTAATACAATATATAATTTCCGCTGCCAATTATTTATCTAAATAGATTCACAACTAAATATTTGTTTAAAATATAATATATACGTTAAACAACTACAATAACTAATAATTTAAATGTGAAGTGGCTTAACTTTTATCACAAAAGCTGTAAGAAACTTTTGGGGTGAAAATACCTATTAAGTTTAGGGTTAATAAAAAAACTTTAAAATCACTTCATCATTAGCCCATTAATTAAATCTGATACGAAATAATTTCGCAAAGCTCACGCCAAAATCGAAACAAAGAAACCCGAAAACGTATTGTTATTACAATAAATTAGTTCATTTACCTCAAGCAAGTTCTTTTCTTCATTTATAACTTGTCGCTGCAGACTTAATAATAACAAATTAACGGTTGTGTCTAGACAAACAAAGAGAATGGCTATTGTCATCATAACAAGTAAAGTACCCAACTATTCCAATTAGCAATAGCACGTAAAGCACTTTTAAGTTAGGTGATAAAAGAAACTTTATAAGATGTAACTTTTTTCGATACTATCAAAAAGATAAAGTTGGCAGACATAAAGTATATATAGCACGTCCATATAAACTAAACGCAATTACTAGAAGAGCAAAATCGGTATTGTTATAAAAATAAATGAGTATTTACACGTCACGTTCATTTTCAAACTAAGGGGCAGGCAAGGAAGTGCTAGGCTTTAATAATTATCAATAAAATCCCTTTATAGAGGGTAGATGTCTAGCAAAGGAGTGTAAATGGTTCAATTAAAAAGATAAACATGCAACGAGAACATCGTGAAAGAATACAAAATTTGCAGACGCCAGAAATCTTCATAGTGGTGCTCAGCTAAGCCACTAACTACCCCGTCAGAATCACAGGCCTTGAAGAATGTATACTTTTGAACACTTCTGTTTACGTGAAATAATTTACTTCTTTAGTTTCATAAACGTTCTCGTAATCATCAAAAATAAGAGTTTTTATCGGCTCAATACATAACAAAGTCTAAAAATATCTAAATCTATTTCTGTAATATTCCAAAATAGCTAAGATAGTAATTTTATAACTATCGCATTAATATTTAAATTCCTAAGCTTGGAGAGAAAGTTGTATATTGTATTAAAATCACAGACAATTTATCGATGTCATACGCAAATCACGACCTCAATCGCATTGTTTTGATCGGAAAATACCTACTTATTTTTTAGCACAACACATTGTAAACATAACAACTATACCGTACTAGACGGAACTTTAAATGGTATATCCATACGAGTGTGTTGGAAAGTAAACGATGGAAGATAATTCAATACAAATACACAGCGTTTAATAAACTGTGTACATACTTAAAAAAATAATTAAAAGTAAAAACAAAGATATAAACACATTATAAAACTGAGAGAGATTCTTCTCTATGGTATCATAAAATATTCCACAAAGGATTAATGCCTTTTTCTATCAAAGACCTACCCTAAAATTCAAAAGAAATGCGACCATTTGTTAAGATTCCCAATTCCAAATCCCAGAAGTAATAATGACCATCACGGGATTTACTTAAAGCTCAAACTTTAACGTCCGGGAAAACGTAAGATTTTATGTTACCTACTTTATCTTCTTTCTAAGTATCGTAAAATATATCCTACTATTCCTGTAACAATGAATCTAACACTTTAATTCAGCAAAAGTATCCTGCAGTATAGTTGTGATAATAAATGGAAATTTTACTTTTTAACTATATCCATATTCAAAATATCTAAAAACAAAAAACTAGTTATCTATTCTTAGTATCAATAACACTTTAAAAATAGGCTAATATCATAAAAGTGAATGCTCGATCACCGGTTCTTTTAGTGGATTTGTAACTGTCACACAATCACGTGGTTTGACTCATTCATAATTTAGCATGCATAATGTATGCGTACTCGCTTAAATATTTATGTGAGTTAGGAGTTTCATGGCCAAGGATTTATTTGAATAATTTAACCTTAATACATGGAAATGGTTTAAGGGTTTAGTTAGATTTCTAAACCAATATCCCATAACATATAATTTGACTTTACACTTACATCATGATACATACATGTATTCACGCTTCTACGTCCCCAAGGCTATAAGCAAAGACTATCGATCGCCACTGGGAACGATTCTGACAAATCACTTCACTTACACCAATTAACTTTCTCATACATGCACTTCTATTCTTGAAGCTGCGTATACCCGCTTTGATAAAAGCATAATAATGTACAGGTAAAAATTTGTATATAAGTTATATACTTAGCTCCCATGCTAATTCGCGATGTAAAAAGAATGCTAACTAGCTGCCGTTCTTCCCGGCATGTCGTAGGAGGCGACTTATGGACTTGGAGTACATGGAATCTTTTGAGTTCGCAATTTCACTAAACTTCCATATGACCTCACAACCCCAATATTGAATTCTATTGTGTATCTGAGATTCTGTTCATCCCGAAGGGGTTCAATATACGCGAATGCGTGGGTATGTTATTATAATCAGGTCTTTCTTTAGCTTTTAGAATAGACATGTATATTACTTTGCTAACGTACATATATTGCTAGCCTATTTATTGCCCCTTAATTAAAAGTTACGACAAACCTTCGATCTTCTGTCTATTGACATCAAAAACTAACATAAAACCGGAACATCTCTATTAATTTTTTATATCAAATTCGATAAACAAACACGGTCATAAAAGGGAATGGCTGCACGTGGACTCAATAAGAACCTTTCAATTTGCACTTAATGATATCGCACGATAACCGAATAACGAAGCCGCGGATTGTACCGTTGGATGACTTGTACTGAAGGTACAGTCTGACAGAGAATTTAGATTGCTGATATATACGTATATTTATATGCCATATATGTATCTTGATTTAGTTTATCATCAGCTTAGCAGTTAAACAAGAAATGCTTCAATTTCTTATTTAGTGATTTTATATACCGTGTTAAATTGTGAATATTCACTTTTGAATGTTATGTCTTGACGTTATCAATATTATCTTGTGAAAATATTATTATTATCGTGAAACACTAAAATCGAGCATTAACTAATTAACTATTATACTAACATTAAATTAGAGCATAAATACAAGAGATATAACAACAACTACAATCTGACAATAAGCCTTTAATTAACTATATACGTCTGTTATCGATTTTTTCTTTAAATCAATCCCGGTACTGTACCTTGACCAACCGACCGGTTTGCTATTTATCTTAGCTCGGAAGCGCAGAACGTAAATGACGCGTAATGTATTTACACTCTTCGGGATAGCGGTAAACTCATGACCGGTTGCCAATGTTTATGTGGAACAAGCATGCGAGGAAATGCTCATAATCAGTGCTGGCTCCGAACTAAACGCTGGTGCCTGGGTCTCTGGTGGAACCTGACTATTGCATTTATTAGTGTTAAGGACAAGGCGTAGGTTAGAAGGTTAAGGTAAGATATCGTAGTGTGTGTTATATTTTCGACCAGTGTCTATTTTGATTTAAAATTATCCGAATATTAATTTATGAATTAATGACTTCTGATTAATAACTTTTTTAATTAATTATCCATGACACAATTGTCTCAATTTAATAATATTTTTCGATCTAATTTTAATAATTCAGGCTTCAGCTGAAATCATAATAAATTTACCAAGGAAAAATTCTATTACAGATTAAAATGGCGGGATTCAAAAAGACTGTATTTGCATTTACTATTTATATAATATCAGTAACCTTAGCTGAATCTAATAGCACTAAGAAGGTTTCAAACCACAGGAAAGAAAGATTCTTATATTGGACCCATGAGAAAGCGGTATTCCTTGAAAATGTATTGAAAAGGCTTAATGCTTATCATCCACCTTCAAGCAACTCACACTTTGATATTCTAAGGGATCAGTATCCTTTGCCCAAAGGTAAGATTAATTTCTCTTTTTATTCTTATTCACAAATTGGAAATTAAAAGACAAAAACACCGATTTTATATATGTATGTTCATTGCAGTTTACTTTCGTATTTTAAATTGGTATACGAAATATTTCACTCTGAAAATGTCAATGAAAATTAGTGATAGAAAAACTTTTACACTGAAATTTCCAAACCAAAATAATATTAGCTCACGTACAAACACTAAGAACTGTAATGGAAAATTCATATATTTCATTTTTACACAGGTCTACAGCAACCTTACGATGAATACGACTACATAATAGTAGGAGGTGGTTCGGCAGGGTCCGTCTTAGCATCTAGACTTAGCGAAGGAAACCCTAAAGCCACAGTCCTACTTTTGGAAGCTGGTAAACCAGAGAGCTTGATCACTGACATACCATCTATAAGCTATCTTATGTCCTTTACTGATTACGCGTGGAGATACTCAGCTGAACCTCAACCAGGGATTTGCTTAGGTAAGTAGTTACTTTACTTCTCGTAAAAAGATTGTTAACTATGCTGCCGTTCTTCGTTACATCATGTCGGATAAATGGAATCAATTGGGCGATGAGGTAGCAACCTGTCACAAATGTTCCACATAACACAACAATACTCGTGCTAAAAAGTAACCAAGGAGATATTATCGTGTCTCCGAGGATTTGTCCACCTCGAAAGAGTCATAAAAAGCTGCTTCTAATACTGTCAGTTTATTTTTATTAGCTGTAAGAGCGACAAATTCACAATCTTCATAACTATTGAGTTATCTCGGAATTACTATTGACAAGTTGAAGGGTGTTTTTTAAAAAGAGTTAATTTACTCGTAACTCAGTTGTGTAAAAAATATATTTCATTCTTAACTTGTATCACCATTATTTAAAGGTCTTGAAATTCAAACCTTGAGTAGTCTTCATATCCTGCCAAAGGGCAATATAATTATGATTGAGGTTCTCAAATGGAATGAATTGTGTTCTTGTGGAGAACATAGCAAGGGTTTATTGCCAATTTGTTTAGTAATAACACAATACTTTTTTAAAGTGTGTACTTTTATTAAACTCCGGAACATGACAATCAGTCCTAATGTTTGCCCACGATCAGCTTAATATACCTATCTGCATATTTATAAAAAACACTTTTAATAATAATCATTTTTAGGTTATTTGTGGTGTTATCTATATAATAAGGAATCATTTTTAAAGGAATGAACCTAAGCATACATTGAACCTAAGATAACGATTTGTTCTTTGCTAGTGGGGATATAGGCAAAGTTACTATCTAAAGTTTATCGATAATTCACTATGAGATGAGATCGAATACAAACTTCTTACTGTAACAAACTATTTCCTAGTAACATCAAATTCAAATACCGTATCCTAATATGTGTGGTACACATAAAAATCACATCGTATTTGTCGATTATTCAAATTTAATAAATAAAGATTAAAATGTTATTGTTTTTAATGTATTTGCATTGCAATAACTATGCAAGTTACCGTGATTTATGGCATATTCTTGGGGAGGTCTATGTCCAATAGTGTTCTGCTATAGGTTGATGGATTGATTGATTATTTTGATTGAAGGGATTAAAGGACGTAAATTTATATGTAACTTATTTTATATAGGATCTGAGAATCAAAGGTGCGTGTTGACGAAAGGAAAGGCTTTGGGAGGCAGCAGCGTTATCAACAATATGGTGTATGCGAGAGGCCGCAGGGAGGATTGGGACATGATCGCTGCCATGGGCAACTATGGATGGTAAGACATCATATTAAACTAAAATAAAATAAATAAAAACAAAATTTTAGATTATAATGATTACGTAATTTATCATGTGCAGTGAATTGTAAAAGTCTTAAATTACTGTCAGATATATTGAAGAATAAATATGTATGTTTAATGCATTCATAAATATCTAAAAACCTAGTCAATTGTGTCGAGAATTAAGTCGTGGATATGTTTCTATTCCATAAAAACTAACAACTTTTGATATCTATTTATTTTAATACCGCTACGTAATACGCGTTACAAGTAAATTTATCAAGAATATCTCTTTACAAAAAAATACCCAATAATACAAAAAGGGTGTATATCTTTTTTGTTATCAAAAAAGTCAACGAACAAAAATAACATTTATGACTAATTGCTTTCATTCTTGGAGTTCGTTCGTAGAATATTCACGAATATTGTTGATTTAGGGTAATTTGTTCCGCAAGAATAACTTTGTTTCCGTCCCCACACAATCGAATTTTGAACTGTATGCAAAGTAGAAAACTTTTGCTCTGCCCCGTTCAGCTTTTTATTTGTAGAGACATTTGAGCACAAACTTTCATCCCAACTTATCTATAAGGAGATAAAACTCTAACTACTGTTGTTTTCGTCAAACGTAGGCCGTCACTAGACCTGCGGTGAACAAAAGAATGCACAGGGTAGTCAGTGTTATGTCTCTGCGACTCCGACATTAATGAGAAACTTTAATTGTATATCACATCAAAGTATCATATCACCAAACCAATTGGCTTTTAATAAATTAAATAGCATATTTTTGGCTCGGCAGAATTGTGACCATTAAATGCGAGTTATTTTAAGAACAATTTTGAAATTGTATGTTCCTGGAATAAAATTTTAATACGACACTTTTATTACAGGTCATATAACGAAGTATTGGGTTATTTCATTAAATCTGAAAAAGCGATGCTGAAGAGAAATAAGAATGCTAGAAACAGAGGGACATCGGGAGAGCTTTCTGTTGAGAATCCATCGTTCAGGTAAGTAATAATAAACACATTAGAAGTTTGATGTAATAATATAAGATTTTAACCAGATATAAAAAATTTTGGTCTTTTCTTAAAACAACCAATAAGTTATCAAGGAAAAAAACTTGATTAATAGATGCATGACAAGTTAATAGATATTCTATTAACTGCTTACGTTCTTAAAGTCTTTTGGGGATTTGATGATGAAGTTAAGTGTAATAATTACATCTACAAGGTTAGCAGTGCATTTAAAACTTAAGTTACGAAGTTTTGCCCTGAAAGGATGAGAACATTAGAAAGAGAATATATACATAATGTAATTCATTTTGTTGCAGGACACGTCTAGTAAAGGCTTTCCTGGACGCTGGGAATTACAATTCTATCCCTAAAGTCGATGTCAACGACCCAGACGAGTTAGGTTTCGGTTATTTACAAGCCACATTGGAAAAAGGCCGTAGAATGAGCGCCGCAAAAGCCTTCCTTCACGAACACAAAAAACGTTCCAATCTACATATTCTCACAGACTCGTTCGTAACCAAAGTAATGATTGATTCAGAAAGCAAGAAAGCATACGGTGTAGTTTATAGCAGAAACGGTTTATTATACAAAACCAAATGCCGACGTGAAGTTATTCTATCAGCTGGTACCATAAGATCGCCACAGCTTCTCATGCTATCTGGAATCGGTCCCCAACAACATTTACAAGAACTAAACATACCTGTTATAAAGGATTTACCTGTTGGACGCACCCTTTATGATCACGTCACCTTCCCCGGTTTGATATTCAGACTCAATTCTACAAACGCTAGCCTATTAGCTCCTAAGGTTATAACTTCAGAAAACCTAATACAGTGGTTACAATACGGCGAAGGATTAATGTCTTCACCAAACTCTATCGAGGGTATGGGATATTTGAAATGTGCAAACTCAAACCAACCCAACATAGAATTATTGAGTTTAGGTACGTCTATCAATTTCGATTTAGACGGCAATTACGGAAGAAGTCTAGGTTTGTCGGAAAACACGTATCATTCACTCTATTCATCACTACGTAATGTCGACACTTGGTCGAGTTTGATCACTCTGCTGCATCCAAATTCCAAAGGCTATCTTCAACTCAGAGACGGTAATGCTTTCTCATATCCTAGAATTGTCACAAACTATCTATCCGACACAAATGACATATCGGCCTTAATCGAAGCTATTCGAATGGTGATACGACTGGGCGAGTCTCCTTCCTTCCAAAGGTATAGTCCAAGACTACATCTACCTCTTCTGCCAACCTGTCCATCTCAAGACCCTAACTCAGATGCTTATTGGGACTGTGCCATTAGGACCCTGATAGTATCCGCTGGTCAACAGACAGGTACTTGCAAAATGGGGCCTGTTACAGATCCGGAAGCTATCGTTGATCCAGAGTTAAGAGTTTATGGGGTCAATGGACTCAGGGTTGTAGATAGCAGTGTCATTCCAAGCACAGTGGCCGGACATACAAGCACATTAGCCGTCATGATTGGTGAAAAGGCAGCAGATATTATTAAAAGTAGTTGGGGCTATTCAAATGTAGTTGCTGGTTAGGATTGAGTAGATGTATGAATGTTACAGGGAATAATTTTGTAGTTAAGTCTAGGATAAGATAATTTATACACAATATATAATTGTATAAGAAAACAATGTAAGTAAATAAATATAAAAAGAAACCGTCTATTTATTTATACAATAGCCTATATAGTAAACAACTAAATAAACGAAATATAAAACTATTTGTTCTTTTATTAACGGTACAATAGTAATTTAGGTTAAAAACATTGATGTAGTTTGACAGGAACAGTACTTTATTATATTTTTGAAACATTTTCTTTTTTCCTATGTTCTTATAAACATATGCACAAGTTACTCTTCCTTTTATATTACGGACAAGACATCTAAGTTCCCTATTTTATTAGATCCTGGCAATCAAGTTTATTTAACTTGTCCTAAATAAACTAATTGTATTTTCATTAAACAGAGAAAAATCATTTCATTATGAAATCAATTGATGTCGTTGGACATTGACTGATCACTTACGTACAGATGCATAAGAGGAAAAGGAAATCGATTAGTTCCTTTCCTTTCTTTGTCAGTGAAACAATGGGGCTATAGCTAGAGTTTCACGACACTTTGGCTTCAATGTAAGTGTTTTTGGTAGATCCTAATTTGATATTTACTTGTAGTTGTAGTTCTTTTATAAAATTTGTGCAATATACCTCGATTTATTTAAGTTCATAGATATATATTTACATTCTATCGGAGTGGATAGAACTCTTACATAATAATATCTCCAAGGTCACTTTTTAGTAAGAATCTTAGTGTTGTGATGTCATAAATGGAACATTGACAGGTTACTAGCCCCTAACCTAATAGATTTTATTTACCAGACACCTGCTATGCCGGGAAGAACTCAAGCTAGTTAGCAATCATTTTACGTTACAGCTAGGACGGGGTTATAAAAGTAACGTACTGAAAATTTTAGGAAAGGTATCTCCCATACGAGAATTATTATTGCCTTCAAAGTTTTGATGACTGTATACTTAAGACTGGAAATAGGACAGAACTTCTAACATTTATTTCATAAAAGACTACCTTTACCATAATATTTATTATTTAAGGTAGAGTCGGTGATGTTATTTTTGTATGCAAAGTTACCAACTCTGGAAAACAACAAGGTTCGCGGACAATGTTCTTTTGACCTTCCCCTGAATATTTCATGGAGCCATGTTTTCAATAAAGCATATTATGTTTAGCATTTCTTTTGTGAAATTCCGATGTAACCGTTACGTGACACCTACGCATTCTGTAACTCCCCTAATAAATTGAGGCCTACTACGAACGAGGAATATAACTGCTGTTTCAAATATAGACGCAGTAGATCTGAATTAATATTTCAATTGCTACATTTACGGTCAGTACATTTACCTAATAATATCAATATCTTTTATCTCATACCATATAATTTAAAAACAGAAATTTATTTACCTGATATGAAATGCCTGAAAACTTACGTTTAGCACAACACTCTCAATATCCCTAATTGTTAAAGTAAGTGGTATATAGAATACACTTTCCAACAGATTTGAACTTCTATCATTGTGGATGCTATGTTGCAGCTAGAAATTGGAGAAACTTATTTAGAAGTTTATAATGAAATGTAAATTACACTGCAATTTAACATGAAAATAAAACTTTTGTTTCATGAAACAACATATTACAGCGACATGTATAGACACTGCAACTACATAATTATAACAAAACGCCTCCTATTGTACAATGGAGTATTCTCCCAATCTATTTCGAGTTTCGTAGTAGGCCTCCAGAAGGCTGAATGGGGTATCCGCGCAGTCGCCTCCGCGGCGCGTGGCACGCGAACGTTGCAACTGTTCCCAGAAGTTTAACAAGTAGCCTCAACAAGTGCTGCCCCTTGCCTAGTGTAACAAATAAAAAATATACTTTTCATAAAAAAAAGAAACATGTGAAAGTGTAAAAAAATTCAGTGTAAAAAGTTTCGAAAAGTTTTTTTTTATCTTGACAACTTTTTTGCGAGTGTTAATTTTAAATTGGGTATTACTGGATTTAAATTGTATGATGTTTTAACTGCTCCTGATGTTTTGATATTAATACATTACCAGATTTTCAACTCTACAGTCAGTTTATTTTAAAAATTATGAGGATTCTCCGTTTGCGTGTTCCAGACTATTTTGTGTCTTGTTTAGCAAAAAGTTCTGCGCTTAGCTATTCGTGTTACGTGAACATTTAATTAGCCTCTATATTTATGGTAGCTCAGTTTCCAGACTCAATCGATATTTAATTCTGTTTCACATGTGTTGAGAAGGCTTTTTAGTTAATGTTTTGCAAGACTTAATAGATAAATGATACGGGCCTTACTAATTATGGGAAAAAACACAAAATTAATACAAGAAAATAAATAAGGTAAATAAGGTTATTTGCCGAATAAGTAGTAAACTCTTTCATGCCCATTAACCCTTGCGCAGTAGTCAGAGGTTAGGGTGTCCATCTCTACAATTACGAAAATAGTGGCTCTTTGGCCACCTCGAATAAATGGAACGAAATGCACTAATTAGGTTCAAAACATACCCAATTTTAAGAATTCTGATTAACTACGTAAAATTATATTGCTCCAACTTTTTTTTAAATAAATAAAATGCAAATGCAATGTTTGCAAAGTATGAAATTAGAATTAGTTAAGCAACGAAAAAGAAAATCTAATACATCTCATAATATAAGTACTAGTTTTAAAGAACTTTCACTTCACTTCATAGAAATACACACGTATTTACAAATACATATAGGCCAGCAATATAATATCCAGAACATAATTCCAATCTTTATTACTATTTTACATAAATATCTAGTAAACCAATATTCAGTTCCTACTGAACCCAGCGTAAAACACATATTTACATGAAAAGAAGTGAACCACATTGTGAGAGGTTTTATATCATCTCTAGACCTACCAAGTATAAATTATTCAACTTCTACTTCCCCAAGAGCGCAGTTTCCTTGTCATTGTATTTCAAACGCCTATCATATTACAAAACAGATGGAAGATTGTTTGGGAACGTTATTTTGTTTGTTAGGTCATGGCTTTACGAAAATACTAATATGATGATTTACTTGTCTAAATAGGTTGTCAGGATGATGTATCTAATCTTGCGTTATATCTATTTAATGATTATGAATCTAATCAGATGTTGTGAGGAATGACTACTATAATGATGAATTATCTATCACCATAAACCAAAATATCTAAAAACATTAAGTCACGTCGACGTAAAATAAATTAAATATAATCGTAATATTAAACACTAGCGTACACTTACAACTTCTGGATTAGAAAAAACTTCATTCTAAAAAATTAAGGCATTCTTTAATTAAATTAAATCTTTACATCTTAAAATCTCTACATTTTGGCCAAGAAGAGCGAAGTCAGTGGCCATCCCTAGTTTCACAATCATTGCAACCTCAAAACAAAAATATTCAAATCTTAGAATATCATATTATCATCTCGTCTTCAGATGTTTCAAAATTTGAGTCCTTTGTAACAGATACACTGCGTGGGTGCCAGAGTAAATTGTGAATTATTCGCGAAGATACTTTATCGCTGCAACGCTGTGTGTTTTTCCATGTTTTTCACAGGGCACATTCGCCATTTGCAATTTCCTTGGTTTTTATGACGCCGTAACATGTAATGTGCAGTAACGTGATTTTTGTTTAAGGTCTCGAAATAGAAGTGGAATGAAATGACCGCCTTTATGAAGAGAAACCTTTATGATTTTTTATATTTTTTTTTATTTAAGAATGAAAAATAAAGTAATGAATAAATACACTTCAGATTCATTACCGTTACAATAATACTATTTTGGCGTAGTCAGAGGTTGTAATGAAACGTTTTTTAGTAAAATATTTAAAACTTTATACGTAGTATAACTAAAACAAAATCTAGTAAGGATTCATTGAACTACTTTATGAACTTGTATCTAACTTGATGCAAATGTTAACTATAACTGAAGGGTTGGCGTAACGAAACGACATAGCGGTTCACTTCAGGGAATACGAGAGTATTGTAGAACGTGTTCCAAAAATATATACGATAGAAAACCCACCTACGTTTATAATTATTTATATATTGGAAGCAATAAATTATTACGTATTCATCAGGCAGGTATAAAGGTGTTTTCGTAATCCGGTTTAATAGAATTTCATATTTATTTAAGAATATAAGATCTTTTAAGATAGAGCTTTCTAAGTATTGTATTTACCGATAAATTCAATGAAACTTTTTCTATGGAAAGTGCCTCAATATTTCTTCAAGACACGTAGCGGGAGCACTAAAATATTCCAAGTACTGATCTGAACCCACCATTAATTTTCATTTGAACTTACAAACCTTAAAAAAGAGATTTTTCTTATTAAAGCAGGATAAAATAGAGAAAGCCTGCTGAATACGTAAGTCCCACTTTAGCCATTTGAATATTGAGAAGAGACTTTTATCAAATCATCGCATTAATTGGGATTCAAATGAAATTTCTCTTTTTGTTGGAATAGCTTAAGACTTGAATATCAATTTGGAATAAAAAATGGTGTGAACTATTTTCTCATCAAGTTATAAATAATCTATTCAGATGTTCAATTATTTTTAAACTACTATTAACGACATTTGGGACATTTCTTTACGACACTGAAATCCTATATACATACATACTTGTTAAATTAGCAAAAATAGGTATCCACAATAACTACATTTATAATTACTAAAACTAGCGCAAAATAATAACTAGGTTGTAGCTAGAAATTAAACGTAAATAAGAGTAGAAATAAGTTTATAATAGAAGAATATGACAGTTATTATTTCACATGTTTCTTTGATCAAGCACTTACATATCGCTACTACTAACTAATATGACTTGGCATGTCTAGAATTACTTGTGATGAATGAGATAACTTTTTCGATTGATAGTTCCAAATCTAGTTACAGAAATATAATAAATAAATAGTTCATTGTGATACATTAAATAAACTAAAAGTAAATTCAATGACCAAACTGTTTTTACACTTTCATAGATATCTATCGATCATTTTTAATTTACGCATAGATACCTAATTTCCTGACACAATAAATTTCACGAACAATCATGATTTGCACTATTAATAGTTTGTTATGGCCTTGAGTCCTCATTAGTATATATACTAAATAGGTATAGGAGGTATATGAGTGTCTATGAAGCAAAAGTGGTTTGCCAGGATCGGAACAGATGGGAATCCGTGATCTCTCTGTCTACACACTACAGGAAATGAGGCGTGATGTGTATGTACAGGGCCCTTACTCCACTAATTAACTTTGACAGCCACACAACTGCGTCGCTACTGTGTTACTTCTGCGTCTCGGCTGGAAAGTGGCACTCTGCTAATATTTTGATCTGCCACAGTTGTGCCCCAATAGCGAGTCAGTGGCGCTTCAGTGGTGCTTCAGTGGCAACTCAAGTATAGAAATGTCAATAGTGGGGTACCAAATATAAGGTTATTGAACTGACATTGACGGACGTTTGATTAGTGGAGTAGCTTTTTTGTACTTCAGATACAGAAATACTTCAGATGTAGTTCGATTGCGCTTCAGTGGCCAAAATTTGTTAGTGGAGCGCCAAAAGTGTCAAATTACGGCCATTGAAGTATTATAGTATTGATGCTGAAGTAATATTGTGGCTAAAATGAATCAGTGGAGTAAGGGCCCTGCATGTATGTATGAGTTCATTGTAGAACATTAGATAGGTATAGCAAGCTAATGATGAGTCCAAATACATTCCCGAAACCGCGTGATCGAACCAAACATCCAATCACAGAGAGGAAACAAAATCATTCAGTCACTGATTCAATTTCAATTTATTGCTTCCCACACTGTGTATAGGCAATAAGGGTAAGCCATAACACGCGCCCTTTATGATCAACAGGTAGATTCTACTGCAGTTTTCTAGTTGCTAAATCCATTGTATTTATATTATTGAACTGTAATTATGTTCGTTACTTTTTAATATGCAGGTAGAATAATTAGTGATAGAGCGCAAATTCAGATATCAAGAACTATTTATAAATTAACTAAAGACATAAAGAAATATGTCTAAAATAAAGTCACCTTTGACATTAAACTATAAAAGTAAAATAAGAATAAATGTTTGTGTACAAATTTACGATAGAATGTACACGAAAGTGCGGTTTCTTTAATTTTATTTTTACGTACTAACAATATAATGCCCATTTCATCTATTTGCCTATTAGTTGAATTAGGATTTGAATCCAAATACAATCCTTAATGGCGCCTCGCCAAACGCCAGGGTATACTAACACCGCTCGGTAATAACGAAATAAGCCCCATAAAACTATGTGCATATAGGAGATAAAATACCACCCAAAGGACAATAGGTCTCTAATACTAGATCTAGAGCGAACAAAATACTATATCAAAACAGAATATCATAGTTATAAGAGATTTGAGATTTATTCTCATGATGCATAACTAAACGGGACTTATCGCGTAAGTTTTTATATAACGTCGAGTTAATTATAAAGGTACCTTTATGATATAAAAAATTACGCGATAAGTCCCGTTTAGTTATTAATCATAAAAACAAAATATTGTTAGTTAGATAATGAATTACTAGGGTGAAAGGAATCTTTTGGGCGATAGGTTGGCAATCCGTCATAAATATTCTATACAAATGGCTTCATGAGCTTGATATTGGTAAAGTCGACAAAAGTGATATATCTCCAAACTTCTGTCCACCCTGAAAGAGATTAAGGGACGTGAATGAATATTATGTAGTGTGTCAATGACTCGAATTGAGTTAAAATGTGGATGAAAGCATACAGAGTTGTCGACAGTAATTTATTTTAACTCCAAATAAATATAAGAGTATGTTTACACGCAACCACATCACGTATTCGGCATTCTCCAATTTGCTTTCATAAATGTCTGTATGAACTTTTAACAATACTTTATTCATTACAGTTTGCATACAACATAAAAACACAGGGTCACTATCACTAGTATTCGATGTAATATTTAAGTGTAGTGTGTAAAGTAATATTCGTGATATTATAGATAAAATTACATCTATAGTTTTGTAATATTGCAGTTTTTACAACTAAAACATTTGTGAACTATTAATATAAATACATTAGTCTTCAGTCTTGATTTAGTGTGCGTTGTAAATTTAATGCTGAAAAGGAATATTTTCTCAACCATATTTTATTTTAAAACGTAGCTTGAAAGAGAAAGAATTATGAATTAAATGAAAAACGACAAGTCATCGTCACTAGACGGTCGCCGTGCCACAGAATGCTCATGATAAATGATGGCACACAAATGAAAACCTAAAAGAGGACCTACTTATAGAATGATCGATATTTCTTCAACATATTTCATCGCGTTGACACATATATACTCGTAATGCCTTTTTCATTTTAAAGTGGCATAGACAACGTCAAAGTAATTTTTCCCGATACTTACCTTATACTTGTATATATTTTTATTCCTTGTGATCAATTATAAAAGTATAGACAACTCTAGTACAAACATATCTTATATATTGCCAAAACGTATTTTATATGTTTATTTAAGAACTGTTGATATTTCAATTTACTAAATTATTACTCTTTGTCACCCCTTTCAGACCGCTTAAGTTACGCTAGTACATTTCTTTTTTGTACCAAAGTTTAATTCCAGAATTAGTCCGATATATTTCTAGGAAACGGTTAGGTCACCTATAGGTATAAACTTTCTGTTCGCATGTCAATGTTTCGAGAATAGCCTGCACCGTTAATTGGTGAATTGAAATAATAGAAAATAACAGAGCTCAACCTCGATATGGGCAATTACTTTCATTGGAACGTTCTCGTCTTTCATACTTTTTAACTTTGACAGTCCCGACTATTCTACAATATTCTTATTAACTGAACTTTTAAATTAATAACTAGATAGCGTCCGTATTAATTAAATTTTACTAAAAAGCGTATTATACAAAACAACAGTTTAATAAAACAATACGTAAGATATAATGGATAGAAGATAAACTGATGTACCTCACAAATTTATTTATTCTATTTACATGAATTATGATATTCAGAAACACTAGTGCATTTTATCGTTTATAAATACATTAAGGTACAAAAATTATATAATATAAATCTTTGATACATGATAGTGTAAGTTCCGAAGCATCTGTCAATACTGAAAGGAATCATTGATCCGTATAATCTGACAGATATGTAGGTTAACTTATGCAGCCTAGCATTAATTAACCCCTAATTAATTAACATAGACATTGCTGATCAATACGTAACATTCTATTCATTTGCAAATATTATTCCGGCCTCATTTACATACTAATAAAAGAAGTTTACGAATTAGGACACGATTTGCATAACGAGTTTTTATAGGTTTTCAAGTATGAAGTCACGAATTACAAGTACTTCAATTCAATGCGAAAGTTGGACTTGGAAGGAATTGAAAGCTATATCTGTATAACCTAAAATACTGAAATTCCTTTTATTCTCATAAATGAAATCCGTTTGCTTAAATGTAATGTGAAATGAAAACAACTTTTTCGAACGTGTTAAGGATTTGCTTATGATACAATATTTTCGGTTTGTAATCCTTATGCAAGTTATAAATAAAACATACCCCATTACAGTGCTACTACGAATATCCGTAGTTTATACGCACGTATAATATCATTGATAATTATTTAATAAAACAAACTTGAATTCTCCTTTATATCAGTAATAAAAAATCTTTATATTGCTAAAGAAAAACTATATTGTCTGAAATACGAGCTCAAATACAAAAGCAGAATCAGTTCGTTTCGTAAATTAGTCACATTTATTCCGACACGCAACCTCTACACAATAACACCTAATATTATTATTCAACTCCGTTCCAAGCAATATTCAAAGACATTATTCGTCGGCTTAACGCTTGCTTTGGGACTACTGTTATCAAACAAGGTCGTGATTTGTTCGAATTAGTTCGTTTAAATGAAGCCATATTTCGTGTGAGCTTTGCTTTTGTGCGTTACGCCTACGCGATGCTGAGTTCGAATTTTAGTATAAGTAGTATAGGTTAGGACGCATTTGGGGTACTAAAAGTTTATATGGTCATTCACATGCTTTTAATTACTTAGTATCTAGTCTTACAGAATATAGTGTCTTTGGGTAGTAAGATATTCAAAAAGATAACACTATGATGTGAAATTTGTGCATCTTTATTATAATACATTTTAACAATATAATCTTTTTACTAAATATTTACAAACTTAAACCTATTTAAAAGAATTTAACTATAAATTAAATATATCGGAAAAGAAGATAAATTAAATTATATAAAGCGTGAAGATTAACTTATTTAGTTTAAATTCAGCCGGTATCTTATTTACAGTAACTAATTAATCAAATTACAGCAGTAGCCATTAATGTTGGACTTTAATAAACGTATTTATGTTGAAACTTGTATGTGATAGTTTAAAATGACATATCTTACATTACTATAGCTTTTAAACAAGATACAAAATATGCTGGTCCCTAATTCTTGTCCCCTTAAAAGGCCAGCTGAAAAAATGTGATAGCAGTGACTTATAAAAAATAATATTGAATAATGACCAGTGAGTAGTGACGTAAGCAAGATGGCGTCCAGAGCTTTCCGAAGACGGATTTTTTCTATCCTTGTGAGCTGCATGCTGCTTGGAAGAGCTTTTGCAAGTGAGTAGTCAAATGTTATTAGTAAATAGAAGATTAAAATTTTCAGGGTCACGATATCTCAAGAAACAAACAAGTAATCGATGAGAGTTCAAATTTATTTGAAATTTTAGTCGCTATATTTCTAATTGATTTATAACTTGTGATCTAAGCCTGCTTTACCTCGTATGATGTACTGAAACATCCTGGTAGTCCTTTCCAAAAAGCTATACTTACACATAAAAACAGTAACTACAGGATAAAATTACGTCAGTCTCGTTTGAAATATTAATTGTTAAATGGAACCGCATATACTCTAATGAAACCCAATTCCTATTAAGTTTGTCCTCAATAATCGATAGTATTCTTTAACTATCATCCAAAAATTTTTAGAAGCGATTAAATCCAAATCATATAAACCAACTCGTTAGAGAAAATAAGATAGGAACGTTGCTGTCAAATATAATTGTGCCGCAGCTGCACCAATAGAGGGAGCTACCTAATCTTCTATTTCCAGCCTTTGTCGCCTCATCGACTTGGACTGCTTGTGACAGTTGCTATCTAACTGAATCGGTTCAACGAAATTAGTTTTAGTATGAACCTACACTTTTATACGTAATGTAAAAGAGAATATATGTATGTGTAGAGCGTAGAGTGAGAAGAGTGTGGATTGTTTGTCTATATCGTTTATAGTAAGTAAATTTTGGAATTAAATTTATAATGACGATGTTTTTATTGAATATTATGAGTGTTCTTTTTAGTATTAATGTGGGTTAAAAAGCTAGTAGCGGTTGGATTTATGGCAAAATTATATAAAACTATCGATCAGGTTTGGTACATAAAAAAGTGTTATGTAAAATGCAATTATGTGAGCAATATTATCAGTAAATATTTCATCCCTATTCTGGACATAAAATAACGTCCGATTCAAATCAGCTCGGTACAATATGTTCAAAATTTTATCGCGAAACCGAGTGGTAACATTATGCTGAATATATTCACGAAGGAAACCTTACATAAAATTTTCAAAGAAAACTGAAAAGACATCGAAAAGATGCTCGGTGGTTGAGTGAGGGAAAACGTAACAATGAAAAATGTCTTGCGATCCGTAAATTTATATCGACAAAATGTCTCTTAAAAGTCAAGTGTTGGAAACGAAAAATGCAAAAGGAAATCAAACGCTGCTGGAAGGTTACACAAAGTGTCAGGTCTTGCAAAGACAACAGTACATGTAAGCATATATTGCTATTTATTTTTTCCGTTATGATAATAGAACAATATTAAAGATGTTTTTGATGATGCGGACATTGTGGTGGCATTTGTCAAACAGTGGATTGATACAAGTTGATGATGATGAAAGATGTTTTAATATTTTACGTTATTCATTTAATTACTGGCAGAACTCTTATTAAAATGACATTCAATCAAATATTTTATTCAATCCTTTATAACTTAAACAATATCCTTTATAACAAAATTAATTTTAGGTCACATATGATGAAAATACAAATCTTGCTATATATATAGTAAGCATCCCTGTCAACAATAATATTCCTCATCAACTTACATAAAAACAATGTGATGATTAGAGGTAAGTATTCTATAAATATAATGTTACTAAATAAGAATAACCCGGGACAGCAAATCTCTGTAATGAACACATGCAAGCTCTTACGACCCTACTGTGACACTTTAAGATTAAGTATTATCATTAGATCGTGATAAGTCACGTCAATATGTAGGACTAACACTATTACAAACGTATTATGAATAAAACGGTAAACATTTCAATAACCATGAACTACATAACACTTGCAACTATAGTAAATAACTAATTGATAACTTTTTAATAATTATGTTTCTGTAATACTTTGTGTTAAAAGAAATCTATGTTCCTGCCATCATTCCATATTGATAAACCATCGTATCTCTATGTATATATTATGCTATTCGTTTAACCTGCGTTCTTCAAATAAGCTTGTTTATAATCCAAGTAACCCTGTACACAACAGTGGAATAAAACAGTCTAATAGAAGAATAAATAACTGACATTAGCTAAGCAGGCAGTCTAGAAAGGAAACAAAGAGCGCTCAGTAAACTTCAATAAAGGTTCGAATGCCGCTTTAGAAAGTTTCTGAGTCGAAAAGCCAGCTATCTAGACGACTTGCCATTTGCTAGCTGCCCATTGAGTAATGAGATATCGTTACCTGCCTCTTCAGGCTACAGAGTCTCTGTTAATGCTTTGTGAGCTACTAACTAGTGTTACTCTTGGGTTCGTTTAGATTTCTTTGTTTTTTAGATCTGGTCAATAGGTTCCTTACGACTTTCATGCGCGAAAGTGTTCATATATTATTTTAGAATTTTGTGTCGCTATGTTTTTGTGTTTTTAATACATATTAAAACAGGAAAAACCCTCTAGAGTTTCCCTACAATACAAAATAATTATTTTGCTAGGATAATATAAATTTTGGTGAATTACGAGTTTAATAACTTGCTCAGGGAGTATATTTCTTGAAGCAATTATGAATTGCAATAAATATACCACATTATACCGTGAGACGGCAGCCGAATACACTGTAAGGATTCCTACAATTACCTTAAGGTCGTAAAGCTAACATTAAAAAAGAAGTAAAAATTACATTCCACAAAATTTTATTGCTGGAACTAATTACGGTAAAAGTAGTGGTGAATTTGCACGCGATACTCGCATAATAATTCGGTGGGTGCTCCTATTAAAGTTTTTTTTAATGTTTTTAATCAAATTGATAACGTTTCGGCTTCTGTTTGTTATTTCGCGCACCCAAGGCCATTGCACTTTTATTTCATTGTGGTCACGCAATGTCATAACGCATTTTAAATAAAAGAACGATATTATTAAAACAAACAAAAATGTGACGTATAAAGTAGATAGAAGGATTATTTGGTTTGTATAGTATACCTCAATCATTACAATTCTTATTTGGTATGTCCCCATTTAAAAATAGGAAGTGATTTGTTAACTCAATTAGGTATATAATCCTTTAAATAGGATGTTCAGATACATAGGTACCATTCTACGAACGAGCTACATGCAAATAACAGAACTCAGAACAAATATTTCGTATATATTATATACTCTCAAACCTACAAGTTACCTGTACCCCGAACAAAATTTGCAATATTCACATGAGATACTGCGAATTCATCCGGGAGCGATTATTTCACAGAGGAAACAATTCAAACGTTCTGACTTTGTTCCGTTCCCTTTGCATCCGAAAAAGTTGAAAAGGGTCAAGATTTGACGTAATTGGAACAAGTGTTAGAATACCTTATTATCTGCATCTTTTTCAAAGGCCTACAGGTATTTTTATGAAAGCAATATGCCTCCATTACTGCCTTTATTTTGTTTTTCCACGTGCGGTAAATGAATCCCGTAGTAAATTTGACACGAAAGACAGAATGTAATGAATTTGACTAATGACTGGATATTAATTTACATTGAATATATTTTCAAGTTCATGTTTTTGAAACTGTAATTTAAGTTTATTTACCATACGTCAAGAAATAATAATTTTAATATTTATTAGTAATCCTAATCCTTCTCCCAATATTGTTTAATTACTAACGTTGTATACATTGTAACAAACAACATTGAAACATTTCATTTTGATTACGATTCCTTTTATTCTACGACCGAGACACACAACCTAAGGTGTATTTTTACACGTTACGTTTTACATTTGAGATAGAGCGGCTGTAGCCCAGTAGAGCGGCTGTAGCCCAGTGGGTAAGACCTCGGACTTCGTATGAGAAAGGTCCTAGGTTCGAATCCCGACTCTGGCATGTACCAATGAATGAAATTTAAATGTGTTTTTTATTTACGTACATAATGTACAGTCGCTAGCGGTGAGGGAAAACATCGTGAGGAAACCTTCCTATCCCTCAGGATAGGTAATAGTCAGTGCCTATATACGGCGATACGGTTCACTACCTATCACGTTGGGTGCTGTATATCTAGTGATACGCGAGCATCGAATGACCCATACCTAACATGCCTTCGAAATTGCGGTGATGGGCATTCCATTTTCTGACTACCCCGCCATAATAAAAATGGGAGTGTATGTATGTTTTACATTTGACCCTGATCTCTAAGAATACATTAAATTAAAACAGCAGCGGGCTCCCTGCACAGGTAAGGAGGTCAAGAGACCCTGGTCTTCAGGAGGATGCTCAGACACAAATAGAACAAACGCATAGAACACTTTCGTGATAGGTGGGGTCTTATGATTTTCTTCTGTATGTTGATATTGGTTAATGCTGGGTTTTAGTGGAATAAACTGTAAAAATAAGTTCTTAAAACGGTGAGTAATATTATTGTTTAATATATTGAGACCATATTAATCAGTATGGTTTTTATACACATATTCCGAATTTGAACTTCGACAGTTATGTAATTTAAAGTCTTACTTTTGACAACGTTATCACAAAGGTTTATAGATATGCTATTATAGTTATTAATGATGCGTTTTACCTACGGTTTAACTATACTTACTACTTATTTACACACACTTTTGACTCTAATGAACACCATAAAAAACACGAGAGATAAAAATAACCAATAGTTTACAATTTAATAAACAAATTTAGGTCCACAACATTTAAGCAACCGTATCCATAATATTCCCGAAACTGGACCAGCCTAAATTATTGATGCGATTCCGCTCTAAGCGAGATCGACCGATCAGGACTTAATATTTGATTCAGTTTTACTTTCCCAACATCGCTATACCTGATACTACGAACTGTGTTTTGCAATGGAATTTAAAGCATATCATTAGGAAACGTTTCTAGTACTCATGATAATCTTGGTAATCACTAAATCACTTGTAAATTAGCAATTCATGAAAACTGCGTGTGATATGACACTATAATATGTAGACTGAGTCGTGCCTAAGGAAATGTACTTTAACTATTCTTTATAAAGAATATGGTGCATAAGCATAAGGAAGCTCTTATATTATAAATATTAAACACAAAACGCAAAAGTTTAGTTTTTAGTTAAAATCATCGCATCGTCGGTGTATACTTCATAAATATACAACATTATTACAATATTTAAATTCTTTTCGTTATTTAAGCTGAAAACAAAAGCGTACTGCTGAGTCAATTGCATTGTTAGTGTTCAGAAGTTTGCACACTAATTGGCAGGACAACAGCTCTAGACAGCGAATAAACTAAAGTTCCTTCAACCTTCAATTTGCTAGGGGTCATTAGGAATTATTGTTTGTATTGTATAAGGGTCCATTATGATGTCTGTGGTCTTAGGCGGGTGTCATCATGGTTTTCCTGCTTTTTTTTTATTTGTTTTGTAATTAGAATAAACCAGATCTACCTTTATATCTCTCAACCAGATAGTATCTCTATTTTTAAACAATAATCTTTACTTGCTATCTGGTAAAAATACTTTTTATTGAGAGGATCGTATTTTCAATTTTATCATCATCATCAACCTGTATCAATCCACTGTTGGACATAGGCCTCCTCCAAATGACGCCACTTCTCCCTGTCAGTGGCCGTTTGCATCCATTCGATACAATTTTATACAATTTTATTACATTTCATTCAATTTTATACAACAAGTAATTTTGCTAAGCCTAAGAAAGAAGATAGTAACCATTAAGTAAATATTTTTCAATTTACAACTAACTTGTTAAATTACATCTATGTAAATGTAACATTAGGAGATCTAAAATTCATATTCTTGTACCAATTCAATGCTCAGAAGCATGTTGGCAGCGTCTGTCAGAAGGCATTGAATTTCCACCCCGGTGTAATGTCCTTCTCACCTCGGCTCGCTTCCATTCACATTCAAAAGTTAAGTAGAAAAATACAGCTCGAGTGCATTTTCATCTGCTTTGCATTTTAAAATAGGATGAAGTAGCGTCGTATTTTCTTTTATTAAAGATTTAAAACTTAGATGAGAATCCGACTTAGCTTACGTAAACTTATGCATTTTTTGTCTTCATACATTTCAACGTTTTTACATTTGGGTACGAAATTTAATTTTGGGTTTCGAAAATTAATATAATAGCATTTAATAGCCTAATCAATGGAATTATGAAAGTTGAAGAAACTAAAAACACAATCATTTCAAAAGCTATCAACAGATTATTCAACATCCTTAACGTATTCGTGCGTTCCTGACCATTGTTTTCCACATTGTTCGTAAATAAATCTGTTCTCCAAAGAAATTGTGCAAAGTCATTCATTATAAATTGATAAATATAAGCTTAGTGGCGTGAACAGTATATATTACTGGCCCTAATACCGTTACACGCACGTGACCAAAATAAGAGTCATTCTATTAACATACGCTAATTACTTTACCAATTTGTGGTAAGTAAAACAATACTCTTAAAGGTAGGAATGGCCGCGTTTTTCCACTAGCCATTCGGTGGTTGGAGGTCATTCACCAATAACTCACATGTACCTTACTGGGGTTCAATTACGTGATGGCTTCCGCCTAGTAAATAGTACTTTGGGGAGTTTGAATACTTTTATTTACTTCTTGTTGTATTAATAGGGATCTAGGAGAATAAGTACTAAGTATTTATAATAGTTTGTTCACATATGAATTGAAAAATATAATCAATTATTATTTCAATGGATAATCTATTTATATTTTTCTGTCGTTCAAACTGGTATATCTCAAATCTTATATATATTTTTTATTATTTTCCAATAAGTTAATTTAAATTACCCTTGAGTATTAGTATAATAAATTTTACGGATGACTAATGGAGCATTTTAATCTAAAAAATAAGCGCTAACATAGGCTGACAAATCCTTATCGTTGACATTGTTATTTATGTATGTATATAAATTTTACTTCACTTATATCTACAGTACAAAGATAAGACGTTCTTAGAAGCTATAACTTCATCCAAATTAGGAAGTCTTAAACTTTTCGACACGACGGCCAATGCCTAAGTTTAAGCTAAGGCTATAAATAAACCTGTTAATCTTAGGGATTACAAAAGACTTATCGGGACTTGCGCGCTACGATGTTATCAGCAGTAAGAAATTCCCACGGAGAAATTCAAATAATTAAACCTAAGTTTTTACGTAGATTTTGGTTTAGAGAACATATTTTTAAAAGGTACATACTCATTTGAAAACTTAGCGCTTGTCTATATATTTTATAATACCAATGACTGACAATGTTTCATTCATTATATTAATTGCTAAAACGAAAGTCGATCTTAAAAGAGACAGAGATCACAAGTGTGATTCAAATACAGTAATAATAATTCAAGTTAAAACAGTACCAAAATAGCTGCTGCAAAATAGTGCTCTAGACATTGAAATAATGTCACCTAATAATAATAATAATAATAATAATAATAATAATAATATTTGGACATTATTACACAAATTGAACTAGCCCCTCGGTAAGTAAATTTAAGACTTGTGTTAAGGGTACTAGTCAACGTATATTTAAGAAATGTATACATATTATATATAGATAAATACATATATAGCATATATAATCAACGACCAGACTGGAAAGCAGTAGAAAAGCGTAGTTCTTAACTCTGCCTCCACCGGGAATCGAACCCGGGACCCCACGATTAGCGTTCAGGTGTCTAACCGATCGCGCCACGGAGGTCGTCAAACCTAATATAACCTCTACTTACAAGTCCCTTACCTAATTCGTCTCGAAGTTTCCAAGAGCATACCAGTCCATACATAAATAGCGTTTAAGGCTTAAATAAGTTTTACTATAGCAATTCTCACAGATTTGTGTTTGATCTGAACACTATTTAACAATTTTCTTTATTACAGTGTTATGTTAAAACTGTTAAAACAAATTCTCTAACTCTCATCAATTCTCGGTCACGTTTATGATGTACTAAACTTGTGGTCTAGTGGCTTAAATATGTCTCATTAGTTATAAGATAGTTACAGTGTACGTATATATCTGATATTCTGAGTAACTTTATCTAAATATTTGTTGCAAGATAATAATGCAACCTACTAAACATAACATTTGCATAACATACGTTTCTCGACTTGAACGTACTTTCTTTTTTATTGTGGCTGGGTAGTCAGAGGCTTGAGTGCACATCTCCGATATTTCGAAGACATGTTAGGTATAGGTCACTCGAAGCCCGCATTTAAATAGATACACAGCACCCAACGTGATAGATAGTGAACCGTATCGCCATATATAGGCACTGGCTATTTATTACCTATCCCGATGGATAGGCAGGTTTCCTCACGATGTTTTCTCTCACCGTTAAATGGCAACCTACTCTTTCAAATTAAAGCAGAGCTGAATCTATAATTTCATATCAAATCAGAATTATGTTATTTGTCAAACGAATCCAGTTACATCGAAACGCCTAGGACGTGAATAATCAACATTGATGAAATCAGTGACCATTCTTCCCAGAAATAACTCGAGAGAAAATCTCTTATCTAATTTCCTTGACGACGTCGAGTGACAATCTTGGAGTTATTTTCAGAGTTTTCAGCGCAGAATATGTCATTAAACTTAGGTCTTTTAATAGATTAGGTATTTTAAAACATATGAGGTATTCTTTCAACATCACGATATATTTTTTCATAAGTTAATTTGTGACGAAATAAATCAAATATATTCTGTATCTTTGGTTAAACAGCTGTTTCAATACGCAAACAATTTTAACTATATCGATGTGATTGCATGTACTATTTGATACTGTAGATTAAATTTACTGTGGTCAATAACCTTGTTCATTTACGAATTCATATAATATAATAAACACTAAAACACTTACTTTATATGTACGTCATATACATTTAAAAACATTAGCATTATTCATACAACAAGTCACTTTTATTGTTAAAACAACTACGATTGCTTTTTTATTGAAATTGGCTAAATAGAACTGGACTCCGAAAAGTGCCATCGAAAAAACTTTCCTATAATTTCCCCAGCTGCCGAAACTTTGATTGTCTTTGTTAGATTTTGAATGCATGTAGGCATTTTATACTATACATACTTTTACTGTACATACATATAGATTATGTCTGCCATATAATTGTTTATGTATTAAAATTATAAAAACAACACAAACGGCACAAGTAGGCCTATTGTGCAATTTGTCTGGCTGCGTTCATATGTAGATGTAGTGTGTGTGCAATAAAGAATAAAGAAAAAAAAAAAGATGGATCTAACACACCAGTATTATTTAATCGTAACAGTTTCAGTTCTTTCAGAATCCTTTTTTCAGAGATAACCTAAGCTAACCTACTACACGTTCGGTGTCTGGAGCCCAACTATACCATAGTTTATTTATTTATAGCAGCATAGGTCCACTAAGATTACTCAGGAATCTTATCACCTGTGCAAACTCCTACTAGAGGCGAGTGTATTTCTCGACACTGTCACATTTTGAGTGTAAATTCAAAATTCAAGTGAGATCTGGTGATCTCGATACAACATTCGGTGACAATAATTTGGTTATCCTGAAAGAGATTATAGGTATTTATGAAAATGACTAGATTTATGAAGTGATATTTATACCGTCAGCGTTTTTACATAATCAGTTTAGAGATACAGATAATACATATTAAAACACTCGTTTCGTTTTATTCGTAGCCATACTCGTAGCAAGTCCAAATACTTTCTGATTACATTGGCGTCATAAAAAGGCTTTCTGAGAGATGAGGTTCTTAAATTAACTCTTAGTGGTTAATAAATCTTGCAATCTAAATTGAAAGTTTAAGGGCTGTCTTATTGATTTATTACGTAGTATACCATACTCTACTTTTTAAAATATATTTAATAAATATAAAATGTTATTAAAAAGATTATTTTTTATTATACATATGTGTGTTTTTTATATTATGTTTTAATCGTTTTATGATTATGTTAAGTTGTTAATTTATTGAAACTGTTCTGATTACTTTATACAATTATGGACTTTCATTGCCTACAGTTCACCCATTAATTCAATTATTAGTCATTGCACACATTTCACGATTCATTTGCGTTTTCCAGTAATAACTTTCCTTATTTACAAAGATGTTATTCAGAAACAAAACCTGTCTAGCATCAAAGCGGGGGGAGTTAGGCAAATTTCCTCAGGGATCGGTGTGATCTGAAACTTTTATCAGGCTTTCCACCAGGATTATCTGCCTAGAATTTTATCTCAAATACATCCGAAACGTAGTTAATAAACGAAGAAGCATTAGGTAAACATAAATTCAAGGACACGTCTTGTTTTGTCTTTTGTTTATTGAATGCCATATATCATCTTAAAAAGACTTTTTGAAAATCGAAGGAAAGATTCTTTTTTCAATTAACAATATATTTCTATAATTGAATTTACAATTATATTCAATACAATATAATATATGCATATACGATTATATGATACCTTAGTAAGGCATTTCTACATTTTCTGCCTTATTTATCTTACTCGTCCTAAACTTCCTAAGGTTTTTTTCACTTATTTTATTTACGTCGGGTAAAATAAAGGTATTTATATCTTTATTAATTTATCGTGAAAAGGAGTGTTTAAAAATAACTATTTCTTTGACTTAGTAGTGTACTAAAAAGAGATATTTCTGCTGTATCCCAATTTCAATTGAAGCTGTCAGTCTCGACGCCTACACTACACAGAAATAGTTCGTAATGCCTCCGTGAGACTTAAGTGACATCACATACAGACTCCCTATTTTAAGTCCATACAGAAATTTTTACGATATTTCATTAATATTTATTTCCTGCGGCTACTATACGAGTATTTCTAAAATTATGTGGTAGTATTACCTAACCAAATAAGTTCGAATTTTATGTCTTCGGCCCAGTAATAATGGACTAGTCTTTTATGCTTATACGCAAAATGAAATTTACATTTTGTTGACTTTGTAAGGGAGGCTGTTTGCAGAGGATGTACTATTCGGTAAAGTTTAAAGGTTGTAGTTATAATAACTCGTTCTAAAGGTTGCTCAAATATTAGGTTAGAGACAACCGATTGGACACTGAAGGTTCTATCTACGACCTGCCACTTTATTCGGTTCTGGTTATATTGCATTTACATCACACAATAGGGTATATGACAGTAAGATAGACGCGATATTGAAAAGGAATGACGGTATAATTACTTATAATCGCCGAGTGTGTATGAGAAGGTGTATGAGTATCAATGAAGCGAAAACAGTTTATCAGGATCGGGACACACGGGGATCCGTGATCTCTGCTTACCTCTCTACAGGGAATCGGGCGTGATGTGTATATATGTATGTATCACACAACACGCCCGTTTTCTTACAGAGAGTTAGGCAGAAATCATGTATCCCCATCTGATTCTGACCAACCACTTTCGTTACATTAGCATCCACACTCACTCGGTAGTTATTGGTATCTCTAACGTCACCTTTACTCAATATGTCGTCTATCCTTGATCATGTAAGCCTGTGAATATTCTGCTAGACATGTCATAAGAGACTCTGAGTTATGATCCTAGCTGCTCTTGTGCAGTGAGCTGAGATACCATAAGTAATTACTGAAACAGCCTATCCTAACACCACGTTGTGTGCAAATATGTCTTAAAGATTTCATTTTCTCAGTGCAGATTAAACATTCTATGGAAATAGAAATGGTTTTAGAGAAGACCATTAAGTAATTAAAAATAAAATGCAAACATTTAACAAAATGAGTAAAACTGTGTTTGGAGTCAACGTCAGCGATTTTAATGCTACGAATTTCACACCGGATATTGATTGGGTGCTGCAACAGACATATTTATCACCCCCTAAATAGCCACTAGGCAGGTCAGGAAAACCTTAAATACATAATGGAGAAATAAAACAATAAAGTTATAAGAGAGTTGGATGGGTAATGTAGGGTAATTCCTGGTAATATTTATAAGAAACAATATGTTAAATAAGGGTAACTATGTAACCACTGAATATAGTTACAGAGTTTGTATAGTAGCATAGTAGTAGTTAAACCTGTTTTCTAAAAGAACACATGCATGACAAGTGCATGCTGACCGTTTGGTACATATTCTATGTATCTCTCAAGCTATAATGAGTTCAAAGAAAATATTATAATATCTACCGAAGATGGTACATTGTATTAGGCCGGAAGTTTCTTCAAAGACGTGAACAATACACTTCAAAGGAAGTGCTGAAGCCACTCTTTGTAATTCAACCAGCCTTATGTTAAATATGAGGGTGGATATTGTATATTAAGAAATATTATGTATTAATTTTCATCTAAAAAATGTTAAGACCATTAACGTAATTAATGATAAAATATAACAGTCTGTAATCAATTGTGATTAATTGTTTTACGGACCTTGATTGCCACCTACTTACTCGTACTAACTTGCTTACTTTCTTTTTGGTCATAAAAGGAAACCTTAAAAAAAGTATAATATTAGTACGTCATGATTGATTTATTCAGAAACCACGCATTTGACGAAACGAAATAAATGCATTCATTCAGATACTCACATCATTCACTCCCTTTCAGGTTGACAGTAACCTTAAAAACGCAACAATCCTTCTATAAATATCGAGGTAGCTCAGAATGAAATTGATATGACAGATTTCGAGACCGTGATTACAATAAGTTCCGAGGTATTTCAAGGCACGAAACGTACTATTCCTTAGTTTCTCAATCAATAGCGCTAAATACAGTTCCCAGTTAACTCAAGCTTTGCTTACACTTCAAACCAAATTTGAGTTTCCAGCGAGTCTTGTTTCATTCGCTAACACTGTCGCCTACGAAATTAGTTCTTCTATTAATAAACCTCCATGATCCTAGACATTTCCTAAAAGAAATATTGTCTTTATATTGGGTTCCCTGTCAATCACATTCATTGATTTTCATAAAAGATCGTTCAAAAAGTGGTTAGTATATAAGTACAATAAAAGGACACTAATAATTATTACTACGATTTGAAGAAACAGGGTAGTTCTCGGTCCTCAATAATAATTAATGTATGAAATTTCCATGATTCAATTCATCATTTTCTCCAACTAGTTTTATTTCATTACTTTTAGAAGTATAAATTATATTCTCTATAGCTCATATATAATTTATCTTAGGCTCTCCTACCACTCTACTAACCCGTCTGACATTCAACACCTGATACTTAACTTCAAAGTTTGACGTCCATATAGTGCGAAATCCAATTTCACGTGTTAATTGCACATCACGTGAATTAACGACAGACCTTTGAGCCATACTGAAACAATTAAAATTTATAAAGTATGTATTTGCACTGTAATTAATACTTCGTAGCCGCTAACACGTTTTATGTAGTAACAGGTTTAATATAACACTGTTATTACGATGGTCTTTTAATGTACGTTTAAATGGAATCCAAAGGTTCAAGTACAATTAAAGTTTCATTTTTTCGAATATATACGGCTGTTTACGCAATTTTATTCGGAAATTTATCATTTTTAAGGAACATGTTTTTAAAAACAGTAACGTTTTTTTTCTTATGTGTCAAGATAGATACTGAGTGTATGCCTTTCGAATGCTTATGTTTATCACTGTGCACAAAATTTACGAGATGATAGTTATGTTAACTATTTCCTACTTCGACAGACAAAGTAGTCGTAAATAATATGTATTGTGAAATACTGCTGTTAAATATCGATATCTAAGATCAGGATTGATTGTATGTTTTAAAACACTATCAATTCAATGAAACGAGTACAGCTGATCGAATAATTTCCACGCGAATGACTCGATTGTACGCATAATGCGTTTAGCTTTGGTTCGGGGAATTGATCACCAATAGGCTGGATTGGTTACTGTGATAGGTGGATTAATTACAAGTGAATTGTGTACTATGTGAAAATATATACACAAAATATACGTATATGGACGAACGTGTATACCCACAGTATGTTTATTAGTAAATAGAATAAGTTCTAACAAACATCTAGTTCATATTTAGGTAGGTACATTGTTAATGCATACGTATCGAGTTAAGAATTGTTATGAATGGTTCTGATAATGTTTTCTTGCCTAAATCAAGTATATACATTCTCAAGTTTATTCTTACACAATTTTCTAGACTAGGTTTTTCCAAAACATAATATAATTCACGAATATATTTACTCTTCTGGGGTATTGAGAGTTTGTTACGTCCACCATTTACAGGATATAGTGATAATCTTTCGCTTACTCATAATATTTATTTTGACAAATAGTTTTTCCTCGACAAATAAGTATTTGTTTTGAATATATACGTACATTAACAACTTAACTGTAACATTTCCCCATTATATTAATCATGTATTTTGCACCATAGACACGCGAACTGGATTTTGTTGACTCATAATCAGCAGTTAATCAGGGTAACAGGAATGAGTAAGCGCTTTCCAAATAGTACATTCCCAAGTTGATAAGGTCAATACTAAACGGAACATTTGAAGGTCATTAAAACTACTAATGGTCAAAGCTTTTGACGGTCGGGTTAGAAACTAAGAGTCTAGAACCAAATTTCTAATAGGATACAATTGCAGAAAAAGGAAGGAAGATTACCAAAGGGGTAACATATTTCCCGTCGCGCATATTTACAAACACACATTTATGAGTTCTATATTTAATTGCTAAATTACTTTCAATATTAATCAAAACGTAACTAATAAATAGTTTTTTTTTAAACTTGTGTAATTACAGCGGCTATAACAAGTTTATAAATAACAGATTCGTCATGTTTTGCCGTTATGAGTCGATTAAGTAAAATTATGAAATAAAATTTATTAATGTAAATTTAGATTTATTTGATTTTTTCAAATAGTGTAAGCATCAGTTTAATTTTTGTTTCATAAATAAATAAACTAGTAAATAGACTACTAATACACTAGACTATGCATATGGTTTTGCCTGAAATGTTTATATCACTAGACAAAAAATCTCTCTGTACGTACGGAATCAACCATAATCCAAAGTCCTTCAAGTTGTTGAATGCAAGTGTCTCGTTAGGAAAAGGTGTTTCAATTTCGGTCTGTCATTCCGAACAGCGTCCGCCTCGTCTAATCAGATTCAGATGCAAATAGATTCTTGTGCTTAACAAGGCGTGCCTTGTGAAAGGTACAATTGTACCGACATTGTCATTTCGTAGCTGCAGGAATGAGAAAGCTTGAATGAGAGTAGAATTATGAGTTTTAGTTATACAAGAAATCAACTTACACTTTGCAATTATTATAAACTAGTAAGGAAGTAAATATTGCTTTGCTATTGCGGTAAATCATCGCGTTACCTGTGGGAATAGCTTGTTTATTAGCAGTTAAAATAAAACAATATTTTTATACACATATTGACTATTACGCAACCGTGGCCGCTGGCACATTGAATTTGAACTACGCTAACATGACTGTTTTTTTTAAATATATAATAAATAAAAATACCTAAAGGTTACGTTCCTTCAGTTCAAAGGTCCATATCTTATAGTATATATTACCACGATATTGTTTACTACCGTGTCAACAATTAAATAGTTTGTTAAATTACGATAGTCAATCGTCTAGTTACTACAAAATAGCTTGCTACATTATTTTTTATTAACGTATCGAAAGTTAGTTTTATAAATTACAGCAGTTCAGTATCTATTTACTTGTGTAATTGCCGATTGAAAGGGTAGCGTATTTTTCCTCTGGGAAATAATTAGAGAACTGAACTTGCTACACACAACGTACTCTTTCATCGGAAAAACGAATTCAGTCAATTAAAAGATTTCTGGGTAGAGCCAGTGGCAGAACGCTGTTTAACTTTATTTTAATTGAGGTTTTACAACGTGAATGCTGTAATTTTACTCGGATAAAAATAAAATATGAAAGTAGTTCGTTTCTTTTTAGTTGGGTAATAGTTTTTTTGTGTATATGCCATTTTTATGGAACTATACATAAAACTTCCATAAAACATCTCAACCTAATTCATGCTATAAAAAAGACCTAGTATTATCGTGTTTCCAAGGTACTGTCCACATCGAAAGAGGTTAAAGGACGTGAAAATACTTGTCATAGCTTTTATAAAAAAATAATCCACCAAAATAATATTTAAATATGAATAAATTGTTCACTTCAATGTATATATTATTACGGAAACTCATTGGCAAAGTGGAGGGACATACTATGGATCTATCAAAATAAGTACATTACCATTTACCCAATTTCATAGATAATAATCGTAATGTCACTAGTCACTACGTGCATTGAATTTGCACGCCATCTGTTAATTAATCATGTAAAAATAAACGCCTGTTTGCTCCTAACATACGGGGCACGGATCAAACAAAACACGTTCCACTAGGGCAAACATTTTAGCATTTGAATACAATACCATTGCATGAAAACAGTTGCAGTAGCTCATTAATAATGTAAACAATTCCAGCAAAATTCTGTCACCATACCATGTTTGTACAGTGCTCAACAGTATATGAAACGTGGATATGTGTGATGATTAATTATGTTAATTTTGTACTATTCCAAACTAGGAACTCAGCAACCATTTTGTTATGCATTTGGCTGTTTCTAACATGGCCGACGTATTTTTTTTAAATAATTAATATAAAATATACTCATATAGTCAAATGTACATAAAACACACATTACATTGAACGATAGACATTGACCAGTAAATTGGCGACATACTGAAAAGGGTGGCGTTAAAATTTCCCTCAAGTCTGTAGGGAGTGTATGAGCATTAATGAAACAGTTTACTAGGATCGGGGAAAAAAGATTCATTATTTCTGGTTAGTTCTCTGTAAGGATGTAGGCTCAATGAGTATGTATGTCTATACTCAGGAGTAATTGCGTTATGGAAACAGTAGTTTCACACATGACAGGCATTCCGGGTTTCATACAGTCATACAAAATCTGTATAGTAAATCATATTAAAATACTTGACAACTAAGAAAGCTTTAATGTAGTTTCTAGTCGTGCTTTATATTCAGCTATAACAAAATACTTGCAACAAACAAACCAATAACATTGAAAATAAACAGCTTCTAAAAAATACCTATATAAAAAGGGAACATCGGAATACGGGAACCCGTTCTAAATTACAGACCGACTGTTAATCCATTCTTTATGCTCCTAAGTTAGCAATGTCTCCCCAAAGATGTAAGCAACCTGGAAAAGGCTTGACCCACTTCTCTTTAGAAACGCAACTCAACCGTTTCATTGAGCTCCGCAAAAATATTTGTATGTTTTTGAAAAAACGCGTTTACAGCGCATTTTATCTCATCTGTATATATGTATTTTGCACATTAAATTGTTCATCTGTCTTCCAATGTACAGTCCAGTTATTATCCGATACATAAGTCATTCGAAAACAATAACTAGATGCCCGACAATATTTTTTATAAACCTTATGGATTTGAAGGACTAAACAAAGCCTCTGAGGGTCGGAATGCTGTTTTTTATTGAAATTTCCATGTTTTAATTATACTATAAACGAAATCATATCAATCCTCACTCAAATCCGTGTCGTCTAAACAGTAGATGCACTAAAGAAGCTCATAACAGAGCGGTAATAACATTCATACGTCCAAATCCTTATGAGGTTTCCAAGTGAAATATGGAATGGCGAGACTAGCGGGTGTTATTCAGTAAGTTAACGTAGCTAACTTTTATGTGTTGTGGAATCCTAATAAAGTTTCGCGACGGAAATGCATTGTGCTACGAGAATTTTTCAGAATAACTAACTATTCGTACTTTTGGCATTTTCGTGTTCGTTATTACATTATTTATATTATTTTTTAGGTCTAAGTTTGTAGACTTACTTTTGAGAAAATACGAAGCATTAATAATTGTAATTTGAAATAATACCCCGATCTTAAATGCTATAATAAGTGACTTAGCAGTAGTAAAACTGAACTTGTTGAAATTATTATAATGGTCAACAAAAGTCTTTCGTTAGTAACTGATAATTAAACATTCTTATATTATTTAGTTTTACTACTGCTAAGTCACTTATTATAGCACTCTTCTTGTATTATCTTCAAGTTGCCTCCACACATACATCCACCACACTCTCTTTCCACATGTTTTAGTGATATTATAATATTTTCTCATTCCATCGTACCAGTTTTAACCTAGCAAACCTCTCTTTCACTTCGAAACACCACATGAGCAGGAAAAATCTCGCCGCACCATAACTAAGTAATAAATTGACGTTACACTACAATGAAATGGCATTACACCTAAGTTAATATCATAGTGGAGGGCTCTCACATCAAGGACATAAAACGTACTATTCTTTTCCGTGTGTTAGAGTAAACGTATAACGAACGTACTGATATAATACTAAAGGGCCTTAGTCGAAATTGGGATGTATAAAGCTTCGGAGACTCAACATATACTGGAACACCTTAAATAATTACAATACTGTAATATTATTTATAAATGTTTATAATATTACATAGGTTGGTAGGCCATTGCTGAATTGATTTCATCAAACTTTACCACGTTCTTAATCACGCTAAGAAGAAAGGCAGCTTGTAAGCATTTTATTTACGTTTCACCTAGCAAGGACATTCTTGTCATCATTTACCTTTTGTAGTTTAAATGAATTTATCTCTTATCATCAGATAAGCATAGCATAATCTTGTACCATACACACATACTTACATACACATTGTACCTACCTGATTACCCGTAGAGGGATAGGCAGAGCTCACGGAATCCATTTTGTCCCGATCCTGACAGACCACTTTCGCTTCATTGACACTCAAACACACTCGGCTTATAGGTACTACTAACGTCTACCTTTTTTAATATAGCGTCTATCTAACTGTTATATTGTTATCTACAATTTGATTATATGCAGTACCATGCATTTGTGCCATTCAAGAAGTGTGCAAGAACTCTCCAAGAGACAACGGGAGCACTCGACCTCCTTGCTCTAATATAGCAACACGTCATACATTAACCACAGCGCAGTTTTGAAAGGAAAGAGAATATAGAAAATTATTTACTGACATCTATATTATATGTATATCAAAATTCATGAAAAGTTTTTGAGTAAGTCGAAGCCGCAGTTATTTAAAACTTCCTTGGTGACTGATAGAATTAATATTGGGTTTGAAAAGGTATTTATAGTGTATCTAAAGGATCAATGGTCCAAAAATCTTTCTTCATCTCTGTTGATCTTCAATAATTATTACTACCTAGTGCTTTTATTACAAGTGAAAAAAATAGCCTTCTAACTGGATTTTTCCGAGTATGTCGTAAGAGGCGACTAATAAATAAGAGATTGATATACTTTGCGATGAGATAGTAATGTTAAAGGTGACAGAGTAGATATTAACTAACCGAGGTTCTGTCCACACCGAAAGTATCTATGTAAATGTTTTTTAAAGTTACGCTAAATATATCGGGTATAAGGATAATAGGATTAAAAAGGATGTCATAAACAAAAAAACGAATCACGGAAGATCAGCGTGGTAAGTTTAGCCCTAGTTTTATTACCAGTTATATTGTGTTTGCTGACAAAGAAAAAGTCGTAGATCCAATCTAACCAGTAAACGATCTATCAAAAAAGTTTATTTGCGTCAAATTTCGATTTATGTATCTTTTTCTATCATATTAAACTATATAGATATTTTTTCACATTGATTACAGTTGAATGATTTTTTTGTTCAATCAGGAAATCTCAATATAATCTAATTAAGTTTAAAATTATACAGCTGATCTCTACGATATAAATAAGCATGACGATAAAATTTGCTTATTATTTGGCACTAAGCACTTTTATTCTTTATATGTAGGACTTATTCCATTAACAGGGTCATTAATTACATAGTCACAAATTTGCAACTCCTCTTACAGCACTAGATAAATAAAAACAATTATAATTTACTTCGCGCGATAAAGCTTTATCAGACTAAAGACCCCTGTAAAACCAAGATTGCATCTAAACTGAAGGGTAACTTTCCTTGTAAATGTGCCCGCAATTGAGTGGTTACTGCAAAACTCACAGTCGAAACTTGTTAAGCACGAGAATCTATTTGCATCCAAATCTGATTATCCGAGCTGAGACGCTCCGTGGCAGGGTGAGATTGGAATAGCTTATCCTAACAAGATATTTTTACCAACTGTGGCTTAGGTGAGGTATAAATGAAGTGAATCTAAATGTGCAGTTTGCGGTGTGATTGAAATTATTTGACATACTTGTATATGTTTCCTTTTATATTGTTAACAATAAATTAAAGAAAATATTATAATATCTGATAGTGATTACATTAGAATTTTAACTGCAAGTATATAAGAGTTACATTTATGTATGTTAAATGACCATATCTGATAATTTAAAATAAATAAACTTTAGACCGATTAATTGGCAATAAAGGCTGCTATAACTGTTCATAATGTATGCAGCTATTCCTAAGTACGGTAAAAGATGTTTGCCAGGATCAATTCATATATTTTTCTTGTTCTTGTTCACACCAGCAGCATATTTACAGATGACTGAATATTTCACAAGTAACTCTAAAATTAGCTTTTCCACATGTATCTAGTTACGAGCCTGAACTTCGAAATTGAGTTTTATACTACACGTTTTAATAACTACACCATGACCAACAAAACAGTTTTAAAATAAAGTTTATCCAGCGTAAGTTAATTAGCGAATTTCGCAAAGTTTCCCTCGTGGAACATGCAATGCAGCCGTAAAATAAATAGAAAATCCTCTTAGCTCTTTTCAAAGTGAGATTTGTAGATTTTTCTACTTTCGCGGACTAAGATGTAAGACAGGTAATGAAGGGTCATTACTCGGGAGCTGTCTTGTAAATACTTAAGCAACTTAGCAAAGATACTCGAAGTAACACTCTCTCCGTAAGCTGTGGAAACGAATTCATTTAGTTACAAATTATTTAAAAAAATTATGCAATGTAATGAACTAAACATATATTTTATGAATTGTTTATAAAATAACCCGAAATCTATAGTTGTGCTAGGAAATAATGAAATAAATTCAATTAAGTGAACATAATTTTATCTCGATAAATTTAGAAACTTTAGGATTACACAATTTGCATACAATAACGGATTAGATTTCCCCATATTTTGTATAGTTCTGAAACTTTGTTAATAAACCATCAATCTCTTACGCATCCCGACGACTGTATATATTCAAATGAAGCATTCACGCCCTCCTGTCGGTCTTCATTAAGCCACTAAATTACACGCCGTATTTCACAAGGAAATGATATGCAGGATTTATGTTCCTTCAAATGATATACGCCATGACATCGCCGGCCTTTGATTGTACCGAATTAGCATATCAAATTGTAATTAATACGTAATATTATGACATGTCCGTGTTTAGAGATTTTTCGCCATTTAAAAAGTAAAAAAGATGGTGTTAATAATAATGGTATTAAGTACTTTTTTGTTAGATAAACAAACACTTCTATTTAAAAAAAAACAGTTTAAAGGGCATCACCGCAATATATGAAAACAGCATTAATTTTTGGACTGAATTATGTCCTTCTTATTTAGATATATAATAATAGATACTATATAGAATTACAGATTAATTTAATTAAGTTTATTCAAGCATCACATTTGGTACGTATTATATTACAACGATAACTTATTTAAATAACTTTAGCTTGGGAACCCTGTTCATTTCAAAATTATAACGGACATGTAGCCATATGCATGTAAAACTGCAGAACAATGAAAGTATTCAAATAGAATACGTTATTGGTAATGGAGTGTCATGAATGCCTCTCGGAGGAATAGCCTTTGAGACGGACAGTAAAGTAATGGCTTCCAAGTGCACTGTGAGTATTTACCAGTATTGGAGGCTATTCCCTAACCGTTACACTTGTGCGACACGGATTGTTACTCAATCGTCTTATAGTTAAGTTTACTGTAAACGACGCGTGACTCTCGTGGGAAATGTTTAGCGGAAGAAAAGTCTAAGATTGGCATTGTAGGATTTAGAATATATTGTACACAAACTTAGACCATCAAGTTTTTATAACTTTGTAAAACCTATCGTTTTTTGAAAGTAATTGGAAAATCAACCCGGAATCTAACCCGTGTAATACAACCCTTTAAAACCCGAATCCCAAATCTAAAAAAATAGACAGAAAATAAAGTATTGAATTTTCACACCAAACTATTCGGAACGCGACTATCACAAACTGGCTAGATATATTTATAAAAACACACCGAATCGGCTATTCTCCGTCGCATGGCCTAGTTTCCTGAATGGTTTATTGTCCAAAATATCTACCAATATTTGGTTGCGAAGTAGATATTTAACACCTTTTTGGAATACATTGGAATAAATATACCACCTCAGTCCACAATAGAGCCAATAGAGTTCTGTTCATTCATATGGCATAACGCTAAAAGGCTGATAATTGATATAAATGGTATTGGAATCGTAATCCAAATAGTCTGTTATTTGTATTTACAAATTGATACTTAAGTATGTATTTATAAAACGACAGTTAAGTACAAATGACCACGTCTGTATTTCCCCAGACGGGATAAGCAGAGATTTTTGAACGCCACCCAGATCGTTTCTCACAAATCGCTCTCACTTCAATCACATGCACTTTTGTACATGCTTTTCTTCAATTTGAACCAAATAAGTCTTTTAACACTACCATTTCCTTTGGCTTTGCAGATTTCTATCGAAACGATTTCTATCGAATTACTCCTTTATATTTTAAACACATCCGCTTCTATAAATCTAACTGAACTTACAAACTGCATGTAACGAGGCTTATGTAGGCGTGCCTCCAATCCCATTTCCTATGCCAGATCGGTCAAACATAAGCAAAACGTGAACTCCTGCCTCATTGCTTCCGCTGAATAATTAATCAAAGTCCGGCGTTGAATTCACTCGGCTCGGTCAAATAGAACCTTAAATGCATGGGCCATTCGCACAAGTTCTTTCTGACTTTATAATCATAAGATAACAGCCTGTGCTATGATAATTTGGACCGTTTTAAAGCTGTTGGCTTTTCACTGAGTTATTATGTAACTAATTGCTTTTAACATAATATACGAGTAGGTTAGACGAGTTTCTTTTTATCTTTTTGTGGTTTTCAAATACGTAAATATACCTATAGAGTATTGACTGTGATCACGATTCCTCATTTTTCTTAATAGTTTATTATACATATTGAATATCATATATATTAGTATATTCCTTTATTATTGAAATATAAATGAGCAGGTTAAGAATACTAGTAACGTTTCCATAATAAAACTACTCCACCATGTGAGATCGGTATTAAGTAATAGTTCCCAAAGGTTTCCGTCGAACGGGTGGAAATCAATAATCAATTTGAATAACGTAGACTAAAGAAGGCCCTATTTGAGTACACGATTCACGGATGTCTCGGAGGACATCATAAAAACCGACCTTTCATCAATCTTTCTTGGCAACGTATCTGGATAGGTGTAGGTATAAATTTTATCCATACATACATGTAGCTTTCGTCTGGTTCCGTCGTTTTGTTTCAGTGGTATGTATTATTTTCAATTCTTTATATTCAAACATGTATTCTACTTGTCTGACAATAGATATATGGCATTATAAAGGGTTTATGATAAGCTTAATATGAGATATTTTAGTCCATGATAAAGGATGACAATAATTAGATCGTAAGTTACTAAACACATTTTTCTTCAGGACAGATTGAATCAAAAAGCAGCTAGTTGAAAACAAATGAATAATCCAAAGCAATAGCCAGACATTTTATTAGTATGGTAGGTATTTTATTAATTGTTAAATTAGTGGAGTGATTAATAATAATTCATGCTTCCGAAGATATCGTATCAATATCCCATTCATATTAACAACAAAGCCATGCTAGCATTCCGTAATTGGCAAATTAACAATCGAGCGTTCAATTAAAACTGAAGTTGGCTGATAATAGGAATATTATAAAATTTAACGATCATCCTACGAGCTTAAACAATTGTATGACTATTCGAGAATTCAATAAAGAAATGTATATTATTTATTTAACCTACTATTTTCTTCTTCAAGATAAATGTAGCTAAGTAAGACTGGCTTTTTGTTAGAGGTCTTAGGTCGAATCCCGGTTCTGGCATGTACTAATGAATGAAATTTAAAAATGTTTTTTTCATTTACGTTCTTGGTTTACAGTCGCTAACGGTGAGGGAAAACATCGTGAGGAAACCTTCATATCCCTTATGATAGGTAATTGTGCCTGTATACGGCGATACGCTTCACTACGTAGTATGTTGGGCGCTGTCTATCTATTCAAATGTAGGCTTCGAGTGGCTCATACCTGTCAAGCCTTCGAATTTTTGGAGATAGGCAGATTCTGACTACCACGTCACAATAAAAAAGGGAGTGTGCATACATAAGTCGTGAAACGTATGTAAAAATATTAAAGTTATTTTTTAATAACTTGGTGATACTGTAATATAAAATTCGGTCATATCATAAATTTTCGCGCAGCTGTTGTTCGTAATACATTTCGTAACGCCCTGAATATTTATTATTCTGAATCAACAGGGTTGTTACAACAGGGAAGTTATTTTATAACATCATATCCACGTATACACGTTGAAAGAATTATAGCTAGCGATCACGGAAACTTTTTCTTTCTATTTCTTTTGAATCATTCAATATGATAACTAATTGTATTGAAGCACATAATTTATTCATGTACAAATCGCTAGTTATTAATAAATACGTCTAAAAATACTCGTCCTCGATACGAAATCGGAAAATTGCACTCCAGTCTGGAACTAAGCATTTCGTATTTTCGTATCAGAATTTTAAATGCTAAGATCGCTCCAGCTGTCTCGAATCTGCTTTACATGCATAAAACACAGCAGCAAATCCAGATGAATAGTTGAATACTATTTGCGAAACACATTATTTTGTTCTCAATGTTTCATTTTATGTCAGATTGTATGCAGAGATCATCGATTATTATTTATTTTATGTGTGTTTAAGTTTTTCATGGGTGTGTTTATTTATCACTTTACACACATTTTTTAAATACAATATAATATACAATACAATATAATATATCGTGTTACTCTACCGCATTAGGGTTATCCTGTAATGGTAGGGCTTAACTTAATACTAATAAATAAAATAAAATGTTTTCATACAATTTTATTACTTGTTTCTGGATTGTCCTGACTAAGGAGCTTGAAGTTTTCTTATTTATTTTTTATTTATTTATTATTTTATTTTATTACATATTTTTTCCCAATAAGAGACAAAGTTTTTGCAAGCGTAAGCACTCAATTGGCCGAATACAGTCTAAAATTGTATGTAAGAATGGTCATCATTTTACTTAAGAAGCTCAAATTAACTGAAAATATATTTCAGATTATCCATCTATTTGAAACTAGTCTTTATTTGTAGGCTTTCACCGTTTAGCCATTATTAAATGGTTCATAACAGCCTGATTGATAGGTCAATTAGGTCTTTTAAGTTTGACGTGAAGAAATGGCAATTAGTATCTATAAATATCTAACTTTTAGACTTTAGTGTTCTGAAATAACTGATGTATTTTAGACCCCTGTTAAAGATTCAGGTCGCTAAATCCTGTTCGGGGTCAATTTTAAGCATAAATATTGAATTTGTGACGTTATATTGAACATTGGTGACTGGTTGCTAACCCACTGCATGAATAATTCCATTTACCCCTAGTCCCTTAGACGCCTCTTACGACACGCCAGGAAGAACGGCAATTATTCTCAATCTAGTTAACAATCTCTTTACGTCCCAGCTAACACGGAACGTAAGCAACTTGACTTGGTAAGTGATGTGTAAAAGGGAATCATTATTATGAGTCTCTCTTAAAACTTTATGCATACAAACTTAAAACTTTACAACTGTACGCATTCTCATCTTTTTATATATTGTGTACATCAAATTATATAAATAAAAAACTAATGAAACGTGTCCAATATCTCTATCCCTTAAATTTATTGAATTTGATAGTGAATAGCAGAAAAGTAAAATTGAATGGAACTCCAGATTGAGACTAGTACTAAACGGTCACGTCCACATGCTATCAATTGGGGTTCATGAAAAGCACCACGTTAGGTATTGGTCAACAACGAGCATTTATTGAAATTGGAAACAGTTTCTATAATGCAATGTTTAACATTTACACACGAAGAAATTGGCTCATAATATAACATTCAATTGGATTTAGACTATGGCTTCAAAGTTATCTAGTCCAACATTGAATTGATACAAAAAAAATAGTATAAATAATTATCGTTTAGGTATGTTAGAATAAAAACGGGACAAAATTAAATTGTTCTACTCAACAGTTGCGTATATTTCCGATAGCTAAAGACCCCGCATGAAAACTATAACGCTAATTGTAACTTAAGAAAGTCTACATGTCTTACATACATTTATTACATACATACATAACATACGCTTCACGACTTGTGTATACACACTCCCTTTTTTATTATGGCGGGGTAGTCAGAGGCTTGAATCCCCATCTCCGAAATTTCGAATTTTATTACATACATTACATTATATACATGTATGTAGTAGTTGACTTAAGTTACAATTAGTACAAGTAATTATAATTTCGTGAATATTATTTAACGAGACATGCTTACATGAAACCAGTCCCATTAAAGTTTGTAAAACCATTCACACGCTCAAGCCAAAGAGTAATGAAAAGATTTCCTTTAGCCAAAACACGTCTTAATGCCAACAGTTGGTGCCTTTATAAAAGTGCATTTGCACCGAACTGAACTTGCAAACTAAGTTCGGCGTCTCCTTTGAATTTATCGGATTGAATAGCTAGAACGCTTGCAGAAAAGTATCTGGATTTCAACTCGTACTAAACGGTCACGTGTTAGTTCTATTGGATCCCGAAGACAAGTACGATTCGTTATACCTGTGAAAAGAATTGTGGATGCGACTGCATTTACATTTTTATGATATTGTTATGAAATGAGATTCAATAGTATTTCTTTTATACTTAGTTTATTCTTAGTACCTAATTTTGAATTAACAATAACTAAAAATCTACTCCTGACATTGAGTTTGAATGTAATGTGAATTTATCTAATACATTCTTAACACTATAAATCGTCTAATTAAGTCTCAATGTTGTAAACATTCTTATTTACTTTTCCCTATTAGTATTACCTACTTCACACGGCGTACTCAACAAAATTGATCACTTCCGTAAACAAATAGCGTGAATAGTATAACATCAATAGTAAATACGTACCCTATTTACAGTTGAATACAAAAATAGCTACTACTTAGATAACTAATGCATGACATTCATAATTTACGATCGACTATGACGTCATTGCTACGAGTATTTTAAGCTGAGGAACAGTTTCGTAGTATTATGGTAGTTTCGTTAACTATATATTTGTTTCTTCAATGTCACGCAAATTAGAGCATCATAATTTTTGATAACGAAAGTATAATTAGGTGTATTCAAAAATATTACAAAAATATAATTTTAACATCAGTTTTGATAAAGATTTAAAAATTTCGTGATCTGAATCCATAAAGTTCGAACAAGTTTTGGTACTGTAAACTTTCGACACAAAACTACAAGCGCAAGCAAACAGAAGTGAAAATTGCATAGATTAAATAAAGCCATTAGACCGTGCAAGCACATGATGTCTATCATTACCTTGGATATACCTAGCACTTCCCCGGTGGCCTAGATACTTGACGTTGTATTAACAAAGCTCCGCTGTAATAGGAGCACGACCTATGGAAGCATGCACTAAGGTATTTCGCGCCTCATTAAATTGCAACGAAATATTATCACAAGCGCCGGGTTCGAAAATATTTTGGTAACTAACGACCAACATACTCACGTGACACATTTTTGTCCCACGTTAAAATGTACGGATATGAAGGCGAATATAAAGAGTGCTTTGTGCTGTACATACCTACCAATAATCACGTCTATCAATTAATTTTGGGGTGAAGACAACACAGGATCGATTAAGTTAGTTTTAAGCTAGATTAAGATACTAACTTAGATTCTAAGGTTCACTCATTGGGTCGTATTTACCAAAATAAATAATATTTATTATTATTGGATACATATCGTAATCTGCGACATTAATTTAGAATTTGTGTCATGGTTCTGATAGTTTTAAAATTTGGGATATTGATTACAAGCAGCCTATATATTTATCGACACTTAATGGCGCAATTGTCTTAAACGCCATTTAGCAAACTTTACAGGAGATGTCGTGAAAAGCATAAATATTCAATATTTTTTACCGCTTAGACGCCGTAAAAGTGGTCATTTCGACAAGAAAAAATATTTGAATCGAACTGTTTATTTAACTCCTTTTTAGCCAAAAATGGTGTTTACGCCAAGTGCGCCGTTAGGTGTCGATATATAGTCTGTACTGTATAGGCTCAACCAAATAGTTCCGTGTTTCGTTATACACCATTTTTACGTCACGGTCGCGTGGGACGTTTTCCATGCTTCGATAAAATGTTTCACGCATTTACTTAGTACTATTAACTCTAGGGAACGATCTCTCGCGCTGCAACAGTTTCATTTGAAGCACATTAACTTGCGTGAAACATTTTATTGCTTTCACTTACCATTCTAATGGAATGCAAGAAGGCTGGCGGGGGCAACATTGTGTGCGGAATACACGCAGTTCCCTGCGGTGCATGTCCTCATAAATAACGTACGCTAATACATTACGTAGGATACCCAAAGGTGTGAAGCTTAGAGTCTTGGTTACATGCCCATAAGTACGTATGGTTAAATTGTGTATTCAGATATATGAGCCAAAGAGGATAGTAACCAGCTGCTTTTATTCTTAGAAAGTGGCTGTATTGGCAAGAAGCTTATTAATTATTCATTTATTTATTTTATTGTTGTGAGATTCAAAACGGTTCTTTTTTTACTTGTAGGCTTCAATCGAAGTCTGCACTAACTCCTAAATTTATAACAAACTCACTCGTATAAAAAAAACTAACTACATAATTATGTCGTTATCATAGCGCTCAATTAAAATTTCAGAGTTAGTTGCGTAGAATATTTATAACTCTGTAAATAGTTAATCAATTTTAATTTCAGTTCCCTATAACAATGCTCAAATATTTACATGTCCCCTATTTCCCAAGGTTCAACTGTGGTCGAGAATTTGAGCATAGGAACCCACGCACTGTATGAAGTTATTGCCCCCCGTCTTTCGCAGTTAGCGATGTCGCGCGGGAGAGTTTTATCAAAAGTTATTTTCTTCGCAATCTCGAAATACAAGCCACTAACTTGCACGTATTATGAGCTCTGCGAATGGGTCGTGTGACCTTCGAACCCTTGTATGAGTTAGACGGATGCGATGATGTGCTGGTGATATAGCTGGGTCATTAGATGTTTTAATTCGAGTTTCATTTAGAGTGAAATACATAATATAAGTCTTGTTTAAGTATCTAATAAATACCTAACAATCTTGATTAATGTGATTTACTGACAATGAAGATAATAAATGAGTAATTTATTAGGGTATCACAAAGTTTCAGTAGAAAATAATAAATGAAAATAATAGCCATATTGCAGTCAAGTAAGCTTACTGACAATTACTAAGTTATTATAAGCCGGAACTAAATATAAGACAGATATAAAGTTATTTTAAGACCGACTTAAATTTATAACTGATATGCAAACAGGACTAACATAAGGATTTCTATAGATATCAGCTGCGTATACTTGAGAACTTAAAAGACATAAACCCTCGCGATCTCAATGACAGCCTAAAAAGTGGATGAGCCTGAATCTTTTAAACTGTGATAGCGAGCGAATGGTTTATGGCACCCGTGAAAGCAGCCTACGCGTCCATCTTCCTTGATTGCACATTATATTTCATCGGCGTTTTACACGAATGTGCTCAACGTATCTTTACTAAAAAGAATTTTGGGTCTTTTTATTTACGTGTTAGGTTTATTAGTCTGGGTTGAAAGAGGATTTTCTTTATCTTGGCCTCTTTAAGATTTCAGTTTTTTATAATGCGCTTAGTCCAATAAAATATTTAGTTAATACTATATAAATCCACATAGGATTGATAATGGTTGGATGGATAATGAAATTCAAATGTTTTTATTGCATACGCATATAATATTTTTCTATTCATGTTATTCAACCCATCTGCATAGACTTGACAAGAACCAAATCTTAAACTACAACTACTTCATATAAAAGGAAATGCGACCCTAAACCCACATTTTGGATATGAATGGACCATAATAAGATTTCTGATAAACAGATGTTTCTCACCCATGTCACTACGAGGAAAATTATTTACAAAGTAAACAAAAAATATTGCTCTGCTGACGTGAAGTATATCCTACATTATCAAAGGGCGGGGAAACCAATTTGAAAGAGAGGTGACGCAGGTCCATAAAAAGATAGTGTCTGGAATGAAATGGAGGTTGGGCCGATACATCCCGGGGTCAGATACAACAGAACGTGTACGCAAATTTTAAGTTCGTGGGTAAAAGGGACAAGAGTGAAAATAAATAACGTTTTTATAAATGGCAATGCTTTTTAACGGATACGTTGTGATCATATTTAGGATTGTAAAAAACAAATGAAAGATACAACTGCAACTTATTAAGCATTTAAAGTCTGTTCTAAGTAGTAACAGAATTGCAAACTATTGTTTCAAAACATAATAAAAGGATCATTAGATTGCAGAAAATATATACAATAAAATTTTAAACTGTAACGTTTCCACGAAGTTAAAATTTTAATTACGAAGATTATGTACCAGTAAAAGTTCCGTATACAAATCTTGTTCAAACCTGATCTTATCTCGTTGGCTCCGACATCACCTGCAAATGAATGAGTCCCGAGAGCATTCGTTGCCAGAGTATGTTTGCAAACATTTTCAAATAATCAGAGGTTGCTTCTTGGAACAGAAATGTAATATTTTGTATTCATACCCTTTCACGTTTACCATCAAACTATAAGAGACTACATATTTGTAAAACTTTACATTCAAATCTACACACGATTATTATCGACAGTTGTACACAAACTTACTCATTCTCAGACTGAACAATACTCCAGCTCGTTTGCTTAAAGCCCTGAAAGAACTGTGTAAAAATGTACAGCCAAAAGCAGACTAAACAGTTATTCGTAAGCACTGGAGACGCGGGCGCTAGGTTTTATGTAGCTGTAAGTGGCAGAATGTGTGCAATCAAAATGAACGCTAAGAGAAAATCGTGAGTAACGTTTGATTATCCCAAGTGCGAGGAGCGTGGGCGGGATCACGTCCCTTCTAATCGGCAATTTGTATAATTTTATATTCACCCTGAAACCTCAGACAGTGGAGTACCCTTTATATTGTTTTGTACGTACATGTGTGGGAGCTATTGTGTTAGGGTAACTTAAAGAGGTGTGTTTTAAATATTTGCACCAATATACATAACTTGCCTGTTTCTAGTTTATATAGCCAAACATGATCACGGATTCTCACTTAATACCGTTCATGGTAACTCAGTATCTCTTTATACAAACATTAGACTATAATTTTACATCAGATTTAAAAAGAGCACTCAAAATACTGAGACAGCACCTTTTCACTGTATCAAATGCCTACTCCATTGTGCAGTATTGTTGCAGTGTCAAAGTGTGTATATAATAGTGTGATGTCAAAATGTACCTATATAAGCAGTGAATAAATAAATGTTTTTCTTCCTTTTCTATTTATCACTATTTACTCCTATATTCCAATGTTCTACAGCACTATTTATACTCACATTTTCTCACTATTTTTTCCAGACCGGGGCCCAACAGAAGTGCGTGTAGAACTACAGATGGAGCGATGGGCACCTCGAGGAGGCACCGTTCGCCTACGATGCCTTCACGACGTCCCTTCCCACCTACTCGACCAAATAGTCTTCCTGCGTCACGGTACCAAGATATTCCAGTACATTAAGAATAGGAAGCCGCCCTTTAGAAATTTCACCACGCCTGGAGCTGTGCTCAATGTAAGTTTTTATTTATTATTTGAAGATGGGGATCTTTTCTTATATTGCGATTTAAACGAGTTGTTTTATTTTCTATTTTATTTTTTATTATCTATAAGAAATTAATTTTCTATTTTACAATTTATATAGGTGTGAAGTTTCAGTTGCGACCGAGCTTGATAATTATGGTATAACATTACCAGAGCTGCGAAAATATAAGTAGATAGTTTTTTGCATAAGTCAAATCTTGATATAGAAAAATAATAATAGAGATACAATATAGAACGCAATACTTGTATAGAAATAATTTGCTAGTTAGTTAATAGTTCAAGAATTTAGCTTATTCTTATATAAAGGCCTCACCAACTCTTAAACTATTTAAATATAAGAGATCAAATTACTCTAATAGGTTACTTCGATCTTTATGAGGTGGAGAACGAGGTGGTTATTCAAGCTTTCTGGTTTCCTCGACACAATAACACATAAACAAAATAGTTTAGTATTCTCAATAAATATATCTAAAATACACGTATTAAGCTGCTCGTATAAGTAAGTAAAAACAAAATATATATTTTTCCTAGGATATTTCAGTTCTAACGAACATAAGGAAACCTAGTTAACGTAGCTCGACCTAGTTGCAGCTAAATAATTTTTTGGGTCAATTTGATTCTTTAATCGAGTTTTAGTCGAGTTCTATTTTAAAACTTGCGATGAATTAATACCAACACATACTGGCATTTAAATTAAAGTCCTTTCATCCTTTTTGCTGCGAAGACCAACTCAGAAACAGAATAATGCCTTTGTTACGTATATCATTAATATTGATATTTTTTATCAATTGAAACTTAAATATAATTTGGCGTAGCGCAGTTGTTTGGGGCTTGACTCTGTATCAGTGGGTACAGGGTTCAAATCCCGTTTGAGCTCGTAGCAATGCAAATGAAGTGTAATGAATTTCTATGCACATTTTCGTAACAAAAATACAATTGCGAAATGCAACGTATACTATAGTGAGGGAATAAATAGATTGTGAGGAACCCTATTTTTTCCCCGAGCAGTTAATAGTGCTTGTAAATGAAGACATGGCTTGCCACCTGCACATTGAGTACTGACTATTAAACAACACGTGTATTCGAGGTGCCCATAGAATTACTACCTCCGCGATTGCGGAGATGGAAACCTGAAGCTCTGACTAGACCCTAACCTAACATCGACCCCGCAAGGGTTAATGGTCGTGAAAGTGTTTTTTTAAACTAAAATAAAACTTACATACAATATGATACTGATATTAAACTTAATTCATTTCATAACTCACCTACACAATTGTAACTGCCAAGGCTTGTATTCATGTATGTATCAATCGAAATGGCAAATTAAAATTAACCCCATTCATGTTCTTGCATGTTGGTAACCCATTTATGTAACAGAGGGCGTAACAGGTCGGCTTGAATCCGAATGCACCCGTGAATGAACCGAGTAGATTATCAGGGCAAAACATGCACGGCGTCGCATTACTCAGACCTCTTTGACTACTCTAGATAAACTAAATTGGAAACGATGCTACTATTAAATAAAGCGTAGTGGATAAAATTCAATAACACTAAGTTTTAAGTATATTGCTAATAAGACAATGGGTATAACTAGCTGTCACCAATATTCCATACCAATCAAAACGGTGACTATGAACACGTTATGATCTTTTTTAGTAACCGTCCGCTCTAAAAAAATTGAAAGACGGTATACAAGTTAAGTTATTACATACATTATTATACCCAGCTAGTTTGTAGCTTGAAAAAAAGATCCAACTTATATGTAAACAGGTTGTTTTACAAAATTAAGCAATAAAAACCTCTCTTAATCAGTTTAACCGCCCTAAAGCATATACAAACTTTCAAAACAGACCATTATTATAAATGTGTCCAGATAAAAATGAAATAAACACTTCGTACGCTTGAATACCATAAAATTGCTTGGTATTTACATAAACACCCCGCCGCGATGATTTATAGCCAAGAAGGGCGCCAGTAATGTATGTACCTGTTATATTTTGCCTACGTGAGAAAATGCTTCCCTCATACAGCTATAGAATACTCTACAGCTTTGATGTATTTAGAAAATTGTATCTACATATGACATTACAACTCCATGTGACCAGGAGATACATATTTTAATGTCTCTGAGGTTCTATTCACCATAAAAGGAATTAAAGGACCTTAAATTATATGCATTTGTACTATTATGTTTCGAGTACATATTCCACTATCAAAGTTTCCTCTTTTACAAATGTACTTAAGCAACGTAGAGTAAATTTTTTTTCTTTTCTCACGATGTTTTCCGTACCGTAAACAAGTATAGTGCATAAAGCAAAATTAATTACCGTTGCCTTACTACTAAACTGCTTTGTACGAGGCGATCCATCAATCCAACGTGACAGAGCCTTTATCGGGTGTACACATGTTGTACAGCAGATATATCTTTAAGAATTAGTGTAAGGATAAGATATATAAGATATTTGTAAACAGCTAAAATTTTAATACGTGTTATGGATGTGGTTGGTTACTTTATACACGTGCCTTTATAATGAATGGGTTAACAGTAAACATTTAAAATAAATAATTCAAAGATAGCGCTCGGCCTATGCTTAATTATTGTCGGTTTCAATTAGTTGGGGCATGAAATTATATTGAATTTATCATTTTGCTTCCAGATTGCTCTCGCCACGGAGAACTCAATTATTCTCCAAAACTTGGACTTCGAAGCCAGTGGAACCTATTCCTGTCAGGTTTCCATGGAAACGCCACTTTACACTAAGGCCTCGGTGGAAAAGCAACTCACTGTTTTCCGTGAGTAATTATTATAATAGTCACTACCTAGTATGTGTGAAAAGCTTATTGTATGATATGGAGCTTAGTGCATAATGATACGGTAAAGTTGGCAGTTGACGGACGTTAATATAGTGGAGTTTGAAAGTAATGTTTTATTATTTTTCATAAAGGGTATTCGTTTAATTTAAAACGGCCATAATCATCCCGTTATAAGTGCGTCAGTAGTAATAATACAAGGCATTAGTTTATAATTTTATATTGTAATGTAGTAAATCTTAGAGAAATCATCACTACCGTGATCACCGTTTTTAGATCATACAAAATCAGATAGTTTGTCTAATATCGTTGCCAATATGTTTTAAGCATCTTCAACGTATAATACAAATTATTTAATATTTACCATATTTATTAACATAACTTATATCAAGAATCAAAACCAAAACACTTGATCCACCAAATAACAAAACCATCAACGTTCAACTAGCAGTTTACTCGTAAATTAATGGCGTCATATAACGCCAACTTCGTAAATTTAAAAAGTTATTACATTCCAAAATTGGTTGTTGAGCACTGAAAGCAGAACTGACTGCAGTTGTTATGCACTTTTGTTCTTAAATTTCTCCTGTTTCGTAAAATTATTTCAGTAGTGTTCGCTACAGTGATGTAAAATTGTAATATGCCCTACATGTTTTTATTTTTGCCAACATAACTAATATTGTTTCTCTGAAATATTAACTTTTGCTGTTAATATGTTAATACTTATTCCTCTGTTTCAATCTCTTAGTAAGTTATGAAATAATCTAGACATAAAAAAATGTCTACGCTGGTATATAATTTCTTAAACGCAAAGGTGAATTCTGATAATGGTTTCTCATATCACGGTTAAGTTCAAAAATCTTATAATAATAATAATAATAATATTTGGTCATTATTACACAAATTGAACTAGCCCCTTTGTAAGTACATTTAAGACTTGTGTTAAGGGTACTAGTCAACGTATATTTAAGAAATGTATACATATCATATATAGATAAATACATAAATAGCATATATAATCAACGACCAGACTGGAAAGCAGAAGAAAAGCGTAGTTCTTAACTCTGCCTCCACCGGGAATCGAACCCGGGACCTCACGATTAGCGTTCAGGTGTCTAACCGATCGCGCCACGAAGGTCGTCATCTCTTAAATCTCTCTTAAATCTTAGGCACAATCTTTAGAAAAAACTGTGTTCTACAATATCAGTGCAACATTTATTAATTGTATGTAAGAGAACATCACACCACAAATTTTCTTAACACCTTGATCTCCAACAAGAATAATCCTTCATTCATTTACCATTGAATGTACACATACGTTAGTACAGATTCTTACTTAATGTATTTATTTACGTACAAATAACATAACCATAAACAACTAAGTTGTGAAAATAAATAATAGGCCATTTACAGCACTAGATTCTCACCATAAAGCTTAATTGTAGCGCCACGGCGGCCGCAACATGCCGCTTAATGACATAATGCGCCGGATAAACATTAACGAATTAAGGCCCACACAACAAGTTACAAATATATTTTCCACGAACAATGGCGCTGAAATACGGATATAATTAACTGAATATCCATTGAGCAGAAAAATAATTGAGTTCATACGAAGCATTCGAGGCTTTATTGATTTTTGAATGGATGTTTCATGAACTAATATCTAGGAATAGTTAAATCTGAATTTCAAGTTATTGTGCTTATGTTGATAGTGTGCGATTACAAACAACAGATGACACTGGTGACAAATAAGATTCAGTGTCATTGTTAAGCAACGGGCAAGATTACTCAGTGTTTTCTTTTGTCGACATAGACTGTTGTCATGAACTGAATCAGACATATTATGTATATGCATGATAGGTTCGTTGTTATTTAGAAGGATAGGCGGAGAGACTATTATAAACGTACCTTTTTCTAACTAATCGTAGCTATATCTATTGGTCTGGGATGCAAAACTACGCGTCTATTTTGTAACGTTAACAAACGGGTTTCCTCAGGAGATTGGACGATACACATTCTATCAAGTATCGAAAGGGTGATACGATAACGAATTAAATCTAAATGCTTTGAAATAAACTTAAACTCTATTCAAACGATATATTATATAAAGATTCCAATAACTAATAAATGTGTAAAAGTAATTGTTAAACTTACGAAAAGAGATTTTGATATCAAAATTATTTTAAAGTTTTAGCTTAGAAGAAATATTATCAGACAGATTTTGTTCATGATTAACCTGATTATTAACTGTTAAAACTTACAATATATGAAAAAAATATCAATTTCTCTAAATCTCATGAACAGTTCACAGTAATGTATGAATAGCTTTTATTTCCATGAAAGCTTAAGAGGCGTAAATATATATATATGGAAGCTTGACTGACACAGCCCCCCAGAATCGCACCTGAGACCTCACCCATGGCGTTTTGAGAGCCCATTTGTCAAGGCTAAAAGTCATTATATAATGACGTTAATCTTTAAACCTTAAATGTATGGGACTCATCAAATTTAATACATAATATGACGAGTCCTGGTGAAAGACTAAAAAATACACTACAGACAACTAGATAGTTTCATAAGTTATATTTATTGTTGTTATTCAATCTCTAATTGCAACTCCTCAATTTGAAGGTATGAGTACTCATAAACAATAGTATTTGAAATCTCCAATTGTTTGAGAATACAACACATAACAAAGACTTTCGATAAACATTAAGATATTATTAGTTCTTTGTTGAAATGTTTTCATTTCTAAAAATTCTGGTAGTAAATAGTGAAAACCTGATCTTTTAACAAAGTACAAAGCGGCTGTAGCCCAGTTGGTAAGACCTCCGACTTCTTATTAGAAACGTCCTAGGTTCAAATCCCGGCTGTACCAATGAATGAAATATAATGTATTTTTTATTTACGTACATAATTTACAGCCACTAATGGTGAGGGAAAACATTGTGAGGAATTTGCTGCCTATTCCTCGGTAAGGTATAACCAGTGCCTATATACGACGATACGGTTCACTACCTATCACGTTGCCATGCCTTCGAAATTTCTGAGATAGGCACTCAAGCCTGTGACTACCCCGCCACAATAAAAAGGGACTGTGTATACACAAGTCGTATGTTTATATGCTTATCTTTTAAAACGTGATACTCTTTGGTAGGAAGCAAATGGGATACATTCTAAAGTACTAGGTCAGCGCAGGCTGCAGTAGGTTTCATATTCTTGTCACGTATAATGCAACTTAGGATCTCTCTATCTTGCAATTCGTTAGGTCTATAGACTTATTTACGACCACACCTAAGTTGCCGTTAATTTTATACATCTAAAATCTTTTTTTTAATTCTTTAATATGCCATTCACCACTAAGGTTATGTCGGCGAAAGTACAAACACTGATTCCAAGGCGTTTGCACTTCTTGTTATTCCGTCGCCATGGTTATGCTAATGCCAGTCGCTACAACCAAAGAAAACGAGGTTGAAGCTCCAATTCTTCTCTTCATTGCTTTTTGATTCGTTCCAGTTGAGGACCCAAATCTTATCCCAAAGCGAACATACGAGTATTTAGCCAGTTTGGCATCAGAATTGACTAAATATTCAGCCGAAAATAAATATTTGTATTTTCAACTTTCACTAAGTTGCTGACTTTGTTTATAATCCATAGACGACTGAACTTTTATCTTATAATTCACTAATAGAATAATACTTTACTAGTAGTTCCTGTGTTGAAAATATTCCGAAACACCCTGATTTCAAGTCTCGATAAGCGATCCGCGCAATGTGTTAGGAGCGACGTGTGGAACCCACACAATTCTACCCCGTATTCATTTCAATGGCCAAAGGGACTTCTGTTCCTTTTTATTCAATCTGAACACTTTTCACTTTTCTAATCCAGTCGAATTTACGAGGAAAAGAACAATAAACGTTTACAATATATTTTGGAATAAATACAAACTATGTTCGCAAACATTGTCATGAGTATCAAAACTAAATAAGTATTTTAGTTATTATTTCATTAGGTCTTTCCACTCCAAAGTTAGTTATGGTAATAAGGTTGTATTCGCAAGTAAAATCCCACATATGGACCTAAAAACATTAAAAAAGCCTACGTTTAAAAGCTTTATTCTTGCCACCTTTTGTGAGACGACTAAAAGTTGTTTAACCTTACCAACAACAGTAACGCATTAATAATACGGTAATTCACTAACTGACTACTAACAACTGAAATTATTCATCTTAACCCGCAGTTGACCCCTAAACTGAAAGTGCGTGGTTCTTTAGTTGAAGTATTCTTGGCAAACTGAACCTATATGTCCTTATAAGGAGAAAAGTGCAATATATATGCTCATTTTAGTCGATAACAAATTAAAAGTGCTGCCTCCCGCATCTTGTTTCAGTGAGAGCGCTTTGGCGAAAGTTGGCGCGTAAATCTTCCCAACAAATTATGACGCTCGGACGGCGGAGTTTCGCTCCACGAACTTCCAAGTGCATCCTTTGTTGTTGTTTCATATCTGGGTGAAACTCAAACATTGGAGGTATCAGAAATGCTGTTTTGGAAGTCTGTTTAAAGGAGTATTTAGGCGGTTCAGTGAGGGAAACATGTGATACATAATAGTAAACAGTATCTGTTAATAACAGTTTACTGGCTACTTAATAATAATAATATCTTTATTGTGACATTTACATCAATTACATACAATATTCAACACACAATATCTATTGAACTAAGACAATAATTGGATTACACAATACACAACACATAAAATAACATTTATTCTATTAAATTACATTTCAAATATGATATTACACAGCTAGTTGTGGTAATCTCAAAAGGTGTCCAGCTCCGCGGTAGTCTGTAGACTTGTCAGTGGCTGTTTGGTAAAGCATGTACCTACTTTGAGTGGTTAGAAGTTCCGTAGTGCGATGATGTCTTAAGCTTTTGTCTTCCTCGAAATAGTTAACAGTTAATTCGAGAACCGTAGGAATCGTAGGAAATATTCTCTAGTCACGTCGTTATACTCGTACATAGGCACAGTGTTATTGCAAACATTCATGAAATAAGTAATTAAGTACTTCAATAATGTATCCTTGTAATCCACAATAGATTTGTTCAGTGTGTTTAATTGAAACGTAGGACTTAATAGTTATTTATGCCATGAGTAAGATGTATCTTTCTAAGACAAAATTGTAGATCATCTTCGCAACTATCATGAAATTGTAGACTATTAGGCTATTTAAACTTTTTTAATCACATAGTCTTCATACTATCAATCCCTCTGCATTAATGACTTGTTTAGCTGCAAACACTAAAACACTTATTTCCCGTCCCTGAATACCCGTATTTAAAATGGACGCTGCACCGTAAATAAACAGCTGAGTGACGTAGTGAGTTCCCCGCTTAATTCCATTACGGGTACTTTTAGCTAGCTCGTAAAATGCTCTGTTTCAGCGAGCGAGAGCCGTAATACCGTACACTATTACTAACCCCGCTCTCTGACAAGATGAATGCTAAGCTTAGACTGATATCTTACCACGCTCCCTGCCATATGATTTTATACGACTTACTGAACTGGGTGTATTTATTTTCTTTGAGGCTGTCTGAAGTATGTTTAGGTTTGATTTTAAATGACATGCATAAATATATATCTACATTCATTTATAAACTGACTTCATTCTATTCGTATATTCTATTTATATTCATATATATTATTCATTTTTTTATTTCTATTTATATATATTCATTCTATCGATTTTAGGATGAAGAACACTTTATAAAAGCTATTTTGTCCTGATTTTTTAATTTGTATAGTTGGAAAATACGTATTGTGAATCGATTGACCTAATTTCTCTCCTTTTTGTGATGAAAATTCCGTGAAAAGGTAATTAGATCAGATTTACTTCGTTGTTTAGTCAGAGGGAAGGTATTGAACAGGTAAAAAAGTAGGTATAAAGTAAGTACTCTACCACACAATTACTTTTCCACACAAGTTTGTAGAAAACATTGTGGGTACGAGTAACAGTGACAATGCATTATTAAGATCAAGAATGATTGATTAATTTCCTTACGGCAACAATGTCATCTATGTGACTGAAATCTCTGGCAACTTGGTTCTGTAATTCATTAATTGAATGTCTACTTACTTAAACTTCACATACCAACATTCGTACTTATCACGTCAATGTTTCTCAGAGATGTGACAAATAAGAGTTCTAGCGGATTATTTAAGCTATTGATGAAGGATAAACAGTGCAATCCATTTGTGTCGTAGTACTACGAATACCCTTTTAGAACAATGCTTTTGTCAATATTCTGATCAATTCCCTTAGTCGTCTTTTATGATACCCAGGGGATGATTTGTGGGTTTCGGTAACCACACGGTACATTTATTGCCTGTCAAGAATAAAATGGAACAATTTGGAGAGTGATTATAACATAGATATAATTATTAATCAGCTATATAAACATATGTATACATATGTATATATGTATACATATGTACATATAATGTAATTAGAGTAATAATAAACGTCATGATTTAATATTCGTAGTAATATTGACTACAGATTATACCCAATACTCAAAATTATGTTGACTTCAATATATACTCGTAAATATAAGAACAGATAACTACAACACTATATTCAATCAATCTATTAAATTGAATTTTGAATATACATACATGCCCATCCTTCAGTCCCTTTTAGGACTAAACAAATCCGAGGAAACAAAGAAATCTTCCTGGTAACTTTTAGCTTTCAATTAATTGAATTATGAAAACCATTGTTTGGTATAACAGCTGTTTACAAACTTATAATCATAATAATAAACCCAAACACGGAAATACTAAATGAAATTCTATCCTATCATTAATTGTCATTTGGTTAGGCAGTAAGCCCTTTAAGAACTGCTTCAAAAGAGGCAGATAAACCAACAAGGTAGTCATTGACGGTAAGGATAGCGATTAAACAGTTCCCTTTGCAAAAATGGATACCTATTTATATAATATGTATGCGGAAATCAGATACTTTTTAACCATAACGTATCTATTACAAAAATGAAATTGAATTATGATTAAAAAAATATTAATTTTACGTTGTTTACCAAATTTTTTGTGCTTGTGTATAAAGAAATAAAGCTTTTATGGACTGTGGACCCCGTAACTCATATTCGTACTTTTTCCATTCAAGTACTCCTTGGAGACTTGAAAACATGTTTTTTTCACTTGTTAGCATATACATTGGGGTTTTGATGTCATATGGAGTATTGGTCAAAGGTTGCTAGCCTATCACCCAATAGATTCTATAGACCTATATCCTTTATTATCCTTTAGTCACTTCCTACGACATGCCGGGAAGAACGGCAGCTAGTTAGCATTTTTCACGTCCCTGACTAGCACGGGACACCTTACTAGGTATACCAAGAAATTCTCCTAATAGTATTTACTTTCCGACTACTTTACGTTGAAAATAAACCATAAATGTAGTTACAAGAAATTTTGTAGTGTTCCGAACACGTAACTTCAATTCCATCATCACGTGATAGCAAACTATTTTTAAATGACTGTTCTAAGAATAATGTGAACATGAAAGCTCAGTAACGTTAACCGTTTACACTTTCTAGAAAGAATACAACATTTACTCTAGTGGCTCTCAAATGCTAATGTGACCTAGATACATGACAGAACTTAATGAAATGCAAACTCAGCCTCCATGTACCAGAAAAACTAAGGACAAAAGCACTATAAAAATAACAGTAACGCAATATGATTATGTTGATGCATTCAATGTTTATGTTTTAATGTCATTCGATTTGATTTAGTTTAATGAAAGTATAAATGTTTAGACTTAAAGTTTGTATAAAAATGTAGTAGATTTGATTATTGTTTTCAATACATGAACCTTCGGATATTACTTAAAATGTGTACTCTATACATCTAACGTGTTATTGGGGCCATACATTTTTGTTTAAATGTCAAATAATTAGCACGATCCCAGGACCTTTTGTTATTTTATAAGCAACACTTTACTGGGTAATTGCTAGAAATTAAAGACTACGATGTAACCTATAGTGATAGGTCAACAAGAATATAGTTAAAATTTCATACATCTATCTTCCTGTACGAAGCAGCTTGGATGAGATAAAATATTCTACAGACCCTTTCGTCCTGATATTTTCAAAAGGAACATTTTCCACTAATATATACAGTGCCAAGAATAAAAGTTCCACAAACCGTTTACAACTTTATTCATGATAAAGCCGAACAAGTTTTTAAATGAAAGTATGAAAATAAGTTTCTCTGCTTCTTAACGTTAACATACTTTCAAAGTTTGACTTAAAATGGGCGAGAAGAAAATACTTTTGTGTTTCGTAACACGTAAAGGCTAATTTGACTTCAACTTATATCCTACATACCTACCTACAAAAATGACATACTTTATCCTTCGAAGGGTATTCAGGCATTTGAAGCTATAGAAGTTAATCATATCATTTAATTTACAATCACTGGGTTGTATACACTAAGTCATGTGTGTTAAGTGGTAATATACTTATTTGATTGATTATACTCTAGGGTACAAAACATCTCTTTGGCGATTATGCATTTGAAGAACATAAAGGTAAAGTTTCGAAGCAATCCGAACCGATATGTTAAAACTTGTGAAAACTTCTCTAAAGTCCTAGTTCCAACTTCTTAGAAAATAGTACCTACTTAAGAGAAACTTTGGCCTATACACAAGTCGCTACGGCCATAGTCTCTCAAGTCTAAGACGCTTACAAACAACAGCACAACAAATATAAAGTTGGACTTCTTGTTGTGAACTGTTGAATTCAATACGTAGCAGTTATAATAGGAAATGAATTTTACGCATTTGTATTCTGTATATGTTGGCATCATCTTCGTAACCTCTTGTTCTGTTCTCCCTTTTAAGGATATTTATGATTTCTACTACAGTATTTGTTTAATTTATGTTTGATAAACGTAAAAAAATATAATATTAACTAACTTATATACCATTTTTGGTTAAAGTGACCGAAATGATACTATATCTCTTATATGCAATCAACCTAAAATGACCAGAAGGACGTGAATGCACTCGTAAATCAAGTCTTTGAAACTGAAAGAAAAGCAATATACAAGTCGTTATCACACAAAAAAGAAATTACGTATTTTAAAACAGTGGTCAATCCAAAACAATAAGTACATCAGCATTCCCCTTTATTGTACTGCCTGAATTGATCAACATGTTTTTCTTCCACCAAATTCAATTCAATTCAAATGAATAGTAGATATAAAACAGTGGACAGTGCCCCATTTATCTGACACCCACTTGCGGTGAAGTTACCCGGAGCTCATCCGACGTTTTGTTGTGAACAGACCAAAGTAGGGTAACGGGTACTGCAATCTCTGCTTAACTAACATAGAGCCTGCACTAGGTTATATATACACTGGTTTATACATACATTATACGAGTAGTCGTAAATAAGTAGAACAGTATTATTTATATACACATAGTTTGATCGTAAATACTCGTAAGTTATATATGTCTAGCCCGATTATTTAATCAGTTATAAATACGTACAGACTCACATCCGTCTTCCTAATGAGGAAGAGATGTAGGTGATTCCTATTCTTCCAAAAATATCAATAATCTACCATAAAACGTACATAAAACTATAACAAGCATATCGGTAGCCAAAGTTTATTAATAATATTATTACTATTTAACTTTCCACTTACTATAAATAAAAAATACCTTCCTTACCAACTATCTAAAGGGTAATAATAATTAACTGAAAGATAATTAACTGATAATAATTAAGTAAAACTCAACATAATTTGTATGAAACGTCTGTTCATGTTTAACATTCACAGTGACAAGAAAACTGTTAATACTCCGGAATTGTAATGACCAAAACGGCACGTGGATCCCATTTCTTAACTTTTAATTAAATTTACAACGTAATATTAAAATTGCTAATTAACGCTTATTTGTTAGACCTACAAGCAAACAATTATATATTTATTTATTCTGAGTAAACCTAACATCTCTGTATAAAATGGAAAATACATTTTTCGAATTTAGAACACTTGGTAAGTTGATTATAAATCAATTATAAGTTTTATTTTTGTTTGAAAATGACTTTCTCATATTCACCAAATGAAATGCTATAAATTTAATTATATTTATTATTTTATTGCCTTCTAGTCAAGTTGCAAGATATGTCAAATGGGGAATTTAACATTTAGATTCCTCATTAATCAGTGTTTGCGTAAAAAGGGTTTTTTATTTTGACGAATTGCTTTTTTTCATCTTTAAATAGACTTAATACAATAATTTCACGTTATGTATGCAATAAAAATGACAAAATTTATGTTTATTTAATCAGAATACTGTTCCAAATCTACGTCGCATCAATTCTTATAATATATTTCTAGATTGTATCCGTGACCATCATAACTAAAATACACAGCAAATAACAAGCAACAACATACATAATTACTCTGAAAATTGTCATTTGTGTGAAATTTTAAAGATTATCTTTAAAGTGGAAACACGAATTCTTTTCTGCTTCTAAGTTCAATTCACGTCGCTTCTCAACCAAGGAACAATGGCAGTGTCCCTTTTTTAAGATAAATTTCAAAGCTGCAATTCTGCAAAACGTAATAAAGCAGATAACGAAAAGTGTACGGCATACTCTACGAGTATATGAAAAAAAAATGTTTGTTTTAGAAATAAAAGAGATGAGCAATTCTTTCATTTATATTAATTTCCGTTCATAGTATAATATGCATAAGCGATCATGATATACGTTCGAACCATAATGAATTACAGTTTCCCTTGAATGAATGCGTCTTATAAGCAGTAATTCGTAGTACTTTTACAATATCCTTATTATCGTTTAGTCATAGTCATAGACGAGACTGAAAACATTTCAATAGATACTTCAATAAACGAAGTCATATTTAAAGTTAGTTATATTAAAATGTATTATAATAGCATTGCTAGGTGAATAGGTCCCCAGTGTCCTCTGAAAACTGAGATAAACACTGCAAAGTTCAAAAGCCGGAGATGATATCACGTTTTATGGCCCCCGTCTATTTCACGAGCATCTCAGGATCGCCAATGTTTTGCATAATTAATCTACGACCCTTCTTTTTACTGTAAGAAACATGTTGTGTCTGGAAAAAAGATTTATCGCTCAACCTTCTCAGCATTGGGGAAACAATCGTTTGTGTAAACTTTCATAATAAATTTCACTTGACACTTTTAATGTAATAAGGGTTTATCGCACGGTTTGTGGTTTGTATATTTATACGCTGTAAGAAATATATATATTTTTTTTTATTAAATTAGTGACTATTCGCTTTTTGGTTTCCTTGTCGCGATTTTTACCTTTTGGTATTATAGACGAGAGCATTACTTGGATTCTTAGTTTTGTGAATCCCTAAGGAATTATTGTTATAATCATTTAAATTTTATGATATAAGTATATTATATCCCACTAAAGTTCAACCCAGAGATTAGTAAACAGTTAATCATAAATATACGGTCAGAAATAGAAATTCACATTTCAGTAAACCGCTCTAAAACAAAAGAAAAAAGAACGAACATACTAAACACCAAACCGACATTTAAAATTTTCAGCAATGAGGAAAACAATTAACAAAACACGCCAACTGAATACAAAATTCACACCGTAATAAACAAGAGAATATCCAGTCGCAAACATCATCCAAGATCATTATTTATCCCTTGCTAGTCACGGACTTAAAAAAAAAACTAACAAGCTGCCGTTCTTGCCGGCATGTCGTAGGGAGGCAACTAAAAGGCTAGGTGTCAATATGTAAATAAAATCAATGGAGCTATAGAGTTGCGACCTGTCACCAATGTTCCATATCAGATCACAACCGATATTTATGAAAGTGTCCTAGGATATATTATAATATATCTAATGTTCTGTCCTTTCCGAAAGGGATTAATTTTTAAGGACGTGAATGTATATGTATGTATGTATTATAAAGCGTCGCGGCAGCAGGAAACAGTTGAACCAGTACTGTCGCCTAGTCCATTTATCAGCGGTAAAGTTGCCTTGAGCGGAGTTCATTGAGCGGCATGTTTAGTTCAGAACATAGTGAAGTTAGTTAACTGGTTCGTTACGGAGTTAGTTGGCGAAGTTGGTTAGACTGGTGCAACGCAACGACTTGTTTAAATCCCTCCTGTTGGCAACCGCCTTTAAAATAGTAATTGATAGATTAATCCTTTTGATTGATTACCTTTTGTGTTTGGAAGTTACCATTAGCTGTGAAATGCGATGATTTTACCATTATTCTAGTGAAATATAGGTTTGTGATGAGATAAAGTGGATGTGTGTATAATCTTTTGCAGTTGACTCAATGAAAACTATATCGAAACATATAATATGTTATATCTACCATCGTCTTTCCGTAGTATTTTTCCTTACAAATTTCGTCTAGTCACCAAAATAGTGTTTGGTACAAGCAAGAGACAATAAATAAAACAATTAAAACCTTTTTCTATAATAATCCATTTACTTCACACAACCGAACTGTTGCGGTTATTATACCTAAAATTTATCCCCATAATATTCTGAAAATGGTTTGATAAATTTCAACGCAACGAGAACACGCAACTCTAAATAGCGCTTGAAGCTCATTCCCTACCCTTATCTCAGCTCATCCGAACATTATCTTTGCCTATTTGAATATGTATGCGCCGTAGATATAATGCGTGACACGATTTACTTACAAATGACTATCGTTGTAATGTATGCGATTATAACTTAGTGCTATAGGCATTTGTAACACATATATATATTTTGTATATTTTAATTAATATTCATAAATTGCTCATGTCTTAATAGATGCAGTGGACAGGGTATCTGATAGATTACTCGTAGCTTTAATATTATATTTAAATTTACAACTAAAAACAGTTGACCCTTAAAAGATTTATCACTTAAACGTGGTAATAAAGGTACATAATGATTATTTATCTGATTGGTTTCATTATATTTTTAACCGGAGAATACCAAGACATATTTATCACAGATTATTTCTTACTAGAATAACATAAGATTTTTTTAAGAATTTACATCAATCATCCCTTTATACAATATTTACAAATACCAAGACACGGCAATAAACATTAACCAGCCTCTTTACACCGGATACTTTTTCTCGGAATTAGCGTGAATTTGTTATCTCATTAAAACAATTTAGCTGAAGGGAAAAGTTCAAGGTAAACAATAAATTTTCACGGTAGATATACTCTTTCGATTGAGGGGGCAGACGCGAGTGAAAGCTGCGGTAAGGTTGTACCCCAGCAATAACGGAAGCCCACTAATGGATCACATTGGATTCATAAATAATTAATAATGAAAAACCGGTAAAAATGTTCCACTAATAGCGGCTTTTACCGTTAAACTCGGAAATTACAATGGGCCGGCTAATATCCACCGCGTTCCTAGAAAGCGTCCTCAGCGGTTAATGGCTTATCTTGCAATGGTGATTAAAATATATTATTCTGTATAGCGTAGTACTTAAGTGCAATAGGTAGATTTTATGATTTTCATTCAAACTCTATTTCCGTTAGAGATATTTAGAGGCGGTTCCATTACAAGACAGGACTTGGCTGTCTAGTTTAAGGATTTTAATATGTTCTTCTGATTTATGTTTATATTATTGATAATGAGTAAGTGTTGATACGTATTCGTTGTAACTGTTATACTTATTCGTTGCTGGTATACTGTTGGTCACATTTATTTTAACTTATGTAAAAGTCTTTATGAGTTTACAAAAACAAAACATAAACAAAATCAGAGGTTCAGATTTCCATTTCCGCAATCGCGGAGGTAATTCTATGGCCACGTTGAAGCCACGTGTTGACCAGATAGTCAGTACTCTGTGACATGTCGCCATTTACAAGCACAAATTATTTAGTGTGTATTCATATGTTTTTCAAGTAACTAAAACTGTACTTTTTTATGTACGTTTTTCAGATCCTCAGAAGCACAATCCTCGTATCGATTTTCCCACTAGAAACCTGAGCTTCGGTGAAATCTTGAAGGCAAACTGCACCACGGCCCCGGCCTCGCCAGCTCCCCACATTACCTGGTTCGTTAATGGACAGAAGGTAAGATGTAATTTAATTAGTGATGAGATATATTTCCATACTTAACGTTGCTAAAATGCCTTTTTACGATGTAAGGAAGGACAAAATCCTGAATTACGGGATAATATAATAATAATGTACTGTTTTTAAACATTTAGTTTTCCCACTCGTTAACTTCAGGATACATCGTTAGAATAATTGATTTCATTATAAAATAGATAATGCAGATCTTTCCATAATAATGACAGATGAACCATTTTCATACTTTTTTTTCAAATGAAAAAACGAAGATATATAAACAAACAAAACTAAATATGTACAAATTAAAACATAAAAAAACTCCCCGGATCGTCTATCAAGAAAAACTCTAATTTACCGGCAATCATTTCCATTTTCAGATGGATGAACTAGTAGCTCGTTCGCACAAATACCGCCTGTTGCCAAGTGACAGGAATTCCAAGATGAGAAACCATCAGCCCTCTGAGGTCCACTTGTTCCCAGGACCCACAGTCATGCCAGCATTCTCCCATGAGTCATTTGTAGCTACCAGAGCCCCCGGATGTAGTGTTAGAGATCATCGGGTAAGTTACAGTAGCAGTAATGGCATGTTATTGTAGTGCAAGCGACATAAATATGATTCTGTTGTAGTCTGGGACGTAAAATGAATGCTAACTAGGTGGCGTTTTGCTGGCATGTCGTATAAGATAACTAAGGCACTAAAGATAAATGGATTCTATTTAGTGATGGGCTAGCAACTTTTCACAATTTTTCAAACGACATCACAACCGCAATATTCATAAAATACCAATTTATGTGATATTGGACACTATTCTAGGTATCTTTATTCAAGTACATTGACAATCTTGTGCATCAGTTACATTCATATGTAATACAGAAGATAGGTGTATAATATATAACATATGCTTCACGACTTGTGTATACACACTCCCTTTTTTTATTATGGCGGGGTAGTCAGAGGCTTGAATGCCCATCTCCGAAATTTCGAAGGCATGTTAGGTATGGGTCATTCGAAGCCCGCGTATCACTAGATAGACAGCACCCAACGTGATAGGTAGTGATCCGTATCGCTGTATATAGGCACTGACTATTAACTATCCTGAGGGATAGGCAGGTTTCCTCACGATGTTTTCCCATAGGTGTATAACCTACAACTTAGGTAAATAACTTAACCAGAAATAAAGCAGCGTGGTAGCGAGATGAAACGCTTTTTTAATCCTTACAAAAAGGCTCCTAAATCCATGCGTATGAAAAAATCCGTATTTGCATAAAAGTAATTTTACGCGGTACAGGCTTTTTGTTGAGGTTCAGAGAGAATGAAAATTTAAATGTGTTACCTCTATATTTTAAAGTTAGCCTGCGGAATATTCATACATGCAATGTGAATATACTTAGCTCACTCGAGCTTGTGATTTCCGGTAATGAAAGCAAAATGAAGTTATGAAAACTTCATCAAGTAATGAAGAATAGTAAAATACAGGGTTAAGTTATAAAAAGTATCAACGTATAATTAATAGTTAGATCAAAATAATGAATGCAATTACCGAGACTTTATTGATTTTGATAACTTAATTCATTCGTAAAACGTATTTAAAAATATATTGTTTCAGTTATGTAATTTTACAAAGTTATCAAGTTAGTAACACAAATAATTACGATTAAAACCAATTTCGCGTCCTTGAACGACTTTTAATGGTTGTATACTTCTTTCATCAATAATCCTATTCAGTATAACAAATATACATAAACCCCAAACTAGACACGCCCAATCCCTCTGATTAGACTCCGTACTACTGTAAGCTCATACAATATCCTCTTTGCGTTCCAGATGCTGGAAAGCCGACATGAAGACTTCCCTCACGTAATCGGCACAAACACTGAGATCCACAGGCACCGAGGCCGCAAGCCGACCAGGGGCCATGACCTCCACGTCACACTGTCGGAGCTGCAAATCGTAGCCACTGGTAGACTGGACATAGTTTGTGTTAGTACGATACCAGAATTCCGGAGCATTGATGACAAATTTGCTGACTACAGGAACGACACGGTTGTAGGTAAATATCGTTAGGTTACTTTCTTCTTTATCTTGAATTACCTATATTTATGAATTAAAGATATAATTTAAGGTAGCGTTACACAATTATCGTGAGAGAGATCGTGGTTACAAAATGCTTTAATATTAGTAATATCAAAAAACATTAAAAGTCGGTATAATAAATAAATAATAAATAAAATGTAAATACATGTGACAAAGTACCGATTTAAAAAAGTCTGTGTTGAGGAACATCGCTCTTCCTTAATATTAATATTTTTGAGAAGAAACTATAAATTAACAAAAATTTTTGCACAGTAAATTACGATTTGATTCTTTGTAACCATTTTCTATGTCTTCATAAGGTTTTGTATCATTTTAGTTGTTTTCAGATTTAGTTTTAGTGTAAATATTTAATTCAAATAGAAACAATTACGTTTTTATACTAGCAAATTAGCGTCAAAATGCAGTCTTTACTGAATATGATCGTGAGAGAGATCGTGGTTACAAAATGACTTTATTATTCTGTGATATCAAAAAACATTATAAAGACGTCCCTTTTTTTCGGTTATAAGTAGATCGAATATCCAAACCATCTTTCTAATTCTGGCGATAATGTCTTTTTGTGGCCATCTTTGTTGAAAGTACTAAAAGCATTTTTATTTTTCTAATTCCAGTTGACGTCATCAAAGTACCCGCTGTGCAAGAGCCGTCAGCCAACCTCACCATGCCAGAATCAAGCACATCCAAAACAGTAGCAATACAATCCTCCCTCTTAGTCAATATTAGCTGTTTCGTATTTGCCATACTGAAAAAACAGCCTTGACACTACGGATTCAATCAAAAGTAGGCTGTGATAATATTTATATAATAAAGCTGTAACGAACATTTTCAATTTGCATCTAGACTATTTATTTAGCGATGAATATAAAGGTACAATTCAATTTAACGTACACATATCATATTGTGATTACACTGAAGTAAAGAAATTATTATGGACAAAATATTATGTGGAGCTAGGCAATGACCGTCGTAAGAAAAGTGACATACATTTTTAAACACACTCTTTAAAACTATGATATCTACCGAGTTGTTAATATATACGTGTAATAATTCATTTGAATATAAAAAGAGGAACATTTTCGTCAGAAAAAATATTCTGAAATCCTAAAATACAATTCTATTCCAAGTATTGCTGCAGATTATCCATAAATGAAAGTGTTTGCCATAAAATTAGATCCAAAAAAGTCGAAACAATAAAACTTATAAAATATATGTCTTTTTATACGTTAATTATATGTATGTATGTACATGAAAGGAACATTATAATAATACCGAACATCTTGAAGCAAGGGTCAATAGGGTTAGTACTTAGATTAAGTTAAGTTTATTGTTAGATTAAAATATTGATCAATTGTGAGAAACTGCCTGAACCAATTGTTTTTCGTAATAAATATAAAATGTAGACGCTATCAGTAAAGTTCATTATCCTAATAAATTATTTAAGGCTAGCTAGGAAAGTTTATTGCCAAAGACGATTTAAAATTAGTGTTCTTATAAATTTTTAAGATATTTATTCATTAGAGATTTATCATAGTTGCAATGGTTAGAGGAAACAAAACAAATGTTATTTTTGTTGAATCATTTGTATAAAAACTCTAAATATATTAAACTGCTGCATATTCTTGCCATTGTATCTAAAGTTCATATTTTCATCCCACAATGCTTCCAATATTCAAAAGCATATTCGTAATTGTAGATAATGATCACATATCATTGAAATTAGAGTATCACATACGAACGAACAAGTTTTTGCAAATATTTTTCTTCTACTACATTCTTACTATACGGAATACGAATAGGTCCTTTTCGAATTATATCGCTTCATCGATACATATCAGATTGTGATTAGTAAATAAGAAAATCGTGACTATCGATCTAGAAGTCAACTGTGAACATATCAAATTTATAAATACTTACTATATGTGTAAAATTACTTTATGAATAAAATGATATAAAACGTTTTCACTGACTTTTATTGTGTTTTTGGAATTTAGAGTCAATTGACATAAGACATTTTAAAAATTCTTCCTCTTAAGAATCTTTGAATATTAATACATCTACATCTTCGATGACCATATTTGTCGTTCATTTAACATAACATACGCTTAATCACTTATGATACACACTCCCTTTTTTAGTTAATATTTGTTTTTTCATTTCATTGTTTTACATTCATTCATGAATATCATTGATCTAATCGAGCAAAATTCGACCCAAAAGATGATGGAACAAATTCAGCGCTTGTATTTTTATAAAAGTTACCAAAAGACTTTCTAGTCAATAATGGAACCTAGACTACTACTGAACTAAACCGTAACAAATATCTACAAACAAGGACAACCAAGGACAAACGCAAATTAAAGGAACTCTGCAAGATGTACTATAATTCTGAAACATGACTCCTGACCAATTGTTCTTAACCCAGTATTAGATTTCTAGATCATTAACTGTGTAAACTAGACCAAATTTTATAGACCAGTCTTGCATGACTTAGTACAGGCTTCAGACATCTGCAATGACTACTAAAGTCTTATTAATATACCAGTTGATATTTCTTCTATCTTTCACACCTTTAGTAGTTAGTTTTAGGTGTGATCGGAAACCTTATGGATCTTCAGCACAAGCTTCACCGTCGGATGGGCGGTTTAAATTGTCAGTTCTTGGAGCTGATGAGAATTACGTTCCAGGACAGTTGTATACAGGTAATTATGAGACAGATAGTGAAATAAAATGCCTTTTATTTTTAATAATTCCCGTGGTTGCTGATACGTTCATAAAATTTTACAAAGTTGAGACTAATCAATTGGGCAGCAAACTTTCACGAGAGTTCCATGTTGTTGCAAGTATAGTTTCAATATGGCGGGAAAAGGAAAGAAAATTCTTCGAGGTCATGTTCACCCTGTGAAAGAAAAAAGGGCCGATGTCATATGAAGACAAAACACTCAATGTCTGAAAGGATGTTGTAAATAAGCATAATGTGTCTCAAAACACACATTTTTGTTACAGGAGTAATTTTTAAATATATTTAATACGAGTACTAAACAAGGTAATTCATTCTACAAATGCTTAACCAAAGTTATTTAAATTACAGTTCAAATAACGGAAACCGATGGAGATTCCCGTTTCACTGCATTTATAATATCAGCTGAAGGAGACTTGAAGCCAGATTCTCGAAATTCTCGGAGATTAGTATCTCAATATCCGGGAGAGTTAAGGCCAGTGGATTTCCTCACGGCTAAATTCAGCGATCGATGTCTGTATTCTGTAGAACAGGCTACTTATAGCTTAAAATCATCTGTACAAGTAAGGGCTAATTTCTTTTTATATGGTAAGATTTGTAATGAGTTTGAGAATAATTTCAGTTAAAACAAAACTTTTAATTGGTACACAAAAATAGCTTACAAATTACAAAAAAAGCCTGACTCATAAAGGTGTTGTGTAAATTGCACTTATCTATGATTTCGCTGAATTTCCTTAACATCAAATTGAATACGGAAGTATTTATTAATTAAATTTATGTAGCTCAAAAAGGTACTAAACAGATTAAAACTTTTTGTAGTAAAATCTGCAGTTATTTTATGTTCTTCTTTAGGTATACTGGCAAGCTCCACCACAAGGCAACGGTTGTGTTACATTAAGAGCCATGGTTGCGGAAAATGAGGAATTGTGGTATGAAGACGGTTTTCCGCTTACTCGAAGGATTTGTGAGGATTTAAGACAACCCGATGACGTCACGCCACAACTTAATTACAACTGTGCGATATGCGATGAAGCGAAATATGAGGTATGAGTGGTTTTTAATTTATCCGCTACTTACTATTTAATAACTACATAATTATCGTGGTCCCTTAGCATAGATATGGACTCGAAGAATGGTCCTTCACCGTGGACGATTTGGAGCTTCAAGATCTCTGTACTTCAGGCCCATTGATTCTGCCTTTTTATCACTAACCGACGTCATGTGGACCTCGAATATACAATTCTTTTTCCCATTGTAAAATGCAAGATTTATCTACAAAGCAACATAATTTAAAAGACCATTTCTGAATCTTAAAGACGGAATTTCTTATTTCTAGATTGAATTCGTTGGAATATGGTCTCGCAATACGCACCCCCAGCAATATCCGGAAAACGATTGGTTACCACGTTATAGCGATTTAGTTGGCGCATCTCATTCAACGGATTTCGTTCTTTGGTCGCCTGGTACTTTGGCGTCACCTGGTCTTAAGGATGTCGCAGAACATGCTAACACTACTCTTATGGAAACAGAGATAAGAGAAAAAGTAAGTAGAGGCTTAATCATAATTATTTCATTGCAAGATTTCTCTCGTATGAATGTATGCTTCTCTAAAGCATGTTTTCCTGTTCTACGTATACTTTCTTTAAAAAGAATATCGCCATTTTGATCTGTATTCTATATTATTTGACCTACAATCTTTGCTCTATTAATTACTTTGGCAAGTATTGTTTCATCCAACCGCTCCATGTTCCCAAGCTATAGAACTTTGTATAACATTTTTTTTTTTAGATTGGAGATGGTGTAAACACTATAATCAAAGGCAAAGGCCATGGGTATCGTAAAATGAAAAATCCAACTTATGCGTTTGCACGTGCTGACAAGGTCCACCATTTGATCACTACTGCAGTTGGGATCTATCCATCTCCAGATTGGTTCTTAGGAGTGACTCGGTTTGAGCTTTGCCAAGAGGATAACACGTGGCTTAAGGAAAGGGAATTGAATTTGTATCCATGGGATGCTGGGACTGACAGTGGAGTGTCTTATGAGGTGATTTGTTTAGATCTGTTAGATAGTTTATTGACATTATACGTACATGTATTTACACCTCTATTTCAACAAAGAGGATAGGCTAAGATTATTGATCACCAACGTAATGAATCCTGACAAATATCTTTTGTCTTATTCACTCACATAAAACTTTTCATACATACTCATCAGTTTTTTACGCTGAGATGACATTTGAGTGTATAAAAATGATGTTTTATGTTTACAGTCTCCAAACATAGAAACGTTTCCCCAAGACGCAATTAATAGAGTTGAAATGAGTTCTTATGACAAGAATTCACCTTTTTATGAGATTTCCATGAAAGATATGTATCCCTTTGCCAAATTGCGAATAAGACTCATACGCACTTATCCAAAGGAATGTCCAGAAGAAGGTAAACATTTCTAGGTTATTTTTTGAGACTTAATTTTCTTTGAATGTCACATACATTAAAATTTTTATTTTATTCTAAGAGGGTGAACCTGGACCTAGTGATGGTGATGAGGGTACGAAGCCAAATGAAGAGTCTTCTGAGCCCGGTGAACCATCCAGGTACCATATCGCTGAAATTGATAGCGGAATCCACGGGCGGTGAGGTTTAGTTATAGATTTTAAGGTTTTGGATTCTCATCGTTTTCAAAACTAAGGACCATTATATATTATACTTTTATCTTTAACAAATTTTAATCACATTTTGCGTGTGTTTTCACAAGTGTTTACAAAGAATTAGAGATGACAAATCATCGACAGTTTAGTCTAAATGATTTCTTAATTAGTCCTGAAATGCTGTTTATATGATTCTTGAAAATATCTCACTATAAGACAAAGCAGCAACTAACATCACCAATGATTTTTCGTGAACAAAACTATACCGTTTTCAAAATACGGAGTTTAAAATTATTTATTATTTCACCACCTGTCACAGTGAACCTCCCATAGAAACAGATCCTGAGTCCCCAGAAGACTGCCCCATGTCCCAATGGCAGGAATGGAGTCCTTGTGAGGGGAACTGCGTTGATGGACACATAAACGGCTATCGTTGGAGAGAAAGATATCACCTAGTTGATGGAATAGCTATCGAAAAATATGATCCAAATGTACGTATTTTTATACTTCGGTTATGTAAGGCTTTTTCTGGGGCTCTAATATTTTGCTAACATAAAAGGCTACTTTTAAAGCAAGTATAACAGACAAATCTGAATCCTTATAGGGTCTCTATAAAGTATATCTTGATGGCGAGAATTTTGTTATTATTGAAACGTATTTTCAAATTTTTAAGAAAAGTCCTCGTTAAAATAATAAATTCTCAACCCAAGCCTCCCCTATAGTGGTAATAGGACCTGAATGTATATTCTGTATGTATATTCTCAACTGCAATTTAATATTTGCTGTTGGAAACATTTTCTGTATTAATAATATTATTTTAAGGTTAAGCCTGTGCCCGGAAAAGTGGTTCCTCCGTATTGTAAACAAAATTACGAAGATTTTGAGAGGCAAGAATGTTCAGAACCCTGTTCTCAAGATAGTGATATTACTGGTAATATCATTAAATATATGTATTATATTTGGATATATTAAAAGAGTATGCACAGATTGGTTAAAGAAAAAGGGTGTGCAGAGAGTAATCTACATCATTATTTAATATCTTAGTAGTTTGTGATGGTCATGTTAATTATAGTCTTATAGACGTGATAAAGTAAAAAGTTTTGTTTACCTAGTTTATATATCAAAATATATTCATAAATTTTGTACAGTTATCTAATATTTTAGTTTTCCATTATTGAACTTTAGTGAGTTATATCTGCTATATTTTTATAAGCAAAGATAATAAAAAAAAATCTCCATATTACAGCTTCTAGAAGACTTCCGATGAACCGTCCAATCAAGCCAGGTCAGCCATGGAACTCTCGGAGATCGCTGCAAGAGGCGAAGGATAATAAAATTAATAAAAGCGAGGAGTAAAATACTCATTACCGATTGTGCTTGAATTGAAAATAACCTTTATGTTTTTCTAGTAAATGATTAATCACAAGTAGTAGTAGTTTTAAAATATTCTGAATAAAAAAATTGGTATCCACACTGATCTTATCATTACTCTCCTTGTTATTTACTACAAATCATTTAAACTCGGACCATGAACGAAACTTCCTGAACAAACCAACGTCAAGATCAATTAACCAAGATAAATTTACAACTCGACTCAATTAATTTCTATGATTGGGTCTCAAGAATGCGTCCCAGTTAGATTTCGTATGTTGTCATCGTCAGTCTTTCGTCTTTATACAATGACTTTACCCAGACATAACTTTAATAGAACATGTTTGCGTACTCTAATATTTCTTCAACTATTTTACTTTTTTGCTAAGTCTCAAAGTGTACCGGATTTTACGGTGAAATCTAATTGTGACCAAAGACCCTTAGGGACTAGAGCTAAGCCTTTGCCTCCGGATAGTCGGTTTGCCATCGAAGTGGAAGGAATTGATGATAAATACATACCTAACAGCTTGTACACAGGTAAGTAGTTTTAAAATATCGTCAATAATTACTTTTAGTTGTACTAATAATAAGAGTGTTAAATGAATCCTCTATTTCATAGATAAAACACAACTGCTATTTTTTTTTCTCATATAAATTTGTAACTATTTAAAATCGCAATCATCGATATTTCTAGTCTGTTCTAGACTGGATCGTAAATAGAATGCTAACTAGATGCCGTTTTTTAGCGGGTCGTAGAAGGGAGACTAGGGTTACATGAAAAAATTACTGAGCCATGGGCTAGCAATCAGTTACGAATGTTCTATATGACATCAAATCCCAATAGTCATGCTAAAAAGTGACCTAGGAGATATAATCGTGTATATGATCGTCTATATAATGGTTTAAAGTGGATTAAACACGTGAATGTATTATATTGCCATACCGCCCAAATTTGACACATTTTATTGCAGTCTTTAAAAGTATAAAAGAAAAAGAAAACTGATGTTCACACACCACGTTATAATTTAAAGCATTTGATAAATCAATAACTTGTAGCTCACAACACTATAACCACTCAAAATTACAGTAAGATTATACTCAGCGGATAACCAAACAACTTTCATCGGGTTCACTATATCTGCTAAAGAAGATGAGAGGTATAATGAGAAGAATCCTCGAAAGCCTTTGCCCCTGGACGTGGGACAGATCTCACCGAGCCCTGATTCAGCCGAAGGCACCGTTGGTCCCAAGAACTGCTCCAATACGGTCATTCAGTCCAATATCAAGCCCAAGAAATCGGTCATAGTAAGATATAATTATCGATTATATATTTATTTATAAAATTCGAAAGTATGTGAATAAGTATGGTTCACTACCTATCACGTTGGGCGCTGTCCATCCAGTGAGATAACTTAAGTGGCCCATACCTAACATATTTTCGAATTTTTTCATAAATTCTTATATCATCGTTATGAAAACACTTGATTTAGACTAAAGCCAAATTCCAAACAAAACCTATTAAATGTGTATTATCGATATACTCATATAAATATCTTTTACTGTAATATTTATCTTACAAGCTTGTATATTATTGTATCATATTATTATTATGTATATATTGTGTTATTAATATTTATCTTGGAAGAAAACTATTTGACCCTCCCAGTAATACTTGTGAGTTCGTCTCAATTTATTATAGGTCCAATGGAAAGCCCCTCCTAAGGGCAATAAATGTGTTACAATTTACGCCCTCGTCGCCGTGAAACCGGACGTTTGGTATAACTACGACGGACCTCTCGCTAAGAGGATTTGTGAGGACCTGCGAAATGCGGATGATATGAACCCTACCATAAATAGAGAGTGTCAAGCTTGTGAGGACGCTAAATATCAGGTACGAACATGTATTTTGTTAATGAAAAGACTAAAAAATTTAATTTAATCATTTGACGACTTCCGTGGCATGAACGGTTGACCATGAACGCATAAACGTACGTTAAGTACTACGCTTTTCTTCTGCTTTCCAGTCTGGTCGTTGATTAACATAATATGTTATTTAAGTGTGTCTTTATCTATCAATATATTTTCTTAAACAAGTTTTGATCCTTAACACGAGTCATAAATGTACTTAGCAAAGGGCTGTCAATATTATTGTTTATAGTCTGGACTTTAAAATGAAACTGTTGTCTTTTAGATATTAACTTTATTATGGTTATTTTAGTCTTCTTTAAGGTTGGTTTTTGTTTTAGGTTACATTTGAAGGAATGTGGACCCCAAACACTCATCCTACGGCCTTCCCGAATTCGAGTGATCTCGCTCGCTTTAGTGATTTAGTTGGTGCCTCTCACAAATACGGCTATACTTTTTGGAAGTTTGGTTCCGAAGCTAGTCCAGGCTTAGCGATGTTAGCCGAACAAGGTAATACGACATCCTTGGAAATGGAAATACAGGCCTTTGTAAGTACCATTTGTTATTATTTTGAATCTGAATCAAATCTTAAAATTCTTGGTTTGTATACCGAGACATTCTTAAATAACAAAGACAAACGGAGACAATAGTCAGAGGATCAGGTTTCCACGTTTGCAATTGCGAAGGTAGTAATTCTATGGCCACCTCGAACCCACGTGTTGACCAGATAGTCTTAGTACTTAATGTGGCAGGTGGTAAGCCATGTCGCCAGTTACATGCACTACGTATTACCTATTTGGGGAACAGTTAGCAATCGATGCAATCCTCACGATGTTTTCCCACACCGTAGTATTCAATGCATTTCGATAATGTATTTTTATTACGTAAATGTACATAGAAATTCATCAAACTTCATTTCCACTGGTACATGCTCAAGCGGATACAGAGTCAAGCCTCAAAAAACTGAGTTACTACGTCTAATTAATAGTTTAATAATATGAGTAATTTAAAATGTTCATTAATCAAACGTTATATTTCTATTGCTGCTTTTAACACATTGAGTGCGGTGCAACGTCGATAGACCTTATGCATGTACTTGCCTACGGTGCGGAGCGAAATATCGTTTACTTCTTTCTGGTGCGGGAGCTATAACTTAAAGAGTAGTTAACGTAAAATTATAATAGATATATTTTTGTGATTGTCTATTCAGTAGCTATTTAATTGATTGGTTAAAACTATATAAGGCCTTTGGACCTTGTACCGCACTGAAAAGATTCTTCTCTATTCCTGTGCGGCAACAAGGTCTAAAGGCCTTATTTCAAATATAACGTCGAAGTGCCTTGTATCGCACTGATTGATAGGTGTCAATTGAATAGTGATGTGTTGACATTCCTGAAAGAAAGTTGTCATTATTTTCGCGAGTGGTTTAACGTTTTTTCGATATTTTTGTTTTCATATTTTATACTTACATTTTATTGTTGTTTTTCATTGTTTTAAGTGCAATCTACTTTTTGAGTGCAATCCAATAAATCCGTCATAGTAGACAGATTTTTATTTTAAGTAGGTATTTATGTAAGCTTTACCTAAGTAAAACTCAATTTTTATAACAAAAATATAAAAAAAAGTAATTTTTATTTTCATTCTTTTATATTTTATACTTACATTTTAGTATTATTTTTCATTGTTTTAAGAGCGATCTCTACTTTTTGAACACAACCCAAAAAGTTTATCATAACAAATTGATATAATTTTTTTAAGTATAACCTTATGTAAAACTTAATTTTAAAACCAAAATAATTTATCGATATTCTGTGTTTCTTATCATTTCCCATCACTAAAATATTCAATTTTTTGTTGCTAAATCGATGCGGTTATGGGTTTATAAACCTTGCATTTGTTTTTCTTATTTTCTCTTAGAGTTTTCACTGGAGCTAGGGGCGACGTCTGTATTGTGACAAACGACTCTTTGACAATATTTTACCGCCAAATTATGACGATTTTAAAGCGTTTTGAATGAGTTATAAGAGTTTTAATCAAAGCGTGTGTTACAAGGTTTAATGACCCATGACCGCACCAGTAGAAACTTATGGTATCGTGTCGATATGCCTTGCATCGCACTGAGATGGTGAAGCAGCATTTTTTTGCCGCAGTCAATGTGTTAAACATAGTCAACCTTTCTCTACTTTCTTAACGGCATAGACAGAGAATATTAATCGCCATCTTGAACGATTCTAACAAATATCCTTCATCTTACTCACATCCATTAACTTTAGTTACATTTATGTTATTATTTTTATTTACAGTTGGCTAACGAAGTAAGAACAATTATAAAGGCTACCAGTCAGCCAAGACCCAATATGAAAAACTCAGCTATATTTCGAACCACTAGAGAGCATCATCTTGTTTCCCTAGTCACTGGTATTATGCCTTCACCTGACTGGTTCCTAGGTGTAGCCAATTTTGAGTTATGTGAACCTAAGGGTTGGACTAATTATGTGAAGCTGAATTTGTATCCTTTGGATGCTGGTACCGATAGTGGAACCACTTTTGAGGTAAGTTATATGTATTTATTTGAAGCAAAAATGTAAACATCTAATGTGTTCGCAGTTTGTAAATGTCAACGTATACTTACTATGTTCGTGGATTTAAAATGGCAAATTATAGACTAAGAGTTTTCTTCAAAAACTAAATGCGAAGTTATGCTACCATAAACCATATCCCTTAAATTTTTACACACTTTATACCTACCTGACAAAATATAGTTAGACGAGCTTTTACTTTGAAATAAATTCACATCCTGTAATACCTTTCGAGTTGATAATGTCTCCAAAGTCACTTTTATCATAAATATTAGGGTTGTGATGTTATATGAAACATTGGTGATAGGTTGCTAGCCCATCGCCCAACAGATTCCATTGATCCCTAGTCCCTTAGTTATCATTTTAGTTATAGTTATAGTTTGCATTTTTTTGCGTTCCAGCTAGCACAGACATTATTTGTTTGACCATATTTCTGATATTGTAATTTCAGGCTTCCAACGAAGAAACATCTCCGCCACAGCCAATAACAACGGCCACCATAAACAAAGATAAATCTAAAATGAAACCTTTTGCCAGGATTCACTTTAATCTATTGAGCACATATCGAAAGCCAGATTGTGGTAAAAATGGCGAAAATAAAAATACAGGTGACTGTTTCTCTAACTAATATATTTACTTAATACCCCACGTATCACGACTTATCTAATGAACCAGAAATCTAACAAGTGTAGTATAAAGAGTATTATAATCAACGGAATATTACCTTCTATAAGGCGTTTAAAGTTTTGTGATAGTGCGGGACAATAATGAACCATTAAAAAAAGTTAAATGGCTCAGGTGGCAACAAAAAGAATAAGGGACTGAAGGTTCTGAATTCGATTTCACACTTCTGCTTCTGATTGCTTGTTGCTTCAGCAACAATAATGGATATACTCTGAATATCAAAACTCACTGTGTAATAGAATCATAAAACACAAGGCAAAAGGATATCTGAAGATGTTTAAATACGATAATGCGACGTAAAAACGCTGACTATTGCCTATTCTGAAAAGTATTAAATAATTTCCGTATTCATGTAAATCTCTAATAACTTTTTTCTTCATTTTCAGCCAAAGACGAGGAAAATAAGAAAAGACCTCGATTCTTCAGTCGCTTTACCACGTATGTATCTGCTTGCTTATGATATTCGTATCACAGATATTTAAACGTAAGGGTTACTCAGGAGCTTACGTTTCTCTGCTCTTGAAATGGCGATAACTAAGAGTAAATCTGTATATTACTCAAAACAGTTACAGATACTATAGTCACGTCTGTAAACAGCTACTAACTGTCTGGAGGGAAATAAATGCGTTTGGTATGATCACACTCTACACAGTCATAATATCTCCTTGGTCACGTTTCGCATTTACGAGTAGCTTCATTTGACATTTAACAGGTTATTAGCCAATCAGTCAAAAAAATCCTGTTATCATGCCCAAAATATTTATTAAGTAGCGAGACTTGTTGCGCAAAAGTCAATAATAAGGTATTGGGGGGTTAAAAGGAAACACGAGCGAGTTTGTACCTCTCTTTGATTATATATTTCTTTAATTAATATAAAACTTCAACAGTCCAAGGCCAGTGGATGACAATTGCTCGGTCTCTGATTGGGTAGAATTGCCATGTGAAGGTCCCTGCGTCGATTCCATGATACAAGGCTATAGAACAAGACTGAGGTATCACATCGTGGATGGTATTGCCATTGGAAACTATTCTCAACCGGTAAGATCTTATGAATGATATTAGCTTTTTGTTAAGTAATGCAAAGACTCATACATATAAATATATCTATATCTCCAACGGGGTGTCGGACTATCGATGACCACCTGGATCGATACTGACAGATCTCTCTTGCTTCAATCACACCCAATAACCTTCCCATACATGCTTTTCTGTTCTTCACACTAAGTACTTACAAAGAATCAGGTCTCAAATATTAACCGAGTATTCATGAGTATTTAATAGATAAAGGAAAAGAATGGCGCGTACATACAAACGCATATCAATTAAACTGAAAACACCAAAACAGCTTTTTTGACATAATATATTTTATAAGAACATATACAACCATTAATCCTTGCTGCCGTTCAAAACTTCACGTATCCATCTTCAATATTTCGAATACATACTGTGGTATTCATTTTTTAAATGGTCAGACAGTAGTAAACCATGTCGCCATTTATGTATACTAATATATTTAAAAATCTCTGCCATGTCACCATTAAAAATTCTGATGTTTTACAGCAACCAGAAAACGTAAGAATCCCTGCAGAATGTGAGCAGAAATACAGGAACAGTCTAACTGATGTTTTGGAATGCTCAATTCCGTGTGTCATGGAGGAATCTGACGGTGAGAGAGGACTCTTAGAATAAGAATATAATATAAGATTTTGCACATCTTTTGCACTAGACTATGAATTCAATATTGTTGTTAGACGAGCATGGGCCCAAGTTCAATAATGCTTTTTGCAAAATATCAGTTGACACTATTATGCTGATCTGATATTGAACTAAATTAGGCTTAAATGCATTAGTATACTTGAGCCCTAGTGGGGTTGCTGGTTCTTGTATTGTTAAATGGACGATAGATAATAATATAGAAGCTGAATTTTAATTAATTATTATGATATTGAATTGAACTGATAAATATAAGGATACACCTAAAGTTATTTAATATGTCAGTTTTTATTAAATTACACTTTTATAACTTATTATCATTAAAACTTTCTATTTGGTAGTTTTTATTTACAACTGTGTTCACATGAATAGTACTACGTTACATAATTTATTAATAACTAAAATTAACTTATTCTTTTGTTGACGACCTCCGTAGCGCGATCGGTTAGACACCTGAACGCTAATCGTGGGATCCCGGGTTCGATTCCCGGTGGTGGCAGAGTTAAGAACAACGATTTTCTACTGCTTTCCAGTCTGGTTGTTGATTATATATGCTATATGTATATGTATTTATCTGTGTATAATATGTATACATTTCTTAAATATACGTTGAAGTCTTAAATGAACTTACCAAGGGGCTAGTTCGATTGGTGTAATAATGTCAAAATATTATTATATTCTTTAATTTTGTTTTTATCGTTTCAGATAATGAAAAACCTATTGTACCCGGTCAGACATGGTGAAGACAGAATTCCTTATATTTCTTTCAAAGATCAGGAGCATAATGCTACCTATAACTTTTGGAGCATATTGATTGTGTCTTTTTTTTTATTTTTTATTCTTTATTAAGCCATTCACCACTAAGGTTATGTCGGCTGAAGTACAAACACTGATGCCACGGCGTTTGAACTTCTTGTTATTCCATCGCCATGGTTACAGCAACGCCGTCAGCCGCTACAACCGAAGAAAAACGAAATCGGACCTCCAATTCTTCTCTTCTGTTGTCCAATTCTTCTCTTGTTCTTCGGTTCGTTCCAGTTGAGGATCCAAACCTTATCCCAAAGCGAACATATTTAGCCAGTTTGGCATCACAATTGACTAAATATTCAGCCGACTTTCACTGAGCTGCTGACTTTGTTGAAGCACCATAGACGACTGGATTGTGTCTTAATACTTAATAAATGTTTCGTCTGTGCTTACATGTTTTATTTTCATGCAACACAATTAGCAAGAAAACGTGGGCTTTTTTGCAGTGTTAACTCTGTCGTATTTATAATTTCGACCTAGTGGAATTCAATAGAAATTTGGTTGTAATAAAAATAAGTTTACTATCTTTGGCTTTTTATTAAACTAAAATTTCAGTTGAGCTTCGAATGGATTGAACACACTAATTGTGACAATCTCATTTAGGTACATAAACTCACATAATATAAGAAATCACAATATAACTATTTTTAACATCTAAGATATACAACATGCTCCAACTGACACCAAATGTGGTCATTATTTCTTATAAGAGATTATGCTTAGTGCAACACTCACATAGACAAAAAAGACAAACGCGTTCACGACCATTAATCGTTGCGGGGTAGTCAGAGGTTCAGGTGTCCATCTCCACAATTGCGAAGGTAGTAATTCTATGGCCACCTTTAACCCACGCTTGACAAGATAGTTAGTACTCAATGTGACAGGTGGTAAGCTATATTGCCATTCACAAGCACTATTACCAGTAGATTTCCTCACGATGTTTTCCCTCGCCATAATAATCGACGCATTTTGTAAATGAATTTTTATTACGAACATGTACATATAATTTCATTACACTTCATTTCCATTAATACATGCTCAAGCGGGATTTAAACCCTGTACCCACTGATGCAAAGTCAAGCCCCAAACAACTGAGATACGTCGAATTTAACACTCACATAATTATGTAACTTTTTTGGTTTAATTTTGTTATGTGGTTTAATTTTGTTTTTCTACTCATGTGATAATATGTAATACTGGTTGTTATCAAATTTATTGTAGGCTTCAATGTGAGATCTGCGACAGTCAGTCAGTCACGATACGAATGACAGCTGCCTTGATGGGATGATATCGCAAACTGTCAGTCAAGTTTCTGAGGATTTTGCTGCTGAGGATATTTATGTTCAATAAAATATTTAATATTCTTATTTTATTCCTCATGCAAGAGAGTAAAGATTAAGAATTTAATAATATTCACAACTATGTTCTTGTTGAAAGGAATAATCAAATGTACGAAATTTCCGGACTACTGGCTTTTTGCTGAAGTGTTACAATTCTTTTAAAAAACAATTCTGCGTGGGTGCTCAAAATGATAGGAAGGGCTTTTATTTTAATTTGGCTTTCCTATAGCCTTTGCGGAGCAGTTCACTTAAAGGGTGAATTTTCTACTGACGACTTCTTTTTATTCCTAACCAAATTCGGTGTCCAGAAAACTGCTATTCATATACCAAAAGATTCTTATGGCTATATCTTCGGTAACATTACATCGAAGCAACATTTCAAATATCCTATCACCTTTGCGGTACTAGATAGAAAGCACTTTATTCATTTTTACAAAAGCCGTCTGTTGGATGATAAAGAAAGTGCTTGTAAATTGATGTTTGAGAGGCTGAATGAAACAGCCTATCATCCTAAGTGCAATCCTCATGGGCTGGATCTATTCAGGCGTGTACCATGTCCAGAAGGTGGTCTCTGTATAGATGAAGATACTCAAAGTAATGTTGTGAAAAAGAACCAGTTTACTTATGTCATACAAAACACTGGAGAACCACGGTAAGTGAAAAGTTTTATATGACATAACACTCACTGAACTTCATTTGATGTTCAGTTTAGAATACCTAGATCTCAAGTGTGTCAGAAGCCACAAAGCTTCAGCTTAGACAATCTTAACTCAGTATCTTGTATTGTAATCTTTGATGAATTTACAAACACAATCATAATCACCTAAGATAGTCAGAGATAGTAATTATCTTAGCTCTGACACATGTGGATTCTGTCCCTCAAACTCAAGATAAATAAACAATCAATATTCATTAAGATGAATAAACAAAGCGTTTTCCCTTGGTTTATAATAGGTAAGGATTTCTCACATTGTTTTGTTGTAATAGGTTCCTGAAAACTAAATGTTCTTATGATAGATACTAGGATTGGTAATTGCATCTTAAAGGGGCCTGTTATCCATACCAACATTCATATGCATACATACACATCATGTCAGCCTCCTAATGGAGAGATAGTATGAAATCTGCTTTTTCCTGTATTCTAGAAAACTAGTCCTTTTGTTAGTATGTTTTCCACTTGATCATCAAGAACACATGGAACATCATATTCATTCATGAAAATCAACATTAGTAACATTCCATACTGCGTTATCATGTTTCAGCAAAGATAAGATTTTAACAACAAAACATTAAATGTTTATGTTTACAATTGCTTTAATTACTGTCAATGTAAAAGGAATGATGTCTATCTGGAACTTAATAAGCACACTATCTGCCTGTATGATATCTGAAGATCAGTATCACTGCATAGGTCTTTACTTACCAAGGTTCTAGAATTCTAATTGTATATTACAGATTCTGGTATGTGTCTATGGTGGCTTGCTACTTAGATGAAAACACCTGTACATGGCACCACTATGATGGGAAAGCAAGTAATAAAGTGGCAAAGGTTCCGCAGAAAATCAACTATGACTTCTGGTTGGTTAACGGAAGTCCCAACTTGACATTTGTAAACGCATTGCAATTACAGTTTTCCTTTGATAGACAGAATACGTTGGAATTGTATTTGCTGTTTTGGCTGTGCTATGTGATACTTGTTCCTGTTCAGTTATATGCTGTGAGGTAATGTTACATAAATTTAACATACACATTCTTTACTAATAACCCTTGACAGGAAGTCAAGCCCAGTATTCCATCTCTGAACTGTGGAGTTAATGGGTTTATAGTCATCTGAATTCTACATGTTAAGTTTGGTAGACTGTGTCTTTGTTAATAATCACTGACTATTACCTTTTTTTTAAGATTTCATGACAATGTTTTTCTTCACAGTAGAAACGTCATTGATTTTGATATAGCCATATTAGTCAGAAGTGTAGTAAAGGCTTAGATTCTTCAAGAATCCTAAATATATAGTGCTAACGATACACAAAATAATTGATGCTTTAGTTGAATAATTGCTACTATCAAAAACATTCAGTGTAATAGAAATGAAATGTTCACTCTAATCCTGACAGAGTTAAAAACATTAATTATATTTTATAATAACTTTTTTTACAGAATCCAGAAGCATCCAGTGACAAGACTTTTCACTTTTAGTCTCATGTTGGATTTTATTGCCCTTACATTTAATGTATTCCATACACTTAAGTTTGCTGCTGACGGAGTCGGTTTTGAGGGGTTATCTGTAGCTGGAGACATACTGGATATTATGAGCCGGGTAAGAATCATTACAGACATTTTCATATTCTATAATGCTTTTTAGAGTGGATAGAACTTCTGATATGTCTCTTATACCTCTTTTATATTTTTTTCATAATAATCATCATCAATATCATTTTATCATCATAACATGGATATAGCATATTGGTAAAAGATTGACTGTCTATCCCCTAATAGGTTCTATCTAACCCCAATTCGCCTAGTATAATACAAAGAAGAAAAGCAACTAGTTTGAATTCTATTTACAACCCAGCCTATCATGAAATTCAATAAAAATCATTAGAAAAAACTTTTAAAAAAGAGTGACTTTAGAAGTATGTATTAACTATTATTGATGTATGTATGTTTATTTATTTGAATGAATTAAAATTCTTGTAGAATGAAGAAAATGTTGTGGTTATAAACTTATAAACAATGTAAATGGTAACACCCTTGAAGGTGCATATGTTACATTAAGTTTTATAATAACAACTTAGTAACATTGTAAGTGATAATATCAGTCTTACCTTGTTATATACATTAAAATTTATCTAAACGAGTGAGTAACCTTGAATAGATAAAAATAACAATTTTCTATAATACAGCACTAATCCGTCACACTTTTAGATGAGTACTAGATTAAGTCTAATACTAAATGTCTATATTGTGAAGAGTGTACAAATTCAAACAAAAATATTTATACATTTACACCATTTAATCTCTTTTGTATTAGACAGCACTTCAAACACCATTAGCATAAATTTTATTACCGAGTCTGGAATTTCAATAGATGTGACTGAATTAAGGAGTCACTCCATTTGGCGATGACTTCGCATGAAAATAGTGAGGGAAAACATCGTGAGGAAACCTGCCTAATAACCAGTGCCTTTATACGGCGATACGGTTCACTACCTATCACGTTGGGTGCTGTATATCTAGTGAAACGCAGCTTTCGAGTGACCCTTACTTAATATTCCTTCAAAGTTTCGGAGATAGGTACTCAAGTCTCTGACTACCCTGCCATAATAAAAAAAGAGAAGGGTGTATACATATACAAGTCGTGAACCGTATGATTGTCTTTGTTTTTATTTATATGTATTTTTGTGTTCACAGACTTTGTTCATGTTACTGCTTCTTTTGCTGGCCAAAGGCTGGGCAGTCACTAGGCTGGAGCTAACGTGGAAGCCCCTGGTGTTCGGAGTGTGGTTAATATATGGAATAATACATATATTGCTATATGTGTGGAATGCAGTAAGTATCAAAACGTATAAAACCAAAATACTTTTACAACCATTATAAGGTATCTCCAGTTAATTTTATGGCTACCTTGAACCCACATGTTTACCATACAGTCAACACTTAATGTGATAAGTGACCCATGCTAGTTACAAATTTAGTATGAATGAAACATTAGTGATAGGTTTCTAACCCATAGTTCAAAAGAATCTATTTACTCCTATTCCATTAGTTGCCTTCTACAACATGCCGCGAAGAACATCAACTATTTAGCATTAGTTATACACTTTTGACTATCTTTATAGTATGCTACTAGCGACCCGCTCCGTCTTCGCACGGGTATAAAATATATAGCCTACTCCACTATTTAATGGATGTTATTATACATATAAACCTTTCTCTTAAATCACTCTATCTATTAAAAAAACCGCATCATAATCCGTTGCGTAGTTTCAAAGATTTAAGCATACAAAGAGACATAGGAACAAAGAAAGCAACTTTGTTTTATACTATGTTAATACTTTATACAGACATTTAACTTACTTTATATTGTACTTTCAGGCATTAGTAGACGTGATTGAAGACATAGATGAATACCAAACGTGGCCAGGGTGGTTGATCCTAATACTCCGAGTGGCCATTATGGGGTGGTTTGTCCTAGAACTGAGGAATACCATGATGTATGAGCATAATATGGTGAAGCTGAATTTCCTGCTACACTTCGGAGCCTCAAGCTTGGTCTGGTTCATGTATTTGCCAGTTATGGCTCTGATTGCTTTGCAAGTCAGTCTGCTGTGGCGGTTTAAGTTCATTTTGGGTATGTACACGTTACTTACATATATACATATACTTTCATGTCGTAAATTCGATTTCGGAGTGGATAGAACCTCTGAGACTAAAAACATCTCCTTGGTCACTTCTTAGCATGAATATTGGGCTTGAGATGTCATATGAAACAAGTATTTTTGTAATATAATTGCGATTACCCCAGTGGGTTTATTACATCATTTTGTTATTTTCAATGTCGTAACCATTCCTTTCCTATTTCGAATCGCCATAAAATTGGAAATAGGTGCCGAATCCTAAACTTATTATTATGTTAATTGCAAGGTTACTAGGCCATTGTAGTATTTCAAGTGAAATCCTCGGCACGTATGTTGACATAGCATTGTTCACTCCACGGAAATGTTCTATTTAAAACCTTACTTATAATTGTGTAAAATCAGAACAGACATTCCAAATGTTATTATAATAAATACGTTTTTAAATCAGTATGTAAAATGTTGTATTAGTTAAGAACATTGGTGACAGGTTGGTGGTCCATCGCCAAATAGACTCCAATAATTCATAGTCTCTAATCAATTGATAGGTAGTTAAGAGTCTGTTTATGTTTCAGAACTATTGTTTACTTTTCATTTTATTCGCAGGCATAACATATTCGGTGGATTGCCTCGCTTTCTGTATTATGGTGCATCTGCTGTGGCCGACCCGCTCCGAGCAATACTTGCTTCTAACACCACCTAATTACACAGGTAAATACATTGATTTTGTTTTGTACAGCGTACTTAGAAATTCCGGGAACTTGATTTCCATTCGTATGTGCTTAAATGGGTATTGAACTTTATTATTACCTTACAAACTTATTTATTAAGAAGCAAAAGCCTTAAGCATTGACATACTCTGCTATTATTATTACGTTTTGTAATAAAGTTTTCGAATAGAAATCGTAAGGCTACCGACATAATATTACCTAGAAGAGCTTAAATAGCGCTACGTCTTACCAACGGTCACGCTACGTGCTAAATATCTGGTTAACACTAACTCCGCAGTTTCAGAGATAGACACTTTAAACTTTTGGCTACCCCGCTAGGGTATAATACTAATAGTATAATATTTATTTATTTATAGCGAAAAGTAAGTAGTTAAAAAATCAATTAATAATCTTAGATATTAAATTTTTTTAAATAATATTTACATGAGGTAATAAATCAAAATAATATCTAGATAAATAATAATTAATAGTTAAAATAAAAAGGGCATCCCTACAGTAAACTACCTTTATATAGAATCAATTTACGCTAACTTTTTGTCATTGTATGTACTAAGATTGGTACTTCTAACGTCACCCTTGTGTAATATTTTATGTATAGTAATATAACAGCACAGCAGTAATTAACAATAACATAATTCTTATTACAGCTGGCGTAGAAGAGCTTGACGAGTTCAATCAATCGCCTCACATCGTGAACTCGGACACAATAGCCCTCACGAGCGCAGAGAACGGCGACGACGAAGACATTATATTCACTCGACCGACCAACAACGTGTATTCATAGCATAACAGTGACGAAGAGATAGATTAAGGTTAGGTTTCTAGAGATTTCTTAGTATAGAGATATATTACAGGGCTTTAGCCGAGTGGCAATCGATAGGAAATTGGCTTACACATACCATAAGTCAAGTGGTCGTTTCGATTTCTATGTCACATATTTTTAAACGGAACCCTTACTTTTTGATTTTATTTCTTACGTACAGTCAACGCTAAAAGTGCAGTCCAAGTAACTTTTTATAGGGTTTACGTTTATAAGAACAGAAGACAATATTTTTCATTTCGAAGCACGCGAACGTATAGTGCTCATGACAATGCATAGTGGCGCCAGTTTTAAAATGTAAAATATTGTCTGTTGTTCTTATAAACTTAAACCTTATAGAAAGTTACTGGGACTGCACTTTTAGCGCTGACGGTACGTTGCCACTTATCTAAAGGCCCTGGTACATGTTCGCCACAGATAAATTGATGTGGAAAGAAAGCAAGAGGCATACGTTCAGCAGTGGACTTAGAAAATAAAAAAACAAAATTATGCTGTAGAAGATAAGTTATTGTGGACTATTTGAATGCAACGTAAAATAAGGGGTGGATAAGAATTTTTCTTATGTAATTCTGAAATATTCAATCGTATTTCGAAGTTTTCTTAGTTGCTGCATATAGATAGCACTGTCTTTCACAGTTGTGTTATTGTAAATTGTAATGAAAGTATTCGATTTCCTATTATATTCAATATTTTCTGAAGTTACTGCATATAAACTGCACTAGGTTTTTATAAAATTGTGTTAATATAGTTTATTCGCTAGCTATATAGAACAAAATCTAATATGTTATAATTGTTGCAACGTGAAATAAACTGTAATAAACATTACAAAAAGCCAATGAGATGGAAAAACAATCTTTTCTTTAGACAAGTTTTAGCATAATATGTTTAATTACTTTTATAACTATACCTATATAATTTGCTTTCCCTAAGTATAAAAATAGTATGATGTCTTTGTAATATATTAGTTACAAAGACATCAATGAACATCAATATATAAATTATCTACGTATTTGAAAAGATTATCAGTTTAAGAATATAACAAAATCACAGGAAATACAATGTTTGATTACTTCTAAACTAAGCCAATGCTTGTAAATGTCTCCACAGTGTTTGAATAAAATATTTAGTATAGAGTAGACGTATAATTTTCAAAATGGATATGTAATTATGAAGAACATAGTTTAAGCACAAATAAGTAGGAAAGAATAGTAATTTTCGTAGAATTCTAACTATGTTAAGATATGTATGTCTTAATTTGACATTACAGAGATTTTTCTATTTAAATATTCTTAGTACTTAAGCTGTACTTTATTTTATGTTCTACCACTCTGTATATAGTATGTTATGCATTTATGTCTTATGGTATATTGCTTATATAAGGAACGTCGATGGTAGATAAATAGTCGTAGACTCTAAAAATCCATACACATATGCATTTCCAATATGCATATATTTATTATCATTATTTTTGCAGATGAGACTAAATTGAACGTCCCTCGTTATGTATCTATGGTTTAATAAGGATATATTGCTATTGATCAACTATTATATAGAGGTTTTTAGTTAGATATACAAGAAACTAATATTTTCTTTATCTTTTAATTGGAACGAATTTTATGATTTGGCTCAGTATTTTATATATCCAAATAACGTAGCTAGTATATACTTATGATTTGTATTGTAATTTGATGTCGTTTGTGTCCAATTTAAGTAAGATCTCAGTTAAGTATGTACTGATTTATAGTGAATATGTACCTGAATGATTTCAGAGGGAAATTTGAAAAGGAAGTATGTACGTCTAACATTTAACATAGAAATTTTATTTACGTAATGTGATGTCTAGATCTTAATGTAATTATATTTCATTTAACTGTATTTCGTGCTAAATGTAATAAATGTACATTATGAATATTATTTACTGTACATAATTTCAGTAAAATTAAGTTACATATTATATACCTTATTGAGTAATACGTTTTAAGTTTAAAGTTCGTAATATGTAAACCTAAATTGCTCGTTGCTTATCAACAACATTTTTTTTTATAAATAGTGTCGTAATTGTAGGTAAGTATGTATTTAGCGAAAATATACAGATTCTAAAATGTAATTATGTCATAAAAGTCAAATTCAACGTCTATTATAGTAAATCTTGAAGTACCTATAGAAAGTAGAAACAAAACTTATATTATCCATTATCTAAATAAAGTATTGATTATTTTTACTTTCTTTCCTAACGGGATTTTCATTTGTTCGTAGCTTCCTAATTTTTCATTAAAGTGAATAAAATATAAATTAATTATATGAATAGATTATGAAATAGCATTGTTTGAAAACACTTTTATCCTTTTAAATAAGAACTAATTCTGATGGTATGCTTTTAGAAAAAGTGTTATATTATTTTCATTCCACTATTGCTTTACATTCATGCTAAATAATGATACATGTGCCAATTATAAGTAAAGTTAAGAGAAATATATTTCTTATACTCATAACAAAAATCAGTTCCTTTACAAACATTTCTAGCACAATATAGCTTTTAATGATAGCATTTAAGTATTTCCTTATTGATGTTAAGGTATGATTAACTTTGTTAGAAAACGGTTATTTTTTTATTTTATTCAATACCAATTAGATTTTTTTTTGTATTGTGCTTTTGCTATTCACATTAATTGGTCTTTACCTTAATGTAAAATGCAACGTAGTTTAATTGAATATAGAGTTATATAATGATTTAAGTCACTTTTTAATATAGTCATGTCTAAATATTCTTTTAGCTTAAGGCTATGCTCAGTTTTTTGTATTTTTGTAATTATTTCCTTCGTTTCGGCATTTCAGCAATTGTTTATTTCATGTAAATATATTTTGATAAGCATTCCTATTACGTGTTTTATTATTGAAACAAACCTATTATAATAATTATACGAACATACATACACCCATTCTTCTTACATGGATCTACCTTGACTTTATTTGAAAGATTACTTTTGAATTACACATTAATTTACATACATACATACACAGCACGCCTGATTCCCTGTAGAGGGGTAGGAATATTAATTTACACATGGATTAATTTTAAATTCGAGTAAAACCTGACAGAGTCAACAAGTCTAAAATAAGGACCCGTAATTGAAATTTTATTCTGTCACGTGGTTAAAGGGTCGAACATAAGTTTTTACATGGATGAGAAATTTAATAATTTGTTCCCAGGGCGCTTTAAATGAAGCTTCGTTTCCTTTGACAGTTCCAAGATGGTGGCAGAATTGATTTTTCACAACACCTTCACGACTTGTTTATACACAGTCCCTTTTTATTGTGGCGGGATAGTCAGAAGCTTGAGTGCCCATCTCCAAAATTTCGAAGGCATGTTAGGTATGGGTCACTCGAAGCCCGCGTTTCACTAGATAGATACCCAATATTAGGTAGTGAACCGTATCGCCGTATATCGGCACTGTCTATTACCTATCTCGAGGAATAGGTAGGTTTCCTCACGATTTTTTTCCTCGTCGTTACGTACGCAGATAAAAAACTTTTTTTAAATTTTATTCATTGGTAGGCATGTCAGGATCAAGACAAATGAGTATTCGTGATCTATGCCTATCCCCCTTTATGGAATGGATTGTGATGTGATGATTATCCCTTAAATTCGTGTAATTATCTTTATGAAGAATAATCAAATAAATACAGTGATACATCAGAAGAACGGCAACTAGTTAGGATTCTTTTTACGTCCCAGCCACGGGACTTGTTTTAAAAAAAAAGATTTCATCTTTATATCATGCCCATATTTAACAAAGAGGTAAACAGAGATCACGGATACCTAATTTCACTATAATTACATCTACTTTACAACTCCTCATACATACTCGGCGGTTATCGATACTGCTAACGTCACTGTTACAACATATCGTTAGTCCTTAAACTCTTACTCTATGTTTAAACCGAAGATGTCGCTACGGGATTTCTGTAAACCGCATTAAATTGATAATACAAATTGTTGCCCCCGCGGTACACTTTTGCGCCTACGTTAATATTACATAAAAATATTTACGACCGTTATCCTTTTTTAATTTGTGTGGTGTTGATTCTTTTAAAATCATCACATACTTATCACCAATACATTGACAGAAATGACCTCGTGTAATCATCATTTATTTTTATAAAGTGATTTTATATCTGAGTTCACTTCGGATACTTAATATATCTTTTTAGTCATGTAGTAAAAGTATATTAAGTTGGTACAATCTTAAAAATATTAACGTAAATGACAATGTATCTGTAACACCATATAATTTTCTTTTATGTTCGCACAGGCAGGAAGCTTATTTTAAAACTATGTATGTATCATGAATTAATTCCTTTCATGACTGATACTAAATATCATTGGTCAAAAGAAATATCATTGGTTTTATAAGTAAATACTAAGTAATTTTGAGTTCATATTTTTGTTTTTACAATAAATTAATCGAAAGTACTTATATTAAAATTGTGTGAAACGGAACGGAGCGAAACGTAGCGCGGGTGGTTAGAGTACCCGCCACATAAGGTGGCAGTAGCCAAAGTTGGAACTAAATTTGACGTTTCCGCCATTGCGTTTTATTTTGTATGAAAGGTAAATTTAGTATTACCAGCGTTGTGTTTTTTGCCCACTCTTTGTAATTTTTATGTTTGTTAAGGGTGATTATAATAAATTGATTTCTGGAGTTTCTTGTTAGTTCTTCTCCAAGGGTCTCCGCTGAACTTCTTCTTCTCAATCGTTACGCTCTTATCAGAGCGGTCGTGGTCTTCATGACGTGGCATCTTGAGCAGCCGAAATGGTTGGTGAACTAACCTCGGTAAAAATATGTAAAGACAATGCTCAGTGCCATGTTTGAAATAGTTTTTTTACATACATACATACACATCACGCCTGATTCCCTGTAGAGGGGTAGGCAGAGATCACGGATCCCCATTTGTCCCGATCCTGACAGACCACTTTCGCTTCATTGACATTCATACATTCTCTAATACACTCTCGGCGGTTATAGGTACTCCTAACGTCACCTTTTTTCAATATAGCGTCTATCTGACTGTTACATATATGTCTTATTAGGCCGGCCCCTACGTAACCGCCCTTCCACTTCACTCATATATATTCCTTTTGTCAATATATAGTTTTTTTAATTTGTACTTACTATACTATAAAATAACTTTCAAAGAGAGCTTATGATAGGGCCTATTTAGAATAAAAATATTTTGACTTTTGACTTTGGTATATTAATTTGTTTTATTTGAGTTTATAGCTCTGCAACCAAAGATCGTTACAAATGAAACCTCAATATAATGTATCGAGCCGTATGGCACAGTGAGTGCTAGTTTTGGCGTGTTTACTGGCAACACTGGATTACGCGACTGTGGCGACGCCTCCAACTGCCACCTTATGTGGCGGGTACTCTACAACCTTTTGTCTTCAGTATAATGACAAAATGTCAAAGTTCATTGGTTGGTGGTTTTGCAGTGTTCATAATTTTGTTCGTATTGATATAATTTAATAATAATAGTATATAATAATGCAGTGAAAATAGATTTTGTGTGATGTGAACACAGGAATTTGCCCTTAT
>JAMBLF010000512.1:0-249043 GCA_030578115.1 Leucoptera coffeella
AGCGATTTTGATCTGTTTATTGCTCTCGGGGGGCTATTCTTGTAAACTGTGGTCGTGGTTCACTACAATTGAGCGGAAATAAATTGAATTGTTATTTGATTTTCAATATGTTGATATTTTAAAATTATTGTTTGATAAGGGTTTAATTTTTATATAATAAAGTTGTAAGAAGAAAAAAATTTGAATTATTCCAATGATGAAGCTCATCTATTACCACAACCAAACACATAAATATCAGTAACAAGGGAGTAGTCTATGTTTTCCAAAGAGTTAACAATATATGATATCATTATACTAATTTTTTCCAATCCTAGCTATCTACTTTGTCTTCATTGACATCCATACAACATTTTTAACCTAATTCCCCACTAAGTACAATTAAACTGAATTGATTCATATAAAACGAATCTGTGTGATTGTTTAGTATTAAAAGGCGCTCTCTTCGAGATAAACTTACAAGAATAGGTGCCCACAATATCATTCGTGTTAGAGAGCCGTCAAATCAATTACATTCACGCAAACGGATCATTACAGGACCCCGATTCTACTTGTTAGGAAATTCTTCATCTCAGACCTCTGTCTATGGCCATTTGTTTCAAGGTACGACTTGTTATTAAGTTTCTTTAGCCTAGCGGTGGTGATTTTACTATAGATTTCAGTGAAATCGTTACGAAGTTCGTAAGTATAACATTTGAAAGAAAATATTTATAAGCACTATCTGTTGTTTTATTGTTACTTTTGATTTTTATTTAGACTTTAGATTTATATAAAACTAAATTTCTAACAATCTTAATTATTCCTGTTCCATTGGTGAGCTCCATATAACTTTGTTCATTAATAGGCAATCGTATTTCCATATTACGCATACGTAGAATTTGAACATGTAACTTCTCAACTTAAGGTCTTCAAATCAAGTTGAGCATAAAACTCTTTGAGGTTAAATAACAACAAACCAATTACAACAAAATAAGAAAATATATAAACTACCCCGTCGTCATCCCACGTCACATTAAATTCAACTCCCAGACACTATTCCGTATTGATTCTTTCGTTAGGCACCACGAAATCAGTCCATTACCATCACAAAAGAGAACGTCCAATTAATCTTGAGACAGAAAAGATTGGCTGGTTCCCATATTAATTTACCTATGCACATTAGGACAGCGTGACAGACAGACTCATCCTTTTCCAACCTGTCAACTGCTAATGGGACCTCATCAAGTAAAAGAGCGACAAGATGACAATCGCGTTGTGTCACACTACATACAAACATCACGGAAAATAATGATAAATACGAGTAGTATAGAATCGTGACGATTGGAAATCCTTGCGAGGCTGATAACGTGGTCATGGTTGGATTTCCACTTCGGATTGTAGCTATTTGTGAAAAAAATAAAAATTAAATTGTTTTAATTTACACATAGATGGCATAAGGCATGGTTGAATACGTGTCGCTAAATGTTTTTACTAGATAAAAGTAAGTCAATCACAATATTTTAGTATTACCACAAGGGTTAAAGGTGATTTCTTCACTTTGCTCAACTTAAACTACAATTACCCAAACTCTGAATACACACACCAGTTTCAATCGCTTAGGAATCAACAGCGGACCATTCGACTTTGTCTTCTTTCTTTACTAACTTACTACACTACACTACTCATTACTTCTTACTTACTTACACTTTTCTCATTTCTATGATCTTGAACAGAATGCCAACTGGTTACATCCTATTGAAGTCCCAGGTCCGCATGGTACACCAGAAATATATGTACATACGCATCCAAAGAATCTTCAAACTGTACGAAGTTTAATCGAGTTTTAATTATAGATGTAATCAACCAAAACACAGTTAATTATGATGAAGGTGTATATTATCTATACGTATGAAGTAATAATTATCAAAACATAGTCCTACCAATTATTGTACTTCAATTATACCAAAAATGGGCACATCTAACATTTTTGTGAAAAGAAGAAAAATAAAATATACAGGAAATTATATTAGGATTGTAATGTTCATTATTGCATATATGTATAGTGCCTTTAAGCCTATGCCTTATGGCTTATCTTTGATTTCATTCATAAACACTGACTAATCTATTTATCTAGCTATTGGCAGCTACGTTGCTAAGAATGTTATGTAAGATGATCATACACTCACGAAAGTAGCCCTTAAAACAAGGATACACAATATTAAATAGTATCTGAATATTTAGGACGATCTAGGAAGCGCTATGTTTTAATATTTTTAAGAACAACTTTAAGCATCGGTATGACCAATAGCTGCTTCTGATGAAACTAAAATCTTCCTTCCCAGTAAACATCTAGTTATGGTCAAATAGGCTGTCAAACGCCTTTTAAACCCTAATAGGCCCTAAACGGTTATCAGGAAGCTCAAAGCGGTTAGTGGTTCCTAGAAATCAGCATAAAATACTACTCGAGAGCGCATTTTGAATCTAAGGGACTCGCGATTTAACGCGATGCCCTATTCTAGAAACAGCGATAATATTATTATATAGTTGACGAGCTGTCACGATTATATTTTAAACTGAGTCACATGGTTTAGGAACCACAAGGGCTTTGTACGGATCGGAGTAGATGAGGGTAAGGTACGTTAATGTGTTTAACATGGTTTGAAGAAAAATGCGAGTTTCTACGTAAATATAATTATTTAATGACAAATTATGCGTCGCGATTGTTTCTAAACTAAAAAATATATACTAAAACGGTTAGCATAAAGACGAAGATTACGATAAAATCTTTACATTTGTCACTTAAATTTGTTATATACCTTTTTACAAGCTTCAGATTATTTTATATCAGTTTTAGAGTCTCACTCCATATACAGACCTACATATCTTATTGTAGGAGTGTTTTCCATGAGCCTAATTCAATCATAGTTTGCTGAGCAGAGTAGTAGCAGATAAATAACGTATTTTCTTTTACGAAACTTTTCAAAACGTAGAATGTGTATAGTTTATGACTTGTACGATCTGATATAGTTTATTATGTGCTCATAGTAATCCCATGTATGCAGGCGTTGGCTATTGTTGAATTATAGCGAGAAATTGGAACCTAGGTCTGAAACCTAACCTAACTTTTACTTAAATCGGCGAAACGCAGCCTAAGCGCGTACCATAAGTCAAAATATTTAATAGTCGCCAATTTCCCCCGTCCCAGCGATCGCTATTAAGACATAAAACCGGCGCAATAAAGAGATTTACTGTTCTCTAAGTATTCCTGCACTGGACGCGCTCTCAATAAACACCATTAGCATCGATCAAAGGCCCGTAGGTACTCTTATTAAAGGGCAAATTGAGTTAAACGTGCCAACGATTCACACCTACCAAGACATTTAATGGTACTCGCAGATGACTGGAGGCGGGAACAACTCGTTTGTGACGTGGCCTTAACTTGCTTTGCGAACTTCCTTGGACAACAGCCGACGCTCTGGAGAAGAACTGGCTGGTTTAGTTAGGATACTCAGTGATGTGTTGGAGTGATTGTGTTATAATTGGAAGTTTATATATTTGGATGCTACGAAAAATAATGTAGCTTATAGCGTGATACAAGCCATATCTTGAAGGGAATATAGTTAACAAATAGAAGCAAACGCAGCAGAATATATTGAAAATGAATATAAATAGCTGTTTTAAAGGCAGTTATTAGTATACTTACTAATAGAAATTGTAACGTTAATACCCAACATGATCTCCATTACAGGAATTCGCTACACACAGTCATGTCGTTTTATAGTATACTAATGCCATCTGTTTTTGAATAGCAGTTTAGTTTCTTATGCCATCTTTTATTCAATAGTAAAACTATATTGCCTGAACTGGTTTTTTTTAATTTTGATTAATATCTCTGCTTTGTTTTGTACAAGTTTCATGCTTTAGTTTATTTTTTATTTATCTTGTTCAATTGTATACAATATTTTGTGCAAGAATTTTCGTACAAATGTGATTGATTGGTCTTTTGTATGTAATATGTTATTGTACTCTTAGTGGCGAATTACTGCATACGGTATGTTTACGATTTGCTTTATTTGTCTGCGACTGACTCTGTGGTTTCAACTAATAAATAAACAAAAATATTTTCTTGAATCTGACAAAGGCGAAAGATTATCATGTTTTTGAAAATGTTCGCGATTTTACCGGGCGAATAATAATTTCAATTAATATTAGCAGCTACAATATACAAATTAGATAATATTCAAATAGTGACGCGTATAAAGACCTGGTCCTGATCCTTTTTCTCATTAAAAATGTAAGTTTATCCATTTGATGTAACCTAAGAAATATATTTATAAAAATTTTTTTATCCAGCAAATAATTTATGTACTTTGTTTAGGAGTTTCTTGGATATAGCGACAATGGCAATGAATCGACGCAGTGAATTGGCAGCGAGAATCCGACAACTAGAAGAGAAATGCAAAGAAGCAGAATTTAATATTAAAAACTTGCAATTGCAGGTAGGCATAATTGGAATATGTCTTAAAATTAAATATTATTATATATTTTCCTGGAGGATAATTTGTAGTTTAGTCTCTCTGTTATGTGATTCAGTATTTATCTATATTATTTTGATAATAGTATGATTTATATGGTGGATTAGCACATTCACTATAGGTATATTCTGTATATGCTTAATTTTTTTTACATTAGGGGTCAGCAGGTGGGAGTAAATCATAGTATTCTTAAACCACTTAGGTCCAATAGAAGAATGTATCAATAAATGGTATTATATCATTGTTACATACACTAAATAGTGAGGACCCTGTGCAGAATCACTAAATAGGAAATATTTTTCTTCTAATCTAAGGCATAAAAATAATAATAACAAGCTGCCATTCTGTTTAGTATGTCATAAGAGACTATAAGAGAAGGGGTTAATGTAATCTGGGGGATGGCTGTCACTACTTTTCCAAGGGACATTACAACGCTCAATATTCATGCTGAAAAGTTATGTAGGTGATATTATCATGTCTTCAAGATTCTGTCCACACCATAAGGGTTAAAGGTTGTGAATGTATATGTATCTAGTCTATGGAATAGCCCAGTTTCCTCACAATATTTTTTGTACTAATAGTAATTTGTGTCAACAACAAATACAAAATCTTTATTGGTCCTTTCTTTCTTTACACATGATGATTTCTTTTTATTTGTTATTGAATCTAAAAACAATAAAATATGTATTATTTTCAGGCTCATAGCTTTTTAGATCAGCTAAACTGTGAACCCTCAAAATTGAAGGAACATTTCTTGAAATGCATGTCTCAGTTGGATGAGTACATCTTCTACATTACTGATTTCAATTCAATACCTATTTTTGGTAAGTAACATTGAATATCATTCTTAGAGATCCCGCCATATAAATTGGCAGTTGGGGGCGTCGCCACAGTCGCGTAATTCAGTGTTACCAGTAAACACGCCAAAACTAGCACTCACTGTGCCATACGGCTCGATACATTATAGGTTTCATTTGTAACGGTCTTTGGTTGCAGAGCTATAAACTCAAATAAAACAAATTAATATATCAAAGTCAAAATATGTTTATTTAAAATAGGCCCTATCACAAGCTCTCTTTGAATGTTATCTTATGATCTAAGTATAACAACAATAAAGGCGTGTTTACTGGCAACAGTGAATTATGCAACTGCGGCGACGCCTCCATCTGCCATAATATATTCAAAATTATAAATATCGCAAGCTCTCTTTGAAAGTTATCTTATGATCTAAGTATAAATTAAAAAAACTATTTCAAACATGGCACTGAGCATTGTCTTTACATATTTTTTACCGAGGTTAGATCAGCGGAGACCCTAGCTTGGAGAAGAAACTCCGGAAATCAATTTATTACAATCACCCTTAACAAACATAAAAATTACAAAGAGTGGGCAAAAAACACAACGCTGGTAATACTAAATTTACCTTTCATACAAAATAACACGCAATGGCGGAAACGTCAAATTTAGTTCCAAGTTTGGCTACTGCCAATTTATGTGGCGGGATCTCTATAGCACATGAATCCATAGAGAATAAAAGTTGTTAAAATTCTTGATCAGCTAGTTGTTGGTAACATTCCCTGAACATCGATCACTGGTTTTCTTATGATTTTACTGTTAAATGTTCACCTAATATTTTATGTATCTTAATAAACATAACTTGTACTATCCCATACAAAGCTGTCAATTTTTTCTGTAATATCTGTACAATAGTAGTAAAATGTAATAGTCTCATATTATTTTGTTTTCCACAGAAAAATTTAACTTATTGGAGTTCTCGCAAATGCAATCAAAGTATGATGATCCTGCACCATCCACCCCCGTTATACTAAAACCTATACAGGAATATAAGACCACTTGTCCCTCTAGGCAAAAGGTACGGAAACCTAAGAATGATGTACTTATAGAGCTGTCAGATAGCACAAGCAACTCACAAGAAAGCCTTCTAGAAGATAATGATACAGTAGTGAAAGAGGTTCAAAAGAATATAATAAACTCTATAGAGAAGGATAAAACTGATAGCATGCAGCAGGATTTTCAAGAACCTAAAGTAACACATTTGAAGTTAGAAAAAATAATACAGCTAGATAATAATGACTCTATAGCCAGTGAGGAATCGAAGGAAAACAAGAACTGCCAACCTAACAAAAACATAATTAAGGATAGCATAAAAAACTTAGAACTGTTAACTAAAACGACTGACAAAGCGAAATCTAGCTGTCAGTTACAAGATCGAAATGCAAATATTAAACCAATGACAGGGAAGAACAATTCTAGTCACCACAGTCCTCCAGGTTTCAGTAAGCGGAACCACAGAGTGCCAAATAACCATATGCCGAGTTCCCCAGTGACTTATCACCCTCCTCAGCCCCAAATGTTTTATCCCCCCATGGGATTTGGCCCTGTAGGTCCACAAGTACCTCCCCATATGTTCAATGTACCTCAATATCCGTTTTCTAACCCCTATATAAACCCTCCTTTTTTCATGGGCTTCCCTAACCATCCTCGACCACCAAATCCTTACATGCCTCCACCAGCTAATCAGTGTAGGAATGATACTAACAATTTCCAACCTCCGAGATTGTCTCAGGGTACCATTAAGAAACCTAATGTAAAAACAAAAGATTTACAAGACAAAATGGAACAAAAATGTAATGGTGATGTAGGAATAAAGATTAGTGAGGTAGTCAAAGAAGAGGTAGTGAAAGTAGTTACTCCGAAAAAGGTAGAGCCAAAGTTTGTGGAGCCTAAAATATGTGATCCTGTCAAGGATAAACTGGCGCACACGTTGTCATGTAAGTTATTTATTTATTATATTTTTAAGATAATACAGAGCCCCAAGTCCACTAATGCTTTTTGCAAAATTGTTCATGACACCACAAGTGTCAAATTTAGTCTTAAAAATGGAGAAATTTACACTTTTGCTATTCCACTAACATCTTCAAACCGTTACTGAAATTATATTAAACTACGATTGTGCTAAAACATTTGACTTAGGCGCCTGGATTTGTGTAATAGGTAGAAGCTATTATGAGAAACCTAGTAGTTGGCAAATAAAATATTACCTCCAACAACTTGAACTAAATTTAGTAAATGTGTTTGAAAAGTAGTTATTAAAATACGTTTTACAAACCCACTTTCAACCTTACCAGTATTTGTTTTATATTTCCCAGTGCAATCCGATTCAAAGGAAGAATTGAAAACCGAGTTGACGAGTAACAAGTTCCGGCTACCAGCACAGGAGGTGTTAGAAGTGGACCGTATGTACCCTGGGGTCATCATGCACATTGACGGGGCAGCCTTCTGGATCATCACAGACTCCAAGGAGGTTGTTAAAGAGTGAGTGGATCTGTGTCACTTATGTATACCATAGACAAAGGCTTATAAGTACCATAGACAAGGGGCTTCAGGATATCTAATTTGTGGGATATGATTTTTTAAGTTTAAAGTGTAGACTTTTGAATAATTGCAGCAATTTATTTTTCAAAATAATTGAAACATAAATACACATCACGCTAGTCTCATTGTAGAGGGGTTGGCAGAGATCTTTTATCCCCGTCTGTTAATTGAATACTTATTTCTACATAATGCATGTTCAGGATGATTCTCTACGACTTATGTATGCACACTCCCTTTTTATCGTGGTGAGGTAGTCAGAGGCTTGAGTGCTCATCTCCGAAAACTTGACGCATACATTGAATAAGAGACATTTATATGTACGAGTATACACTAAGGAACAGCACAAATTTATAACAATATAATACTAAAGAATCTTTTGTCCGAGTCTGTATGCTGTTGGATATAAAAATGTATAAAAAATTTATTAATACATATTATAACCCCCTTCTCCTAATAAACCTCTAAAAAGCCAGAAAGTCCTAAGGAGAAGGCAGTTGTTTACATTATATTCAAGAAACAGAGCAGCATAAGACATAGTATTAATGCGTATTTTTCAAAACAGTATAAGATGTATTATTAATGCGTCTTTTACATGATATGTCTTGTTTGCAGCTTCATGTTGGAAATGCGCAACTTCTACAGGACGGACAGCAACCGGTTGACCACCAAACAGATCTCCAAGTTGGCTTTCTGCTCGTACTTCGACGACGAGAGCGATTGCTCATACAGGTGTCTGTTCATGGATTTGAATGAGGTAATCAATAATAGTAGTAATATAACAAAAGAAACAAACGCTTTCACGACTATTAACCCTTGAAAGTCAGAGGTTCAGGGTTATATTGAAAAAGGGTGACTGAAACACAGCGCTGGTTACATGGACAATTGTGCAATGTTACTAGCATTTTAGCTGAGACAGGTCCTTTTGCATTTGGCGTTGCACAGGCTTGCACAGGCCTATTTAGTTTCAAGTTTGTTTTTTCTTTGTTAGTTTCTAAGTTTTGTATTATTGTTTAGGTTTTTGTGTTCGTCGATGTAATGTCCTAATGTAAATAAATATTTTATTATTATTATTATTACCTTAGAAGTACCTATAACAGCCGAGTGGAAATGAGGAGGTGTTTGAGTGTCAATGAAGCGAAAGTGGTTTATCAGGATCAGGAAAGATGGGGATCCGTGATCTCTGCCTTTACAGGGAATCAGGCGCGAAGTGCATGTATGTTGTTACCGTGAATTTCAGGAAACGCGCACTGCGGAATTGTTCCTGGTGGACACTGGTGAACGGAAGGAGGTAGACCTGGTGACTATCAGGACCCTGGACGAGAGGTTCTACGACAAGCCGCCCTTCGCTCGCTGCTGCCACCTGGCGGGGGTGAGACACAACTTTATGTTTATTCGAATACATACATATTGGAAAAGTGTATGAATGTCAATGAAGTGAAACTGGTATGTTAGGAGCGAGATAATTGGGCATTATTGATCTCTGACTTTCTCTCTAAACTCTACAAGGAAATGGACGTGATGTATATTACATTCATGGCCGTTAAGCTCTTATGAAATGGACAGAATCTCGGAAATATCAAGTCACCCTAAGCAATAGTTCGGAGATAAGATGATTACGTTTATGAAATTTTGTGTTTGTGATGGCGTTAATATGAAATTTTGAGAGGTTGTTAGTCTATCACCCAATAGATGCACCCTACAATATTCTAAGTAGATCCGATCCGTCTGGGTAGATTTGATCTATGACTTACACGGGACAATAAATAAGCTTTAATCTTTTGACATGATTTTATTATTTCTTTTAGCATCAATCATAAATTACTGTTTAAACGCTAGAATATTTAATTCATAGACTCACAAATAAAGATCGCTATCCATCTACTATTGATTTCGGTGAAGGAATACATCGTGGAGAAACCTGTCTATTTCTTGTAATAGGCAATACTACTTAGTATCTGTATACAATAACATAGTTTACCACTTGGTATTGATTATCAGGTAAAATGAGAGTTCAAATGACCAAAGACCATCATAAAAAACATAGTTTATAGTATACATTCAACTTCAGACTACCCCGAAAGGGTTGTTCATAAATGCATATAATATAAATTGTGCCTAGCTTAAGTTTTGTTGTGCCCAATAAACTTTATTATTATTATTATCGTTTCGATAATTTCTAATGGCTTGACGTGTAATAAAACAATTGTATTTATTTTATAAATTGTGCCAATCTAACAATTGTTTGTAACAGGTGCAGTTAAGGTTTTCGACGAATGACAAGACAAGACTGGCCCAAGAGGCCATACTTAGGCAGAGCATAGGAGACGCTGACATCTACGTGGACGACAAGTGAGTGATTCCGATGTAATCTAGGACCTTGATAGAAAGTAAACGTCTGCCTTATGTCTAAGCATAGTTTAGAACCTTTCACCAATCGCATAGAAATGTAATTCAAATTCGATATCTCTAAAGTTTCATGAAAAAAAGTAAAAATTTGATATAAAAAGTTGAATTGATAATCTGATTACATCGAATGATCATATGATTTTAATCTCTTAAATATGTCTCAACTATAGACTTTATTACCCCTGTTTAGAAGAATCTCCGTGACTATCTTCTGTTTTTTGTTACAGCACAAGTGAGACGCTTGGTGTGTACATACGCTTGCCCAACGGACAGTTTCTGCACAACATCATCATCAAAGAAGGCCTTGGTGTGCCCAGTGAGTATAATGGTATTTTATTTCTATGGCTGACAGGGTAGTTACGCTGCATCCATGAGTAAATATTTTTGAGACACAAAAAAACGGCTCTTATCGGGTATATTTTATAAACAAAGGGTATATTTTATAAAATAACCTTTGCTACCCGACGGTACATCTCGCTCTCACGTCATTTGACCCGTGACCATTGCAACAGGCCCAAAACGTCGGATAGCAAAGGTAATACTTTGTTTATAAAATATACGCAATAAGTCCTGTTTTCTTGTGAAATGTTATGTGTTAACTGTAAATTTGACACGTGATATTTTATTTCTACTCGAGCTTATTTGTCCAAAGTAACATACATGGATATACATACATTTTTGAACACTTATCCTCTTTCGGGATAGCCAGAGTATCACGATCAGAATATCTTTGTCGCATTAAATGATAATGAAACTTATTCACACACATATCGTAATCTTACGATCAGGCATCAGTCAGTCTTCATCGTGACAGATGGTATACCATGCCACCGTTTGCAGTTACTACCTAACAAATAAAGAATTTAATGATAACTCTGTATACATCGACGACCTTCGTGGCGCGATCGGCTAGTCGCCTGAAAGCTAATCGTGAGGTCCCGGGTTCGATTCCCGGTGGAGGCAGAGTTATACAATAAAGTAGTTTTCAAACATGACTTAAGAAAATTTACTAGCGAACCCATAGTTTTTTTTTATCTGAATTTTACTCATAGGTATTACTTCAAGATTTTTAACTCTTGTAACTTGTGATGTTAGCAAGTAGAAAAGATAAATATATTGTATGTAATGTTGTTTTATTTCAGCCGATGAGAGAGGCCCTTTCGACGACCACAATCCCCAAGTGCTCAGCCAGGTGGTACAGAACTTCGAGATAGTTGACGATCCTGAATACGAAGATCCCGTGCTAGCTGTAACGGTATGTTAATATCGTGATAAAACTAAATAATTGTGGGTATGGGTAGAAAGAAAGTATTTGCGTATCTTTCTAAAGGGAAGGGGTTTAAAATCTTTATACACTTCATTTTCCGGTCGCCTATAGCATAAATATTGGAATTGTGTTGGCAATTATGTGAAATATTGGTGACAGGATTCTAGTCCATTGCTTTAACGATATATATAAGTAGATACTATTAACATTTAATCTCACGACTATAGTTTTAAGAGATTCGCGATTCATACTCATGATTTATAACTAACGGGACTTATCGCGTAAGTTTTTATATAATAAAGTTACCGATCTGCCCGTGACCAAGGCTGCTGCAACGTAGCCGAAACGTTGGGTTAACGTAACTTTATTATATAAAAACTTACGCGATAAGTCCCGTTAGTTATTAATCAAGAAATCTTACAACATTGACGATACAAACGCAGTTAGTACATTTATGTCTTCAACTACCTCTAGACTACTTATGCAATACATTTTCCTTAAACTAATATGTGATTTATCTCATTCCAGGGCTACCACAACCGTGACGAGATGGATATATGCAAGCACTACAAGGGAGGCCCCGAGAAGACCTGCTTCAAGGGCGCGCGATGCAAGAAGCGGCACGTCATGAAGCACCCAGGCAAGGCGTAGGCTGAACCTAGTGTGGCCCTTATTCATATAATTATAGGCTATACGCGTTAAGTAAATAGTGACGTCATGATCTACAAAGGTTAAACTGACCAATGACACGTTAGTTAATGAGAAAACTAGTCACATTGACCAATTGCAGACAACCGTTGTCACGTCTCATTGGTCAAATCGTAAGGACACGATGACGTAACTATTTTCTTATTGCGAATATACTATAGGAATTTTATAAGAGACAAAAAGACAAATGCGTTCACGACTATTAACCCTTTCGGGATATTCAGAGGTTCAGGTGTCCATCTTCGCAATTGCGAAGGTAATAATTCTATGGCCACTTCGAACCAACGTGGTGACCAGATAGTCGGTCATAAATGTGACAGGTGGTAAGCCATGTCGCCATTTACAAGCACTAACTATTACCTGTTCGGGAACAGGTAGGTTTTACCCCCACCGTAGTATTTTAATAAGAGAACCAGATTTATTTAGATAGACATATTAAAAAGTCACGTTAGAAGTTCCTATAAAATGTGTGAGAATATGTAAAAGTTTGAATGACGCGAAAGTGTTTTGTGAGAATTACTTGTAGTCTTGGCGTCATGTCTTTATAAGTAAGATTAAAAAAGATCTATGTTGACTTGTATTGTAAGGAATTATCTAGGCTGTGTTATTGTTATTAGTTATGTGTTTTGTTTAAAGCTCAGTACGAATAGATTGTTCAAGAATAAAGTTCCTATAAAATTATTAAAGTAAAATAACATTTAACTTTAAATAGCTTGTAATAGATTTAGTGAATCTAAGATTGTCTAAATAAAGTAAACAAATATTCAGTAAGAAATTGTACTTTACGAGAGTACTTCGTAAGAAATATTTACTACTATTAAGACAAAATGTTATGTTATATTCCTAATAGAAGAGTTTTTAATTCCATAAAATATGTTCTGATTAATTATGTTATAAATTCGTTAATGTACTTTGTATAACAGTATTATATTCAAATTATATATTAGAATAAGTCCAAAGTAAGAAGAAACTGCTATGTATTGAGCACCTTAAAAATGTATGTACACTCTAACCAGCAAAACTACAGTAGTATTTAGCGCCTTAATTACGGATTTAAATTCTAACCAGCAATCTACTCATATAAAACATATCGCTACTTTAAAACTAAACTGAAGTAAATCGACATATCCGGCATTTGACCTAAAGTCTAAATTGAATCTTGTGTATGTAAATCAAATTTCGGTTAACTATTTCGAATTTCTTCAGTTATTTATTTACCTCATTAGACAAAGGCGTATACTATATTATTTAGTTTTATAGCATCTATATTTTGCCCCAAACTTTGATTCTTTCGTATTAAGCTTTCTTCTCCTTTTCTATAAGCTACTAGTGACCCGCTCCGGCTTGGCACGGGTATAAAATATATAGCCTACTCCACTATTTAATGGATGTTATTTAACATATAAACCTTCCTCTTGAATTACTCTATCTTTAAAAAAACCGCATCAAAATCCGTTGCGTAGTTTCAAAGATTTAATCATACAAAGGGACATAGGGACAAAGAAAGCGACTTTGTTTTATACTATGTAGTGATAAGTACTAAATAAACCTATACCTAAAGTACCCTTGTTTTTCATTGTAGATGGTTGGACCCTAGACAGAGTGAGGGTGTTCGCGAAGACCCTGCCCCAAGTGTTGCCACCGCCTGGCTCGTGGCATGTGGTGGAGATATGCAGCGTGGATCCTTGCAATAATACCCTCTACATACATATGGTGGATGATAACGAAGGTGAGAAGGGGGTAGAATGTATGGGAAGTAGAAGATTAGTAATTGCTAGTACGAAAGACATTGCTTAGAAGATAAGGAATATTTGAAACAAAGACATATATTTCAAATAACATACCTTAACACAAATAAACTAATGTCGCTCCCTGCTAGACAAATTCAGATATAAAAAAACAATATAATAATCATTATCAATCATAATCATTATGATCGTACGTATAAGTATGTAAAAACACAATAACATGTAGATATTCATAACTATTCCCCAATATACAGTTATAGAATCAGCATACACCCTTATGCCAATATAGTAAAAGGTAGTTTATGGCATTTTGGCAGTAAGTAAATATTATATGGTCACTGTTACACACTTGTTCTCATCCTTATCCCAGCGAATCCAGCGGAGGAGCAAGGCGCGTTCGTCCCCCGCAACCTGAAGGAGCTGCTCACGATGCTCAACAGCGGCTCGCCCCACACGCCGCACTTGAAGCCCCTGCAGGTACACTATAGCCGTGTACTACTTTACTTTTTTTTTCTTTCTTTCTTTATAATGGCGAAATTAAACTGATACAAAATAAACTAACTGTTATGTCAGTCGGATTTATTCACCGATTTAAATATTTACACCCCTATTTAAAGTTCCAATGATGAATTTACCTCAAACTTTTCACTATTTACACGAAAAACGTTCAAAACCTAAAGCTTGTCTTTAAAGGTGGGTACTGACCAACGTTACGAGGTGTAATGTAACATGTTACACAGCGAGCATTCGTGCAGTCAGTACGTCGTGTTAAGACGAAGGTTCGATCAAAATATGCATTAGCTACCAGTAATTAAAGGCAAGTCTTGTTGTTGAGCTCGATGCGAATGTTACATTACACCTCGTAACGTTGGTCAGTACCCACCTTTAAAGACATAAGCTTTAGGTTTTGAACGTTTTTCGTGTAAACAGTGAAAAATTTGAGGTAAATTCAACATTGGAACTTTAATATATTTAGGGATGTTAATCGGTGAATAAATCCGACTGACATAACAGTTAGTTTATTTTGTATCAGTTTAAATTCACAATTAAAAAGAAATAAAGAAAAAAAAATTCACTGCAAAATGTATATACATTTTAACATAACTTTTTAATGATTCATCACACACATTTGTCTCAATGCATGGTAAAACGTGGGTATCAGTGAAAGGATATTCAATTCACTCTCAGGATAAGAAAACTCACTCTAGAATATCAGTGGCAGTAATACCCCAACCTTTAGCTACCCCAGTAAGAGTAGCTATAGGCTGTTCGCGTTAAGTAAATAGTGACGTCATTATATATAGAGGTTAAACTGGCCAATGAGACGTTAGTTAACGAGAAAAGAATTCATATTGACCAATGACACAAAACCTTGATAAAATCTCATTGGTTAAATCATGGACACATGATGGACGTCACTATTTACTTAACGCGAATAGACTATAGTGACCATATCGTTTCAGTTCAAGCCAGCACTGGGCGAGTTGGTGGCAGCCTTCTACCCTCCGGACCAGACGTGGCACAGGGCCATCGTGCTCTCGCATTACGAGTCAGATCACAGCGTTGAGGTAATGCCGCATACGCTTATTATATAAAGTACATAGATATACAGGGTGGCGCATTCAAAACGGTCAGTATGGGAAAGTCTGAAACTATAAGAGATACGATGATTTGTTCTTAAGAACCATGTCACCGATATTGATAAAAATAAAAATTGCATTCATACTTTCTTTGAAAAAACAACTGTATCCAGTACGGGAATCGAACCCGTTAGCATGTAAAAAATAAATTGGCTCTTTTTCAATTTTTCTTTTTAAAAATCGATTGTGTAGGTCTCAAGCTGTAAATATCTCTATGAAATATGGTGTCGAAAATAAATAAAAAGCTTTGTTTTGGTATACTTTAGTTTATCATAGTAGTTTACATACACCGTAACAATATTCAACAGACATGTAAAATTGTCTCTATGGCTGTTTGTAGTTTTGTACTTTCCTACTTGTTACATACACCATATCATGGGGCATTAGCATTGCATTAAACCTTTAAGGAGGTTTTGTTATCTACAGTAATCAAAAACTAACAATCTATTGAAAAGTCTACTTAAAGTGACATGTTAAACCATATTAGATAATTTCTTGTGGAATTACGTTAAGGATGAATGTTACAAAACAAGCTATGACACCATTGAAGACCTAAAAGTAGCAATAAAGTCAATTGTAACGCAAATTCACCACATGAAAATACAAAATTCAATAGTAAGATCGTTACCTAAACGTGTTGAATATTGTATTGAAAACAACGGTAGTCACTTAAAAAACCTACTATGATAAACTATAGTATGCCAAAACAATGCATTTTATTCATTTTCGACACCATGTTTCATAGAGATATTTACAGCTGAAGACCTACACAGTTGATATTTAAAAAAAAATTGAAAAGGGCCAAATTTTTTTTTCCATGGTAACGGGTTCGATTCCCGTACTGGATACAGTTGTTTTTTCAAAGAAAGTATGAATGCAGTTTTTCTTTTTATCAAAATCGGTGACATGGTTCCGAAGAACAAATCTTCGTATCTCTTATAGTTTCAGACTTTCCCATACTGACCGTTTTGGATGCGCCACCCTGTATATATATACTATACTATTATACATATATATAATAGTATAGTAACTATGTATGTTTATCTATATATATAGTAAATAAACATACATAGTTATGTGTTTATATTTATATATGTATTTATTCCTCACGCAATGGTTGTTTGAAGGAAATCGCTGTAAGCCATAAGACCGCCTATTCTTTTTGTTGACTGCTTCTTGTTTATAATAGTTTATTGTTGTTTAAGAAATGGCATTCAAGAATTAAATAAATAAATATAATTAGGGTCCCGTGCTAGCTGGGACGTAAAAAGAATGCTAACCAGCTGCCGTTCTTCCCGGCAAGTCGCAAATACGACTAAGGGACTAGGGGTAAATGGAATCAATTGGGCGGTGGGCTAGCAACCTGTCGCCAATGTTCGATATGACATCATAACCCCAATATTTATACTAAAAAGTGACCTAGGATACATTATTTGTAAATATAAATCTATTACAATTGTAAATATAAATCTTGTTCAGATCCGGAACACAAAGTGTTAATAAATAATATGTATAAAAATATCGTCTCAATTCTATCTGGAGCTGCGGAAGCTAGTCACAATACGTCTGTACGTAGGAAACGTAAACTAGTTGTTGGGTGGAATATGCACGTTAGAGAGGCTCACGAGAGGGCGCGACTATGTTACCGGAGCTGGGTGTCGTGTGGCAAGCCCAGTACGGGCAGCATATTAGATGACATGAAAGAAGCTAGGAAAATCTTCAAATCAAGATTGAAATGGTGTCAAAACAACGAAGTACACAATAAAGATGGATATTATTGCTGAACACCACAATAATAAAAATTTCAAACAATTCTGGAAAGCCACAAACAAACTAAACCCGCGACCAGGCCTTCCCGTGAGCGTCTCTGGACTGCATAATACCTACGAAATTGCTCAGACATTTAAGAGCCATTTCAGAGTGGAGTCTCCTCTGGAAGACGGCGCGGCTTCGGTGCTCGATGATGAGTGTCAAGTGGTCAATGCTGATATAAGGTTCTCTGCGAAGGATGTTGAAACTGTTATTAGGCACATGGTGAGAGGAAAATCCCCGGGCCATGACAGTCTCAGCATCGAGCACCTGCTGCATGCGGGGGTCCACTTACCTATTGTCCTCGCAACGTTGTTTAATCTGTGTGTGAGTCACGCCTACTTACCTGATGACCTAATGTGCACGATTGTTGTACCAATCATTAAAAACAAAAACCGGTGATGCCTCCGACGTGTCCAATTACAGGCCGATCTCTCTGGCTACTGCGATAGCTAAGGTGCTGGACAGTTTGCTTGATCAACACTTAGGCAAAAGTCTAAACATAAGTGACTCCCAGTTTGGCTTTAGATCGGGCTTGTCTACTGAAAACGCCATCGCGTGTCTCAAGCAGACTGTACAGTACTACACGTCTAGAAAGACGCCGGTCTACGCTTGTTACTTGGACTTGTCGAAGGCCTTCGATCTGGTTTCATACAGATTGTTATGGCAAAAACTTAAGGATGAATCTACTTTGTCACCCCGCTTATTGGCACTGTTTAGGTATTGGTACGACAATCAGAGAAATATGGTAAGGTGGGCGGGTACTTACTCTGATGTGTATAGATTGGAGTGCGGCGTTAGACAGGGGGGACTGACGTCCCCCAAGCTCTTCAATCTATATATAAATGGATTGATCGGCGAGCTCAACAGCACTGGTGTCGGGTGTCATATAGACGGCGTATGCATGAATAACTTCAGTTATGCCGATGACATGGTGCTTTTGAGTCCGTCGATCGCTGCGTTGAGACGCCTACTTAGAATCTGTGAACGCTATGCAGTGGCTCATGGTCTTAAGTATAACGTTAGTAAGAGCGAATTTATGATATTTAGGACAGGCTGTAAACCTATAGAGTTTACTCCTCTGATCTTGTTGAATAATATGCCATTAAACCGGGTCGTTAAATTAAGTACCTGGACCACTGGGTGACTGAGGATCTGCAAGACAATGTAGATATCGAGAGGGAGCGCAGGGCGTTGGCCGTCCGAAGTAATATGTTGGCCCGCAGGTTCGCACGTTGTACCGAACAGGTGAAGGCGACGCTGTTCAAGGCTTACTGTCAAACCTTCTACACTTGCAGTGTGTGGTACAACTATACGCTGAGGACGTATAACGCACTGCGCGTGCAATATAATAACGGGTTCAGGGTGCTGATGGGGCTGCCGCGCCATTGCAGTGCGTCGGGTATGTTCGCAGAGGCGCGAGTGGACGGGTTCCACTCGATAATGCGCAAGCGTTGCGCATCTCTGTTGATGCGCATGCGCGGCAGCGCCAACATCATCGTGCGCACACTGGTAGACAGGTGGGACTGTCCTATGCTGGGACGATGGATGCACATACACATGCATAAATAGCTGCGTGGTCCTGCGTGGTCCTGTGTGGTACAAGTTCCCATCATCCCCCAGTCGGCTTTTCACTTTTTGTATTTATTATTGTTTTTTGTATTGCTCTTTTGTTACTAACACACTTTTTGTGTTGTTTTTGTTCTTGTTACTAACAACATAGGCCCTAGATGCCCAATAAATGAATTTTATTATTATTATTATATTATTATATATCCGATGTTGTCCACTCCGAAAGGGATGTGAATGCATTTTATTATCTAGGTAGAATTTCAATGCTAAGAGACAACTAGTGTCTGAAAAATGTTTTGACTTTTAAAGAATTTACTGTCTTGCACTTATCACTACATAGTATAAAACAAAGTCGCTTTCTGTCCCTTTGTATGCTTAAATCTTTGAAACTACACAACGCATTTTGATGCGGTTTTTTTAATAGAGTGATTCTAGAGGAAGGTTTATATGTATAATAACATCCATTAATACTCCACGGCTATATATTTTATACACGTGCGAAGCCGGAGCGGGTCACTATAGTACATTCGCATTAAGAAAATAGTGATGTCATCATGTCCCGACGATTTGACCAATGAGACGTGACAACTGTCGTCTGCAATTGGTCGATGTGAATTGTTTTCTCATTTACTAACATTTCATTGGTCAGTTTATCGTCTATATATCATGACGTCACTATTTTCTTAATGCGAATAGACTATAGTGTTGAATAAAAACATTTGACTTTGACTTTTAGATCCTTGTTTAACCTCTTACCCAGGTCCGTTACGTGGACTATGGCTGCGACTTCTACGTGTCGGAAGACCAGCTGGCAGAGTTGGAGCTGGTGCATACGCTGCTGCCGTTCCAGGCTGTCCGCTGCGCCTGGCGGGGGTGGTGGCGGACCAACGGACGTGGCCCCGCGTGCAGGACGCGCTCAACGAGGTGGCGCTCAATAATATGTTCCAGATGCAGGTTATGTGAGTGTTTATGTGTATGTTATAGGAGTGTTTTAGTGTAGTCTATGACAATCGGTGTAATATATGGATGTAGTTAATAATATATATGGACATTGGTTCATTAGCTCATAGTCAGAGTAATTCTATGGCCACCTCGAACCCACGTGGTGACCAGATAGCACTCAATGTGACAGGTGGTCAGCCATGTCGCCATTTACAAGCACTAATTATTACCTGTTCGGGGAACAGGTAGGTTTCCTCACGATGTTATCCCTAACCGTATGTTATGCTTGTAAATGGCGACATGGCTGACCACCTGTCACATTGAGTACTGACTATCTGGTTAACACGTGGGGTTCAAGGGGTGGCCATAGAATTACTACCTTCGCAATTGCGGAGATGGAAACCTGAACCTCTGACTAACCCGCAAGGGTTAATGGTCGTGAATGCGTTTCGTCTGTTTTGTTATAGGAGTGTTTTAGGATAGTCTATGATAATCGGTGTAATATATATAATATATCTTCAGCGGGAAGCACTAGTTCATCGCACAAATCAGAGTCTGGAACGTGTCTCACAATGGGGAGATGCAAATCTAGTTGATTTTAATGCGAAGAAGACGCAGGTGTGTCTATTTACGGCCAAAAAGTCAGTATTTGATGCTGCCCCCTACTTTCCGGGGTACAGTCTTACCTGTAACTGACCACCTTAGTCTGCTTGGCACTGAGCTCACTAATACCCTGAACTTTGGTGAAAACATAGAATCAAAGGCCAAACTGGCAGCGAAAAAACTTGGCATCCTCAACAAGGTTAAGCAGTTTTTCCTACCTGGGCAGCTTTTAACATTATACAAGGCTCAGGTCCGATCTTGTATGGAGTACTGCAGCCACCTCTGGGACGGCTCTGCCAAGTATCAGCTGAATGCCCTTGATTCTATCGAGCGCAGAGCTAAGCGACTGATTGGCGAGGATAAACTTGTCTCTAGGCTTCATAGCCTAGCTCACAGACGCAAAGTTGCCAGCCTTTGCGTATTTTACAGGCTGTACTTCGGAGAGTGTGCGAAAGGATTGCACGAGCTTATACCGCCCTCCCCTTTTTACCACCGAACACGAAGATGCACAAAGAGGTATCATCCACACCTTGTGAATTTGCCAAGTGCCCGTACGAATCGGTTTAAAGCGTCCTTTATTATGCGGGCCGGCAAGGAGTGGAATTCCCTGCCTGCGTCTGTGTTTCCGGAAGGGTACAATCCACAGACTTTTAAATCGCGGGTGCACAAGCACTTTCTGGGAGAGCTCGGTCCACCTTAGGCCTGACCAATCCAACTACTTGGATTAGTACGGGCCAAGAGCAATCCCATTCTAAATAAATATATAATATTATATATATATATATATATATGAATGTAGTTAATAATATATATGTACACATTGGATCATTTGTTCATACGCCGAATGAGTATGAGTGTTAATGAAGCGGAAGTGGTCTGTCAGGATCGGGTCAAATGGGCATCCATGACCTCAAATGGGAATCCGGCGTGATATGTATGTATGTACATTTGGTCAGTACGTTGGTTCAACGTGTTAATATAATCATTTACCTAAAACTCTTAACTATCAATGAACGTGGCATATTTTATTTGTTAAGAAGCGTTTATTTCTTTCGTATTACATAGAACCTGAAAATCGTCATATATTCTCAGACAAATTTAGCATTAGTATGGTGTCATGATGGAATTAATATGGAACTACGATATACCGGAAAGAACGGCAGCTAGTTCACAATTTATTTCCATCCTAAGTAATCTGGAACATCGTATGCAGTATCTCGAAATATATCAGTATGTGTAAATTATGTACATACATATCACGCCATTTTCCTGTAAAGGCATAAACAGAGATCACGGACATAACAAATATGTCTTTATTTTCCAGTGCGAGGCACCTAGATGAACTGGAAGTCGAGTTGTCGGACAACGAAGGCACCTCAGTGGCTGATCACCTGGCTAGCTTAGGGCTCGTGAAACTGGTGCCTTATAAGGTGCAAAGCGACAATTTGGACACGAAAATCATTGTACCCTAATACAGGTATAAATGTATACTGTGGTGAGGGAAAACATCGTGAGGAAACCTGCCTGTATGTAGAAATAGGTATTAGTATCAATATACTAGTATGTGTCATATATGAATATGGTATGTGTCTGGTATGGTATGTGTCATATATGTATATGTGTCATATATCTTGTATGTGTCATGTTGGGTACTGATCGGGTAAAAGATGGGCTAAGTGGCTAAAGACCATTATAATGCTCATGCTGCACACTTAGGTTCTGACAACACTGAAAGGTAATACAGTCGTGATGTAAGTGTAAAAAATATAAGATGAATGTCGACTTTTGTGATATTAATAAACCCACCTATTTGTAAATATAATAATAAGTGTAAATGCTGTGACTCTTTGGTTGAAGATTATCTGAGGAATAGTTACTTTAATGTAAGTCTAAAAGTGTTGCAGTTAGGTTATTGAAAGAATTCACAATAGTGTTAAGAAATAAATATTTGAGCGTATAAATTAATAATGTTGTTTATTAGTTCTGTTCAAATGATGATGCTTTTAAATAGTTAGCTTATTAGGTTAAGTTAAATAATCTATGAGGTTATAAACTAATAAGGTTGTCAAGTATGACTTAAAGCGACAAGAAATATAGTTAGTCTCAAAATATTTTGCACCATAATTTACATTAAGTCACTATTTTTTATAAGTATATAAATAAAATCGTGTATAAAAGAATTCATACTTCATATTTTCAATACGTGAAATAGTTTAAACACTTGAAAGTATTGTGATTATTTAATGAAATAATATAACATACATTATTGTTTGACGACCTCATTGGCGCGATTGGTTGAGCACCTGCACGCTAATCGTGATGTGTCGGGTTCGATTCCCAGTGCAGAGATAAGAACTACGCTTTTCTTCTGCTTTCCAGTCTGGTCGTTGATTGTATATACTATATATGTATTCATCCATACGTATATATTTCTTAAATATACGTTGACTAGTTCCCTTAATACAAGTCTTAAATTAACTTATTAAGGGGCTAGTTCAATTGGTGTAATAGTGTGCTAAATATTATTATTATGATAATCAAAAACTAGTATACCTCATGAAAAATTGCTGTGTTAAGATAAATATGTATATTTTGTACACTTTACTTGAATAAGCTAACTTAAGTCTGTGTTATTATTGAGTATGAGTATAATATTCTTAATAAAAAAGAATAGGTACAATATTCTCAAACTTCCATTTTAGATATAAGTGCAATGAAAAGCTATATCAATGCAATGAAAATATAAAACAAATTACGTTTATTTGATTTAGACGTCAGAAATTAAACGAGAATATTTGTAAATATAGTGGTAAACTAAACTAATTAGGTGCTGTTAAATTAGTCGTTTTAGTTGACAGTAAATTGTATATTTTTGTGTTACAGTATTCTATGTAGTCAGATAAAACTTACATAAAATATAATTTTGTTGTTTGTTGTTATTGACTGAGCATTGTTAACAATATGTTATTGTTAAAATAGTAGAAGCTTTTTCATATCGGCATTTTACTGACGCATCAAAATATAAGTTATCATTTTTAATTATTGCTATTCAAAATGACGTTCTAAATTCTTTGTGCATTGAATCTCATACAACGTTCTGGTCGACCTAAAAAGAATGTCAAATTTAGTGAAAAATAGTGTTTACATTGTTATTGTCATGTTGTTTCTTTACTCGTACTATGTGTTATATTAAGTATAACAAATACGCCTGCGTAAAAGCTAAGTTTTTATTTAATGTTTTAAAATCGGCGATAATTTAATGATATGCACAGTGTCGGTAGAATTTTAAGCAACACCTGTCAAAATCAATATCAGTGATATAGAACTTCACACCATTCCTAAAGGCCTATTGAACTACGATTTAGCTAAAACCATTGAGTAGATTTGAACCCCTAGAACACTGGGGTCAGTTGCTACGTAAGGCAAAAAATCTTAGATTCAGACGGTGGTCACTCATGCCTCTTATTGCCATAAATAGTCGCAAAGCGTATGTAAAATCCCTTTCAAATGTTGAAAGTATGTTTAACTAAAGGTTAAATGTGATTGTAGGCAAGTATATCGTCTAACTATTAAAAATAAGTTGTTTTTTAATTGTTTGAATAAGCGTAATGTTGTAAATGTTATGTTGACTATTATATAAGCGATTTGTATTTTTCATAATAAATTCATTTGAAAATTAGTACGTTTCTTATTTATTACGCAGAGTATACCGATCTATGTCGTGTGTTGTTATTATTCTATCCTGAGTATTCTATGGATGGATTATTGACTTTTTGTGTTTATAGTTCATCATATTTCACCGAGAGGCAAGATAAAACATATTTTGCGAATACCCTCCAGACTGGCCACCTGGAATCTACCTATTAACCAATTAGATGACAACATGGCTTACCAACGGTCACATTGAGTACTGACCATCTGGTCAACACGTGGTTACTACCTTCGCAATTGCGGTGATGGAAACCTGAATCTCTGACTACCCCGCAAGGGTTAATGGTCGTGAACGCGTTTCTTTTTTTAAAGTATTCAAAACTCTCGGAAACGATGTTACGAGTATGTGTTCCTACTACTTTCAGAATGGTCAGACCCCTGATACATTAAACTTTCAGTACCTAGGAGACCCTAGCCAGCCAGCACTGATACTATGACAGACCCCTTCATGCTACTTATACAATAATAAATATTTTTCTGTACAATTACAGAATTTGTAATAAATATAAAAGGAAACATCCAAATGGACAAGTGATGCCCTAGCCAGCCTATGATGTAGAATTTTGCGATTGTATGAGGTGAATGGTTCTTACTGAAGTAAATCGTTTGTCAGGATATCTGCTGTAAAATATAAATATAGGTAAGAAAGTAAAACAAGTTATAGATTAAAAGCACTACGTATATTCTTACATCTTTGGCTTATCATATCATCTAGTAGGATACACAATTTCTTTGGTTTAAACGGTTACAATAATACAGAGGCTATAATACTATATGAGTATTATTTCGAAGATAATAAATACATGTTTGACTGAAATACATTCTAAAACTAGTTTAAAAAGGTAAGATTCTTAAACAGATAAATCATTACGTTTTACTAAAACTAAAGTAAAGCAACACACATACTTTTAAAGATCATACAGTTACTAAGGCACTTCTAAAATTATAGAAAAGAATTATAATTATAACACTGACACATCTTAAAGAACAATTACAACACTCAATTCAAATAAATTTATTATCATTATGAACAAACTTATTGTACGAATGAAGAGATAATTCAAGCTGATGTATTATTGTAAATAAAGTATAATGGTTGAAATTTAGTCCCCTTTTGTTCTTTATATAAGAATAGAAGGATTTTGCTCAGACCTGTCACAAAAAAATAAGTAAAAAATATTGTATTTATTTATTTTAAAGTTTACATGAATTTATAAAACAGACAATTAGAAAAGAGTTATATGCAAACATTGAATTGAAATAAAATTTTGTTACTGTTTTGATTAATCCTTGCAACCAAATTTCATCATCACATAAGTATAATCAATTCAATAATAATAACAAGAGAAAGATTACACCACACAATAGCTCCAATAATAATACTTCATTAAAAAATGGTAATACTCCCACTAACCTACCTAATACATTAATATGAGTATAGACACTGATTATGGCTGAGATTCATGATAATTTATAGATGAAATATTATTTCTACATAGTACTAACATTGAGTATCACTGTATTTTTTCAAAAGGATATTGGTAGTTATTAGAAAATGGATAACATATTATAAAGCTTGTATTGTAAATTGATTTTAATATTTTATATTCATATTATAATAATCCATGTGTTCAAGAAATTCAAGACATAAAAAATAGAAAATAAAATATTACTTCTACCAGAATTAAGTTAATAGAAAAACTTTGACCAGATTTTTTATAAATAATGAATACCTTTTCAAATCTAGATTATGTAAGGTTTAAAATATACATGTTTACAAGTTCTGATGTCAATTCATAATAAAATTTAACACATAAACTTAATCTAACAATGAATTTAACCTAAAGTGGAATACTTATGCTTATGACTACTTACAAATGACTAGTGATAGGTACATGGAATATTGCTTATATGTGACTTGCCTTTAAGTATACTCATACGTAACTTGATTCATAAAAAGGGGATTACACTGTGATATACTGTCTATAATTCATTCTAAATGTTTATAGATTAAATCAAATGTAAAATAAATAATATATTAATCAATCACAGTAATTGAATACCAATGTTATCCATCAAACATGATATAAGACAACAAAACATTAAAATTATTACAATCAGATAATTAAATGAAATGCTACAAGTTTTTATGTTTGTATAATATTGCTTGTGAATATAAAAGTTATGATGCTTATAGATAGGCCGTTACTTAATAATCCACTGTCTTATTTTTCTGTGTTTATCATACCTACCTTTAATTTACTTCTTTTTTGCCACAAACAACTTTGGCAGCTCAGTTTCCAACCTTATGACTCTGACGATGGATGTTAGGCGCCAACTGTCATCTGCATTTACATTCTTCTTATTTGAAGTCTCTGGGACTATAAAAGTGCTATAATATGATATCAGTTCATGTGACCCATCTCCATCTAAGTCTGCAATGGTCAGAGATCTCTCTTGGTATGTCAAATCTGGTTGGCATACTGGTAGGGGAACGGTACTGTCTATTTCTCCACGGACGCAAATCTGAATGATGTCAGTTTGGCTTATATTCACATTATGGGTTTGCATCTTATCAAAGGAAATGAGGACTATTCTCTCTGAAATGTCATGGACAGTGAAGTTGTCATATTTGACAAAAGAAGACAGAGAAGGTATATCTATGGCGGGCTTAGAGAATATGTCAATGGAGTTCTTGGGACTTTGGTTCTGGATGTTGTACTTTATCTCACCAAGTTTGCGTGCACCCTGGGCCAGGTGTGCACTGTTCCACTGTCATAATTTCAACACAAATCCTCTGATAGAGTTGGTGAAGGCAAAAGAACTGGGTCTCATCGCAAATACATGGTTTGCGCTGTATTCCCAGGATACATTTGTAACTTTCTTCTTTTCTAGCATAAGCTTAAGGTTCACTCTGCAAGTGGTGGGACATTCGCCAGAATTGTCTATAATCAAACTGCCTGGGCCATTCTTGTATACCTCTCTAGTATTGCCAACATTCTTTTTCAACATATTCAGCTTCTTGTTCAAGGTCTTTGATGAATCTAGCTTAGGGTCAGCATTCTGGTCAACTTGCATCAGTTTTGTGTAAATCAATTGGTAAGGGAGAACCCTGACTGCTTCAGAGGCACCATTCTTACAAATATAAGTGATGTTAACTGCATCAGGCTCAGGAAGCAGTTTCACAGACTTGCAGTCATTTAAAGTCAATGTGTTTCCAATCATGGTTCCTTTTGCTCCTGAAATGATAACTAGGACATTGTGTCTCTTGCTAGGGTACACTGTTGCCACCGTGAGAAGGTCATTCACTTTATCCCTATCTATGTCTTTTAATATTATGGGAAAATCTATTGCTTCAATATTAGCAGACATGTTGTGAACATACCAGTGATAAGACCCATAAAGAGGGTTCAGTGTAGCCAGAAAGCCTTCAGTCCCCGATACCAAGCAATCTTTGATACCATCTTTATTCACATCAAGGAAATTACAGTTAATTTCAGTAGGGATCCTTTTTTCTCTAATATACCAACCAACTTTGCCAGAATTACCAACAATTAAAAGTATTCCATTGAGGATATCACTCTGACTTTTCTGAAACTGTCTTCTATGGTTCCCTCTGTATATAAAAATTAGGTTTTTAGTATTGGGTATCGCCCCTTCAACTACTTGGACAGATCCTGAGAGTTCTATGTCATCATAAGGCAGCTCCCAACTGGTTGTTTTGTCCTGCCACTCGCCACTAGAGCAACTGCCAGCCTCATTGCATGGTATACCCCAGAGGAAGACAACTACAGTCAGAATGCATGCAAATATGGATGCCACAAATGCACACTGTCTCTGTACTGACATCTTATTGGACATATCTGACTGGAGAAAGCTGACATTGTCCATACTGCTGTCACCTGTGTTCAGGTTAGTGTTGAAATCCTCTCCATCACTCTTGGAAGATTGTAAGCCGCTATTTACATCAAGGTTATGGCAGCTATCCGTGGTTTTCAGCCGGATATCATGAGGAAATCGTCTCTCCTCGTCAGTTTCGGAATCGGAGAGAAGTTGCTTCAAAGGCGCATAGTAAGCTCCGTTATTGGATACAGACATAGTGCTATGCCGATTCCTACACACCAACCAATCAATTTACAACTTTACATTTCACTCAATCACTTTATAACCTTCTTAGTATCATACTGCTTGAATCGAGTATTATTTTATTATACTTTTCCATCCATACAATTTCATTAAATAATAAACAAATCCTTCATAACTTTAGATAAAATATGAACCGCTCACTCGCAAAACCATCGATCGTTATTTATTTATATTTTTTTAGCTGTTGAATTCAATTTCAATGTAATGTTTATACTGAAATGTATACTGATTGAATGACAAACAATAATGTTACCTTTTACAAGATGGATCGAAGAAACTGAGAAGAAAAACGTAGTACTGTGTTTTATAATTATTTACTTATTCGATTAGAAAAGATTAGACGTAAACACAGGTGACACCAAAAATAGGGGTAAATAACCCCTATTTTTGGTGTCACCTGTGTTAAAGTGGGAAAATTCATAACATAAATCTTTATCATATACAGAGTTACAGAAAAGTCGTGCTAGAGCTAAGCTAAGGGCGTGGAGTCTTAATTTCTGACTTATTTCACTATTAAACACCGTACCCTAAACTTAACCCTTGCCGACATATTCGACTTTAAAATTTTTTATTGTAATTTTTTTTTATTAATTTGCGTGTCTTATTATTATTCCCGGACTTTATCTCCCAATAAATATATTTGTACTAATTGTTGCCAATCAGATGTCTTGATCGTGTTTTACGACATATTGGCAAGACAGGCAACCAGTTCATATTCTGTTAAAGTCCCACCAGCTAATCATTATAGCAGTAGTAGTTTTAGCAACCTTTGAAATTACGAAGTGCGTCGAATACTACAGTGAGGGAAGACATCGCGAGGAAACCTACCCGTTCCTCGAACAGGGAATAGTTAACAGTGCTTGTAAATGGCGATATGGCTTACCACCTGTCACATTGAGTGCTATCTGGTCAACACGTGAGTTCGAGGTGGCCATAGAATAGTAATTCTCTATATTTTTTATAATGTAATGCAATATGCGGAGATGGACACCTGTACCTCTGACTGCCCCGCAAGTGTAAATGGTCGTGAACGCGTATGTCTTTTTTGTCTCTGAAAATGTGTATCGCCTGTTTCTATTTATTTTGTGTATTATAATTGGGTTAATGTATGTTAAAGCAAATAAAAGACTTGGATAATTTTGAGCAGAGCAATGTATCATTATCATACCTCTTGCTTCTTTACTCATTATTTATTATAAAGAGGAGGAACATACAAACAATTTATTGAAAACGTAATTTAACTACTAAAAATACATTAACAATAAATAATCATATTTAATTTTGTGATGTTCTAAAGTAAAAATAAAATTCAGATATTGTTTGACAAGAGTAGGCATTATTACTACGAGTGTTGCCCGACTAAACACATATACGCTGGTATCAATTAAACTTAATGTTATAAGTTAGAAGCACACCCTCAAATACCAAAATATTAATAGTAAAACATATTTTCATCATATACATTCATCAGTCTTTCGGTTGTAGTATTATTTTGTTATACAAGTCTTATACAACGGTGTTACAGTTGCCAATACTATATGGTAATTTCACATTTACAGTTTTACTATGGATTATGAGGTACATGATTAGCGTAATAGAAAATACTATTATGAAAATATGTGAAGCAAACACTGAACTAATTTTACATAATAAATATTTAAATATATAGTTAAATTGTTTCTAGTTCCAGATAAAAACAACAGATGTCTAAAACAAACCATGTAAAATCTGGAAACTGGACAAAATTCGAGATTCTAGTCAATCCAGAAATACAATTAAATAATTTCCAATAACTTATAATGTGCACTGTTTTAATGTATTAAAATAAATTAATAATATATAATCATGTAAGAAATAAGAACCAATAAAACCATTGCAGTTAGCAAATTAACAGTTATACATTAATTGAGTCCCTTTATTTATTACAAAAATACCTATTTTTAATATTGAACAAGCCTAACTTACAGTACAAGATTTAATAAATAGTTTATAAGTTTACTTTTATATACAAGGAACCAGCCCATAATAATAACCTATGGTTGACAGTATAATACAGATAATAAATTACTCACTACTCTACAAAGCATTTGTACATGCAGATCTTTCATAAATAACTCTCATACACAAATTCTTGACAATGGTCAGAATAATAACATATTGCAGAAGTATACCCACTAATTTACAGATATAATATGTTTATATTATGTTTTTTATGACGTTAGTTAAGGGATTAGTATTTCATAAATACTAAAACTTAGTTCTATTATATTGAAAATAAATAATATAATTTATTCATTTGAATCCTATTATTCATTAATATTAGTTTAACTAACCACTTAATCGTAACTTTTCGCGGAGCCTCCGGGTATCATATACTTCGAGGGACTTAAATTAATTTTAGGTATTTGTGTAACAAGGTTGATATTATGATTCAATTTTAACATATAGATTTCTCATACTGGGCGTAAACTTATCGTTTTGTAAATATATCTATTGAAATGAATCATTAAAAGATTGTCTTTTAAATCCTTGTTTATATCAAATTCTGACCATTGCCTGAACTAACTACACAATATCATTATATCAAACTGTGGTACGCAAAATTTACAAATAGATAAATAACAGAAGACACCAACTATAAATAATCAATTTTTAATTTGCAATATATACAATAGATTATGTTCATATTAGGACTGAAAGAAATCAGAATTATATTAATAAATAGGACAAGAAAAGGTTAATAAAAGTACAGATTATATTAACCATAACACGAACATAATCCACCATATATAAGTTAACTATATTTTCTCGTTCAAATTAAAACAAAATTGAATCTAGTTGCTGATTTTAGGTTTTAGGTCAATAAATAGTTAATATTCCTACTTACAGCTATGTTTATATACAAAAATATTCACTAATGTTAGATAGGGTAGGGATATTCACCGAGATAGTCGAGTAGGGACTGGGGCAGCGGTAACAGTTTGTGTTTGGGCGCATTCCTGAGCTTTAACGTCGTGGGGTTGGAGTAAAGCGCCTTGTGGACTGCCAGCCTTGCTGAGTGGAGCAGACTGGGTGCCTGCTTCCTCAGGGGGGAGTTGAGTAACACTGGGGAGTGCGGACACCCTTCTCTGTCTACCCACACGGTTCTCGAACTGTGTTGGGCCATATTCGAATAGTGCTGCACCAGTTCGACCACACAATGAAACCGGGGCATGTACTTTGTTATTGAACGATCACAGTCCAATCTGAAATGAACAAAAAGGAAAATATTAATTCACTTATAGGCAAATATATTCTATAAAGATATGACTTATTACTTGAATAATTTAACCACTTTTTTATGGTTTATTTTACTATCAAATAAAGGCTTAATTATATTGTCAATGACATAGACCACCCATTTACAGCTAATTAAAACAAGCTATATGTGCAAAGATCATTTTATATGTGACGTTTCTGTATAATTTGGTTTTGTAACTGGCACTAAGCAAAAAATCCTGAAAACCGGAGTTTCTTGTAGGTTCTTCTCCGAGCCAGGGCTTCCGAATCAACAATAGAATTTCAATGCTAAGAGACAACCAGTGTCAGGCATATGTTTTGACTTTCAATAAATGTACTGTACTTGTACTTATGTTGAATAAAAGCATTTGACTTTGACATATATGTCACTATTACTTCAAATATAATCCAGCGATAAAGCAACTTTCAGTCAAGATCTATGTGATGTTTAAATATTTACCTAAAATACCCATGTTCATAGTGTAGGCGTACAGATGTAGGTCCTCGTTCCGTTTGTACTGACAAGGAGAATATGTAGTTCTTGTCACAGGAATCCCTTATTAGGAAGGCGCCGGGACTCGCTTCTTTTAACAGTGATCTTGCGCCCTGGAATAGAAAGATTGAATAACATTAGTCACATATAAAATGAGTACTATTATATAATAAGATTTTCTTCACTAGTTTTTCTTTTTGTTGTTATGTATGACTGTATTTCAATGACCATAAATAAAATGGGTATTTAATGAAACATTAGCAGATCTCAAAAAGCAATATTCATTATTAAATTCGATTAAAATTTCAGATAGGAAATGAAAACACTTTACTAGAGACATTTAAAAAATATTATTACTATAATTCCTTTCCATTAACCTTGATAATAATCTGACCAATCTTTGAAAGATAATAACAGATTCTTTCCACAGAATACCAAGTATTCCTGCTTTTGATAAACATTGTAATAAGGTAAATGATAAAAAAAATGTATTTCCAGTAAATAACTGATTGATTTGTGATATCTATATACTCAGGCATTGTCTAGAAGCAGTCTTGTTGGATACTGATTATCAAGATAAATGTGGGTGGGGATAAATCAACACAATGCTCAGTTTATGGGGTACCTAATCCTCTGACTGCCCTAAAGTGTAAATGGGTGTGAATGTTTATGTTAACTGATATAGGATGAATATTGTATTGTAGTAATATTTGAATAGATACCATCTCAACAAAGGGGCATAATTAAGTGGAATGTTAACTTTGAAACACGAGGACACTCAAAATTCTTACAAACATAATGAATTACTGAGAACTTATCTACAATCTACTGTGAATGACCACCACACAATAGCTGTACTGATAAGTGGAATAAATACCTCCATTTACTGTGTAAAGCATTTTAAACAGAATCAAATGTGGAGAATTTCTGGAAACTGACATTATATGGGTATTATATTGTTAAATATGCGTAAATCTGATGCTAGTGTTCAATATCAATGCATGCATAATGGTGCCATTGGAAAATGCATTGTTAATTAATTATTAAATTTGCATTGTGAAATGACGTATTATATATTAAAATATGTTAGTTACCAAGGCTAAGCACATTTATGATCCCTTATCAATGTAGTTAAAACATTGTGATAATCACTGACATAGGTATATATAGGGTTTAATATCACTATATTGCCTTAATTAAAGTACAGTTGGTTTAATTCATAAGAAAAATCAAGATACACATGCAACCACCTATTAATCCATTACTATAGCAATAATTAATGAAATATCAACTCACAATCCAATCCAATCTATAGTAGTACCATCCCGATAACCGTAACGCTTGCACCGTTTCACTAAGCCTCTTCAACTCGTCACTGTAGGGCGAAGGAAAGATGAACGGTGATGTCCTTTCAAAGAACGGTGACAGTCGTGAGAGGCAGCTGATGGTGAACGGCAGGTGAGGCGAGGGTAGCACTGGTGTACGGCCACAACAGGGGGTGACGGGCACATGCACCTCTTGCCGGCAGTTGGGGCATAATGGTATACCCGTTGGCCACTTAGCTATAGGTAGGGCCTCCACACAGGCATCTGGAATTAAAATATATGTTGTTTAGTAAATAGGGTAATATGACAGTGAGATAAATTGCAGTGGACATATTTTTTAATGGGGTACACATACACATGACATTGAGTTCTTTTCTACCTGGTACCTGAACCATTGATTATCCGTAATAATCTGAAGCAAAGTAAAAATTGTTTCTAAAATATTACCTTTTAAGAAAATTAATTGCATTTCCTTATCTAATTGTTTTTTGTGAGCTTATTGAGGTTTAATTTAGGTGATCCTTAATTCAATAGCTTTATTAAGTATAGTGAATACTCTTTTTATCGAATCACTATATCAAAAAGGAACTAGTCTAGTCTTTAGAAGAGGTTGTTATTATATTATCCATACAAACACGACTTGAAAGTGTTGCTGCAATATATTATATCACACAGAACTAATTGATAATTTTGCAAACGATAATGTCTCTTCGGCGTGATTAACAAATATTCCTGGTACTGCTAAAAATGTTAAGTACAGTAAATTCTTAGAAAAGCACTTCTTCGTAAAGTCACGGATTATTTCAAAGTTAGTTACTTTTAGAGCCACTAAATTCTGGTTCAACATTATTAAGTATTTCTTGCTCCGAGAATTTAAGCAAATGCCTATTTTTAAAGTAAATCTACGAAACAATTTAACAAGGACTAAAAATAACTTGATAATTCACACAGTATTTAGAAGTCTTGTGCTGTGGCTGTGAGCACGAGAAAAAAGCATGCCACCGTATGTATTGACTGACAGAATGGGATGGGAAAGACAGGAATCAATGGGGAACTTATTTATGTTACTTTGTCAATGTCAAATAGTGCACACACTTTAGTTTTCCTTTTATACATTTTAGTTTTCCTATTATAAGTATAGTATTTCCTATTTATACATTTTAGATTTCCTTTTCTATAAAATATGTAAAAATATCTCCTATAGAAAATTCATTTGACGTTTCAGAATGAAAAATAGGAATGAGTCTGATTGATCACCTACCTAGAATCAATGACAACAAACATAATGTAATTTAATCTTATATTTAGATTTTTAAACAGTCTACGATTTGAAATACCCAAGGACTAACGTGGCATCATCCAATAAATACTTTCACTCGTCTTACTACTTTTATTTTAAGGCTGATTGATATCTTTGTCATAAGAATCCAAAAATATACGTTCTCTGACATAAGTCTTGTTCCTAAAATGTGCAACGTTTTACTACTTCTATTTAGAGCAGGCAAACGCAGAGAAATAAAGCGTCACGTGATACTCCATATGTGCGCCATCATTTCAGAGGGCATTAATTCATCACAATGTTCATTTTCGTGGAAACGCGCCGAATCCACAATCATCTGTCAATACCGCATTACCCCACTTGAATTTGACATCCATAAAATATCCAAAGTGAGGGAACACAATGGGAGCGTCGCGTCGGCGGAGTCGGCAGATGGTCGTGAAAGCTGCGAGCACTCAGGTAGGGGGTTCCGAGAACGCCGAATATAATCACAGTACGAGGAACTCGGCATAATCAGACTCGATACACATACGAGCCCAACATGCGAATAAATACGAACACCTGCGCTTTATTATGGTGGGTGATTGATTCGCGCACGATTATCCTGTTGCTATTGTGTTTCCGGGATTTGATAAAATAAGGTTTGTCGTTAAAGGTTATATTTAGAATGTAGCTTGCACGTGTTAAGTTGAGAGGAAATTTTATGAAAATCTTTGTTATCGTTGCTACGTTAAAAATATTACGTTAACTATATACAGTAAATCAATTTGAAAATTACAATAACTAAATTAAAATATAATAATTTTAAATATAAACTTTATAATTAGTACTAGGTTCTTGGTATAAGGTTTGAAAAGCGGTTCTCCATTATCCGTCTAGATCATGAACAATAAAAGATATAAATCCGATATTGTCACCCCGATAATTTAATTTAATTCGAATTATAACTAATTGCGAAGCCATCACGCGAGTACAGATGCATTTAGTTAGTTACTAATAAAATCGCGAAAACGCAACTTTGTAGAATCATTAATTTGTGGAACATGAGAAAGAGTCATTACAAAGTATATTTTTCTACTATTAACAAGAAATGTCTTCATTCCGATTTTACTTCGCAATTAAGTGCAAAAAATTACTCAATCGCAATCAATATTTCCAGCGAAATGCTCAATCAATGGAACAGGCAATTGTCTGCGCGACGATTGATTGATTAGCAAAAATACGAGGAATTAACGCAATACATATTTATTGAAATGTAACTACGCTCGCCTAACGAACCATTCAAAGACATATCACTTATAATTCACTCATATTCTCTGCGAAAGAAGAGCCACATTTTCTCTAATAAATAGCGGAGTATCTCGGATTCAGTTAATCAACTTCACATTCAGATGTAGAATGAGGAAATCTTAAATGCACACATACATACATACAACATTCCTCTTTACCGTGTTCTACAATTATACATCCATAATATCATTCTTTAAATACGTAGTAAAACACTGTATTCAAATGTGTTTCTGACATTCCTAAATACTCAAAAGTATGACCTGTGGGCCAGCTGTGTTAAAATGCTTCTACAAATTTCTAATTGTTTACTGCAGCACCCTGTCTGTAGGCTCCTTTAAAGTGTTCATTTTTATTTATACAATTTCCCTGGAAAGTGCGTAACAGGCCTAAGGGAATGCTGAATGTTGAGCGAAATTAAAACGGTCTTAGTACGAAGACGCCTCCGCTGAATTCCCCGAAATCCCGTTCCGAGAAAACCTCTACGCGTTCACTTCCAGAAAATCTCTTTTGCGCAAAACGAATTCAATGAATTCTCGCTTTGGCTTCGAGATACCATTTTCGCCTATATTACGAATACATACTTGTTATAATACCAAAACCAGATCAAATTAAATTCGTTTGAAGTTATAATTTCGTTTCAACAATTCTTAGTAGTTAGAGAAGAAAAAGTTAATTGGAATTGACCTCATTATAAGAAAATGGCGGGGTTCGTGATTTTCAATTAACGTTTTTTGTGTAAAAATATCCATAATAATTTTAGTTAAGTAACTCTTTATAAAGGTCCCTAAAATAATGTAAAATCAACTAATACGTAAAACAACACACTATACTCATAAATCATTGAGCAGTTTTGGAGAGAAGCGCGATTATAAATTTAAATCACGTTCGTTTCCGGTGATATTCACAAAGCCGATGTTGAAGGATAGCCCTTATGTATTTTGTATTTTATCGTAACAATTTTATTAGTTATTAAGAATATTCCATGTACCTTACATGACGGTACTTTTTACTTATTTTTTAGCCCTAGAAAGTCATAATTGGCTCTGTATGAATATTCAATGGGTGCTCATAATACCGTACATTATTCAAATGAGGTGTCGCCACACACTTCCGTCAACATCGGCTTTGCATCGGCATCGGTATACCTAAGTCTATAGATTTAAGTTAGACTGAAGAAGTTTACATTCATAATAGGATTAAGTTAAAGCCCTCAAAGAGTCGAGGACAAATTAAAACAGCTGTTCGTTAATGAGATTCGAAAATCTACAGTTAATATTTAGCTTACTCGCAGACTTTGGTGACTCAGCTTAAAATAAAGTTTATTGATGAGAGACGAAACAATGTAAATATATTTATGTTTACTATCAACAGTTTTGTTTTTATATAGATATGATTGGTGGATGGTAGAGATAAATTGCAATGCATTAAAGAACAAAATGATCTCAAACTTAGCAATCCAAGTTAAAGATTTTGGTGAATACTGCTCTAATATTATGATATAGATCTATTATTCTCTACCAAAATGGCTCCACCTACTCTCTTTTGAACCTTTCGTTTAAATGCCAGTATTCGTTTAAAATATTATCCAACCTCCATACTAGCAAACTATGGCTCAATTTTAAAACTGCAATAAATTCATGAAATCTCTTTAGCGCAGCACTATGCAAAATCCATCACGGGATTGAGAATAAGCGAACAAGACCTGAAAGCTTTTAAAAGTTTTACGTTTGCATTCTGAATGTACAGGCAGTTGCTCAATCTATTAAACTTTTAACTATAACACTAGAATAATGTGGTTTATCACCTGTCTCATGAAGTACTGATTATCTGGTTAACAGGTGGGTTTGAGGTAGTCATAAAATTATGAGTAGTCACTACCTTCGCAATTGCGGAGATGAACAGAAGTCTTAAGTGTTTTGTTATTTTTCAGCTTGTATATTCCAGAAATTATAGACTTTATTTTTTTTATATATATATTTAAGGCCATGTACCACGAAGATTGTCATTAAGGAGTTTTCAGGAAACCATGAAAAATATTTAAATAACCTTTTTTCTCTAAGGACACAATTTAAAACCAAGCTGTCCACGTGAATTATTCATAATCGCTTCGCAGAATGGCGAGATTTCTCCCTTTACCCGGAACCTGCCGAATCTACTTCAACCGCCGCCATCAAAGGACCTTTCTTTGTTAACAAAGAAAAGAGATACCGAGAAAATCTTGGTGTAACAATTTTCTTGGGAAAAGCGTAATCACTAACGTCGTTTAGCTGTAATACTTAGCTATTGTCGGGTTATACTATGCTACAGTATATCTATTGAGATACGTACATATTCTAGTAATAAGCTAACTAATACCTATTTAAGTTTAAAGTTATCAGCAGATCTATACAGTTTATTTTCGTTAATAATTTTGTTTGTTATTTGTATTAGGTAAAGTGTCTGAAGTTTGTTATAATCTACTTATTTATCTTACTTATTTATCCGTTTACGAAAGCAAAAGCCCATGAACGTGTCATGTATTAGTTCATTTATTTGTATACAATAATACATATAGCTATAAAAACCGTAGAAATATGATTATAGTGAATAATCATTGCCCTTTAGATGAATATAAAAAGAAACAAGTAACCGAACCAGCTACATACAGTTTTGTTCACAACCAATTAACTACGTGTACAATTCGTAGTCACTTGTTACTTTCATACTCAAATTTCCCTGCGCACCACGTTCCAGTGAGTAAAACGAACCAGAACCATTCGAAACACAACAAAACCGCGATAATCGCCAGAAACATCGGAACGGAAACCGTGGCTATAACAAAGCGTGTTAAAAAGAACAAAACCTTTTTCCGTTGCTGATACTCAGAACTAGAGATGGGATATTAATTACCCACTTTTATTTATTGCGAGAATACTGGTTTACGTCTGCGCTGACTAATTACTCATTGCATGGGACTGTCAGTTTTGTGGTCACTTTCAACATATTACCAATTACTTACTGAAAAGTTTATTTTTATTAACTAACTAGTTATATACAATCGCTTTCTCTTCGTTAAATGTTTTCGTTGTTTTTTCCTACTTGAGAACAGGTCCGTATTTACAGGATTTAAAAGATAAAAAATATTAAATTATATGTGATTTAATAGATTAAGCTTAGTGTTGATGAAAGTCTAGTATGACTGTGTTACCTATTTGTATCCAATTTGGGAAGCTGTAGACAAGAATATAAATTGTAAATAAAGATTCAAAATAATTTATTAAAGCTATAGTTTATTATTTTGTAAATGGCACACCTTAATACCTGCTTTCAGGAAAACTTAATACTTGTTTAAATATGTGTAAGCAATTTTATTTCGTTTTAAATTCACCAATTAATATGCCTATGACATGATGCTAAAATAATGTGTTCTAAGCACCTTTACAAACAACTTCATCCACGCAAGGACTTTAGTATTCATGTTAGTATTTATTTTAAATACCTAAGTTCCATCACTACTGAGAATTGGATAATATTATACGTTTCGAAGAAGGCCTTTCTGGGTCAGTTCATACTAAAGGCCTCTCGCTACATACGGCTTCAATGCTGTACAATACATATTATTAAATGTGTTATATTACCTTTATTGTATTATATACCTTTATTTTACACCACCTTAAAAACATTTGTTCAAATTTAAAATACATGTTTATTGAATTATTAATACCTGCGGAGGTATAATTGAGACTTCAGCCAGTAATGTTTAGATGAAATAAAAAAAATGAGAACACTAGACATTGTAAAAAGAGTGGAGGCAGCTCTTTTCTCTCAAATAAATGGTGAAAGCTCACATACTGTTATGCTTAATGGCCTTAACCTGAATGCTTTGGTTCATGTTACTGAAGTGATACTCAAAAGTAAATATTGATTGCAATAATAAGTACCGTAATATACAGTTATTGAGTAAAAAAATGTAGTTGTAGTTACTAATTATTAAACATTTTCATTAATTCTTTTAAATACCTATATTTAAATTTCAGTAACTATTTGGTAAACGTTTTATTGTTAGTTACTATAAGTACTAAATATATTGGCATATCCTGTAAAAAGTGGCTTGGATATGACTATAAATACCAGAATACTGAATACCTGAACCTTGAAACCTTTCACTAGAACCTCTGACTACGCTACAAGGAATCGTAGTCTCTGTTCTATTTACAATTTTTCCACTTAAAAACTGTGTTTCACATGTCCATTTAGTTTCACCGCATAGAAAAGACGTTACGAACATCTGCGTAGATTTCCTTACGGAAATAGAATTCCAGTTACTGCAGTAATTGAAGGCACGAGGACCCGGGTGCCGATACGGAGTAGTTTCATTCAATTATAAAGAGCTGTGCATCTAACCAACTTTACAGTAACTATGGAAATGACGTTACAGTGGATTATCTTTGCCCTTTACATCAATAACAAAACTTATTTATGCTCTTAAATAAAATAAAAATAATTCTAACGGATCATTCATTTATAATATAACTATAAACAAACATAAACGTAGATTTAATAAACAAAGGTATTGCGATCAATGGCCATATGACGTACTGGGTAACATCTTAGTATGACGATTAAAGACTGACGTAATATTAATAACACATTAACCATAATACGTAAATAAACTATGCAATGTCCAAGTTACATATCTCGTAAAATCAAACGTTATCATACAGGAAAAGTACACCGTTATTGCATAAATAGAATTAATTGGTACTAATAATAAACATTCATTTGGCTTGCATTGGTGGTAGCATATACACACATAGTTACATATAGTTAAATGCATTTTTATTTGCTCCAACTCAATTTCTTTATTTACTAGTGTCAAAACTAATGCAAATCTTTTCTAAGTTGATGATTTACATCAAAGATGATTTCTGATTCTTAAACAATGAGCTAGAGGCATATCTATTCCTCTATTTACAACTAGTGATGAAGTCGTCATAAATGCCAAGCATGCTCACGAGTATGTTTGCGTACCTACGCATAATGAAGCGCGTATTCTGCTCGATTTCTGAGAACTGAATTGAGAATCTCTATAAATAAAACGGTTAAAAGATATTTTTGTGTAGATACGACACTCGGAACGAGCGTTTTAAGTACGTTTTTTCTCCGAGATGCTTTCGTCAGAGTGAATCCAATTCCCTCGAGATGATGGATACAATAATCCCTTATTTGGCTGCGTAAGGATGATAAACAGTATCTAAAAGAGGAAATGACGAACGTGAGTATCGCATTTTTGTTAAGGTAAGAATTACTTACTCGGATAATAACTAGTTACTCATCCACATAATATTCTACGTTTCTAAACGTGTACTGTATAATATTGTAGCTTGTTAACTAAGGTCATGTACATATGGTATATTATTTTAAGAATTAGTGAGTTGAACCAGCGCTTTTTGGCACAAAACAAATGAATAAGTTTAATTTGTTTACGTTCTTTACTGATGCGTAATAAAGCTCGAGTCCATTTAGTCACCAGCGCTTGATTAAAGAGCAAAATTATTTATATTTGGCAATCATTCTGATTTCAAGTCTTGATTAATCGATAAGTTTGCAGGGCGCCAAAATAACAAAAAGTTTTTGTACAAAGAGGTCGAAGCGGATAGCGTAAATCCTCTTTGGCCATATATGGCATTTGACACAGAACAAAACAGGTTTCGTGTCATTGTTTTAAAGCTGCTTCGAGTCGGTCATTTAACTTGACTTCAGATCGAAGACAACCAATTGTTACCAACAACCTAGAGAAAAACATCTTCAATATTAAGTTGCTTATACAATAAACGTGAATTTATTTTTAATACCTTGGAAATAAAAATGATACAGAAATAGTTACTGCCATATTATTTTTATCATACAATTTTATTCCAGGCAGAGGTATGAATATCAATATATTAAACAATAATAATATTTCCATAATATAAATAGAGGTCATTAGATGGCACAGATGTTCACGCTAATTATTATCACAATACTATCATGACAGTCATGTTGTGTCAACGCATTTCCACGAAATACTAATCAATATAAATGCGTAGTGTTAATCATGACGCTAATCTACTACTAGTAGGACCTGGCATTTAGTGACGTAGGAGATGTTCAGCGATTACAATTTTCTTAGTAATCGTAATCGAGGTATTATAAGTACTGTTATCGTTCACAACCCTAATGCGATAGCAGATTCTGTGAATCATTTTGATTGCTTATCAAGTACTGAGGCTTTTCCAGAGAATTTTTAATATGTTTACTACTGTTGTCTGCGGTTTTAAGGTTAAACAATTTATTTGTCACAGTTCCCGTTATCGGTTTATTTCTGATCAAATAAGTAAAGCCTCATTTAATAATGAAGAGCAGAAGCTAAATATGAAACATAAAGTAATTTATTATCCAAAGAATTAGGAATTCCTAGATCGTTAAACTATGTGAAGTTTTTATCACTAGATATGATTAGTCACTTATGACTTTTATGATAAATGTCTAGATTTACTGCTTCATAATGTCTTGAAAATATCCACAGAAATATGTGTCAGACTATTCTTAGTCAAGAACAACTCAATAAATTAGTATTCGTGTCAGGAACTTCGGCTAATTTGAATATCAAAATTCTAGTCTCGGGTCGTTTCATTCCGTAAATCTCTAGGAAACCGGGTTTGTAGACTATGAACGAAAGTAGTTATCCGTCTACGCGTCTGTAGATTATAAAGAAATAATATAAAGTCACGTTTCATGGATACACACGCACGTATAGTTTTTCCTTGTAACTATTTAAAATTGATGCTACCATGACGAAATATTCTTACGATAGTTACTACGATGTTTGTGTTGCTTATACCTTTGTGTTATTTTATAGACACAACCTTACAACATCATTAACACTTTTGTTATAATATAGGTAGGTACGAATCTAAGTGAGTAGCGACGTACTATTACAACCAACCACGTCTATCCTTAATACTAATGACAGCATTTTGGGCAATGGGCAGACATCAAAGAGTCCATCTGACGAATCGTCCGAAAACTCTGACTCAAAATTCTTTCATCATTTAACGAGAATAGCACAAATTACGAGAAAGGCTCAGGGCAAAGGATTGCAAATTGGAATCTTGAGCTTCAAAGGAAACTGGTCTTAGACGGGAGGGATAAAGAGTTGGCTTTTCCTCGGCGGGCGGCCGTATTTCAATCAGTTTGTTAGACGAACCGACACGACAGGCCGGCTTCGGCGTATCCTACATTGAAATTTAAACAAGCTCCGTTCCTGGAAGTGCGGCGTCCTCCGCTTTCCCGGCCTAGCCCAACAGACCCACCGCTGCACCTCATCTCACATTCACCCTGCGACCTTCTTTGTCTCTTCCCCTTTTATTAAGCCACTCGCTTACACGCAGTTTAAGGTTGCCACTTTAGGATTATAGAATGCTGCGAGTGCGTATATTGTTGTTACAAAATAGCTCGTATACTAGTTACTAGAAGAGTGTAGTAAAAGAAGAAAAGTTAATAATAACAATATAATATTTAGTTTAAGTTCAGTGTATTAGATAAATGATAGTTTTATAAAATCTTTTAAAAAATTTCCAACACAATGAGTAGACTGTAGTATGAGTTACCACAATAACGAGATAAAGTTGAGAAAACGCGAGAAGAAAATGGCATAACGCGACGTGTCTGATTCTCACAACAACCCTGGCTGGAGGCTTCCAAGGATTAATTACGAGTTCCGAGTAGGTCCGCCACCGGTTCGGTTCTCGGTAAATTCGAAACGAAAAGAAGCAAAAACGCGCGCGCTTTCCGAGAACACGCATACCTGGCAACCCCTGCGCCCGCGCACCGCGCCACCGCATCAATAACATATGTTATTACACATTAAGTAATTTACGCTTCTCGGAAATTGAAAATGCAATCGCATTTCGTGTTATTGTTCAACGCAGAAACATAATAACCGGAACGCATAATGCAATTGTTAATTTATCGTCTTTTACCATGAATTCGCGAACGGCGGGCGGATTTGCCACGCAGTACCTACTGCGTTTGAGCTTACGACCTGTGGTTCGACTTGGGGTGATTTCCTTTCGAATACCACCTTGGTATAGTACTTACCTATCTTATTTTTTATTCTATATCGATTATATCATTATTTTGAAGTGAACTATTATTATATTATGTAGTATTTTAAAAATACTAAGGCAATTGTTTTAATCATGACAATGGAGTATGTGAAATTAAAATTCCACAATACCCTCTAACGAGACTCCTAAAAACAAAGACTTCGCATGCCACAGTCTTAACAATTTGATCCGGATAATAATTACAATATCAACGAGACAAAAGCCACAAATGAGTCAGAATTAAATAAATGCTTAAAAACAGACGCCGCTTGTCATTTGTTTCAGATGTGATACAAACGGAGGCCTCCCACGCCTTTGTCAAATAACAATTGCATTGGAGGGCAATTGAGCGGGCAAGTGAACTACTGCATTGTTTCATTGAAATAGCTAAACAACGATTGTATCAGTTCCCGGTAGTCCCTTACCCGTTTCCTTGGGCTTTGGGAACAATGGCAGATTGTCACTTAGTTCCTGGCAGCGACGCAGACAACGTGTCTATGAAGTTTGTTTTGGTGATCGTAAAATAAACAACAAGATATTTTAAATGTTTTTTTTATTCAGTCAACGTAAGTCAACCCTATAGCTGGCTTACTCGACATTCAGTCCGAGATCAAACGTAGACAAGGAAGGTAAATTGTGATGAAATATGTAGTGTGCGACATTGTAAGTTGTGCCTTTCTATTTTGCCCAAGATAAGCCAAAGCGAAGTGAAAGTAATGACACGACTTTCTCATTATTTGCAACGATACAATGAACTAAAGCACGGTTTGCATGTTTCGTAAGCAATGTGCGAAATAGTTATACAATAATAAAAGTTAACCCTTTATTGTCAATAGTAACTATGTAGTAATTAACGCAATATTAACTATTTGAAAGTATACGATATTATAGTTACTTATTTCCTTTTTAAACATGCATCTATCTTCACAATGTATTTGAAATAATATTTAGGACCAAGAAGTGAAACAATACTTAGATATTTAAAAAAATATTTTTTAATTAGAGCAGATAAATACATACAATCAACAACCAGACTGGTAAGGATAAAAACGCGTTATTCTTCGTGCCATATAATAATAATATTAAATATACGAGTATTTTATCACTTAATAAGTATTCTTAGCTTCGCTAGATAGATTACCGAGAAGTGTAGAGATATCATTTCACGAAATTATACTTGTGTTTTATCTCAATGACATTATAATGATAAAGCAGTTTCAAGAATAAAATATCTGCCTATTCACACACTAGTACAGTATGATAAATTAGCGTGTTTATTTAGAACTTCTAAGAATGAAACGGCGTCGACCTTCGAATCTGTGGCTCATTATTACACGCATTGTTTGCTCATGCCTGGCTGGAGTGTAATTTAATATTTTTTTTCGTCCGAATAAATATCTGGTTTTGAAATTTCGTGGAAAACGGTAATTTTTTTGCCCACGCAATACATTTTTCTGGTTTCGTTTGAGGATTTCTCGAGAAGCAATTAAAATTTTATTGCGAGATGTCTGCTCCACTACGATTCTTATTTTATTTCTTGTAATATTACCTTCTCATTCGCTGTATAGCCTTTTTATTATAAGCTTCACTGGAAGCAATAAAGAACGAATTAAGTAAATTGAACTTTCGACGTTTTCATATCGTACACACAATCGCAATATTCTTGATGGAAATTCTCAACTCTAATAGCATTCCTATGTAAATATTTACATATCTTTATCAAGTAAATTGAAGGGGAGAAGGACAACTATATTTTACCGAGTTATTAGATTAAAACCATTAAAGTGTAACGTAACTAACTAATAGTTTAACTATATTCAATTTGAATTATGAAGTTTATTAATACTAGAGATCCCGCCACATAAGGTGGCAGTTGGAGGCGTCGCCACAGTCGCGTTTAGTGTTACCAGTAAACACGCCAAAACTAGCACTCACTGTGCCATACGGCTCAATACATTATAGGTTTCATTTGTAACGGTCTTTGGTTGCAGAGCTATAAACTCAAATAAAACAAATTAATATATCAAAGTCAAAATATGTTTATTAAACTATTTCAAACATGATTAATAATTAACGGGACTTATCCTTCTTATTATATATTACATATATTATGTGTTCCTTCACTCTGTCCGCAATAGACCGTTTAGTGTGTTCGACGTAGGATTTCCCACAGCTGCAATCAATCTTATACACACCCTTATATCTTATATCATGAGTATAAATCGCGAATCTCTTAAAACTATTATTTCAAACATGGCACTGAGCATTGTCTTTACATATTTTTTACCGAGGTTAGATCAGCGGAGACCCTAGCTTGGAGAAGACTTAACAAGAAACTCCGGAAATCAATTTATTATAATCACCCTTAACAAACATAAAAATTACAAAGAGTGGGCAAAAAACACAACGCTGGTAATACTAAATTTACCTTTCATACAAAATAACACGCAATGGCGGTAACGTCAAATTTAGTTCCAAGTTTGGCTACTGCCAACCGTATGTGGCGGGATCTCTATAAGTATTCTGGCTAAAATTTATTTGTCATGACCATAAATAATACGTAAAAAAACTAGTAACTATTATCTATGGCGATATGTACCACTACACATTACAAAGACAAATCTTACATGACCCATAAACTTTTTCAATAGAATAACTTCTAATGTACCGTTACTCGAGTAGACACTTCACTAATACAATAACTGCTATCATACGGTATAGGATGAAAAGAAGATAAGGTATCATTGCTCCTAATGTACTTACCTCACTATAGAATCAATATCCACGCTGACAGAATTAATAATTATATTAATGAACTCGATTTTAGTTTCTATATTATCTTTGTTTTCTCCTAAACTGTGTTTACAGCAAGATAACACGTAAAAGATAAGCCGAGATAAGCCACTAGCACATTTATGAGAAAAATACGCATCGCCTTTTCCAAGAAAAGAATAATTCGATGTTATTATACTCGGCTCTAATAATGCCCTTCATACTTCTCCCTAATGCAATTAGGGGGTTAATCAATACTGCGTACTGACTTAATTATACACTACTAGTATTTTTTCAACACATACGGTTAAAAATATTACCGTAGTTAAGCAAGAGAGGGATAAACAATAAAATATAGGTAATAAAATGAAAAAATAGAAAAAACACGATTATCATATCTTTAATAGCTTATTTGAATTTTGTCGTAAAATCTTGTTTCAGTGGTTACATGATTTCCATTAAGAATAAAAATAGCCTCTATCCAACACTTTATTTAAATATAATCACTCAATAACTGGTCATAGTAAAATGAGCACTTAACGTTAATAGCATGGCAAGGTTATGAAGTAAAACTGTTGATGTTTATGTTGTTTGAACGTAAAAACGTACCTTCTTATAACTAGTCATATTTTAATAGTACCTATTTAACCATACCTAGATCCATGACCTACATAAATACAACTATAAAATACGTAACTGTACACAGTTTTATTTACATTCTGGAACAAATTGATTCGTAACAGATTTGCTTTAACTATTATACATACCTACAAGGTACATATAACTATTCGTCTTAATTAATTTACATGTACTTTCAACTTACCGAGTAACTACTAATAAATACTATAATTATTGTATCGATATTCAGATATTGTTGTGACATCGACTCACGTATGTTGTAAGTTTACGTTTATAGATAAAAATAACCCAAAGGGCGTTACCATATTCATTCGTAAGTTCAGAAGTACACAACAGTATCGCTATCAATGACTAGTAAAGTTTTATTTCCTTGAATCGAACGCGTTTTATTGTTAGGGAAAACCGGATTATTCTGATCACGATAAAAATCCGAATTTACGTGCACTTATTTGCTGATAAAGCTAAGACTAAGTCGTATTTAAAGATTACGATTTAGGTTTGAAAATGTTACTTAGAATCTAAGCTATCAGTATAAATATGTATCCAAGTCTTAGATAAACATTTACACAGATTACCTAAAGAAATTGATTAAATTAGATCTTTCCTCATTCATTTTCATTTTTGTTTTCGTGAAAGGCAACGGAATGTGACAGGGTCAAAAGAGGTTAAAGTAGACTAGAGATGTACAGATAAAAATAAAGTCTGCTTCGTAATGTTCTGGCGTACATATAAACAGGCGGTTTACTAATTGCAGGAATGCAAAGTCATATTTTTATTACTATATTGCTAAGCATTAATTTGCCAATCTGTTTTTTTATTTAATTCTTGGTAATGAAGTATAATGAGGTTTCATTATCATAAAACTTTACAGTGTATATTTTACTAGGTATATTGCTGTAAAAGTGATTATAAGACTACTAAATTACTAGTCCTTTAATTATTCCTTTCGTAGTTTAGGTTTTCTTTATTATACTTACTCAACATAATACATGATTGTGTTTAGACACAACGAACGCCGCCCTTCGTATGTGAGTTCAAAGAATTGTGTCACCGAATTGTTTGTAGGTACTTCTGCCGAGGGGTGACTAGATGAGGGTGGCAGACACTATAAATAAACTCGTACTAAGTATGTATACCTATTGCTATTGGACTGTCATCGAACTTTTCTCTCTGTATAGAATATGTACGTATCTACCCAATGTAATATTTGAAGTTACCATAAATTAGTGTAAAGACGACAAAATGGGCTTCGATGTTTGTTTCTAAGATAGTGTATATATTACTAATGTATTTATAGTTTTTATGTAGTGTATCTAATTTAATACAACTTCGAATAAACTGAGTTGTGGTGGTTTCTTATAAGTTTTATCATTGTAGTGATGTGCTTCAGTAAAATTGTATTGTATGAGAAATTGATGGTTATTTTATTAATGTACCTTTGCTTGGCTGGCAAATTTCACTAATTCGTGATGTAGCTTATCTACTAACTAATCTGACTCTCCTTCTAGATTATAGATGTATTTTATGCAGGTATAATAGTTTCTACTGTTTACTATGCTAATCATACATGTTCATTAGCTACGTAGTCATACTTAGAATTCACTTTATAAGTACTTCCTTATGCCACTGGCATATAGACTGAGTTACCAAAGTAGATGGCTAAAAAGCATAAAAGTTAACCTATCTCACCAGGTAGTTTGACCACCATTTGAGGTGTGCTGGGTCGTTCGGGATCCAATGTAAAGAGCTTCTTTTGCAGCACAATGAGAACACACGAACACACACGCTCACAAAAAGTAATTAGTTTACAATATTTCCTCAAATCCACTAGTAACAGTCGTTCCGTTTCTCGGTACAATTCTTTATAAGCTATTTCGCGGAAACGGCGCGAACACGGTGAAATTATTTCAGCTAACGGGCTTTCTGCTGCCAGGGTGGCGGTCATCTGCCTATGTGGGACATGCGGAGGCAGTGCCCACTAGTTTTGGGGGTTTCACGGGATTGCCAGTTCGCGAAGGTGAAAGTTCTAAGCGAAAAAGCCGACAGACGTGCGTCCGTCACCGACATAAGTTTGCGACTGGTACTGACTGACAGAAACAACACGCACCCGTCGTCAGTAAACAAAGAGGGGAGGGTACTCCTCTGAAGTTGTTTGCGCAACGCGATTCCGAACTAATGTTGCCAGGAACAGCTGAGATGCATACATTGAAGCAAATTTTAAACTTATTAACTAATTAAAATTGTCCTATGCTAGCTGACACTTACACTTAAATAATACGTACGTTAATTTACTGACTTTCCTTCCAGCAAGATGTAGGAGGCTATTTACGAGCACCAGAACAAAAGAATCGCTTGTGCGATGGTTTGGCAATCTATCGAGTATTTATACTATTGACATCACACGCTGAAGATGCCGAGTGATTATGACGTCTCCGAACTTCTGGCGACTCAGAAAATGTTTGTGTTTCTGACAGAAACAATGCTATATAGGAACAATGTTGAATTACAACCACAAAGCACATTTCATTTCAGTTTCTTATTGACTGTATTGAGTAGATGAAGACCCCTCAAGAGTAATGCTCTTAGTATAAATCATATTCTATCGAAGCAACAAAATATACTTGTTTGATAGAAAACTTATTGAGACTATGACTTTTTGAATGTTAAACTTGTCGCGAGAAGTACACAGGGAACATAAAATTTTCTGAACTGTGCAGATCCTGCACTATACAAAACCTTCATTTAATATCTATGTTTTTTAAAAATATATTTCCATCTTTGCTCTTAAATTTTTAAGTAAATTTTAAAATCATCACTGGCAACCCAGTAATGTCAGAACGCCCGCTCGGCCGCGCGTTCGTTGCGCGGCGATTCTCAGAAGCAGCGGCCTCGCGTCTTCTCGGAACGACCTCAAGGCACTAGCGAGTCCATCGCCTGCACGTATCCATGTAATGAGTTTCCATTCCATCTCCCATCAAGGTCCATACACCAATTCCGGATTTAGAAAGTTATTTTCGTCACGCATCCTGTTTGTTGTCCTGAGTCTAAATTGGCGCGTGACATAATCGTGAGGAATGTTGCCAATTATGTGCGGAATCTATTATGAACATAATACTCATACAGCTTCACGACTGCGTTGATGTTTGGAGTTGTTTAAAGCTTAGGTTGCTCCCAAGCTTGCATTTCTCCATTCGATATGTTCTAATGTGACAGATGTACAACTCTTCTCCCTAGAGGCGTTATTTAAACGAATAAATAATTATACTTCCATATGTTTAGTATTATATTATCTGTGCCTGTACGAACCATAAACAACAAAAACCCGACAAAGCGCACCTGTCGTAATTGTAAGACGCGCCGCCGCCGCCGCCCCGACCGCATGCTAACTTGGGATTCGAATGTAGCATAGATTGTTAGTAAACATGGAGTTAAGGGTATTGTTCGCGGAAATGAGCGAAACGAGTGTTTTCATTTTTCAGTTTAAACCTATTTAGAACTTACTGACACCTATCATACTTTCAAGGTAGCATAATGAAAGACTGAAATTGATGACTGAAGTAGTTTTAAGTGTTAAATATCAATAATTACGTAAATATAAACGCATAAAGTTGATAAAAAATCAGAAAAATTGCGCAAACAGGGTTTTGTATTTTTTCGTTTATTATGTCACGGAGTAAGATCTGAAATCAAAATATACAATAATGGGTTCTCTAAATACTAAATAATTTGACTAAAAACATATTAGGTCCTGTTTTATTCATAATACTGCAGTTTTACTAAGTCGATTTTATAATTATCTTCCTTAATTAACATAATTAAGAATGATTTATTACTTTACTAAGTGATTCACTCACTTAATTAGTTCATAGTTACCTTTATTATTACTGAAATCATCCATCATAACTCAATTATTAGATACTTTTATACCTACCTGTGACGGAGTGGTTTATATAGAACTCATCCACTTTTTAAGCCATTCATTACGCATATTTGATACACACACGTCACCCCAAGGTCAATATTTATGTTTACGAATGACTGAGACACGCCCTCGGAATGAAAAGCATGCGAGCGTATGGCTTGGTTCATACGTGCAAAAGAGCAAGAATTTTTACACGTATGTTCTACATATTTATGATATGAGAAGACGGGACAGAAACTCAGGTTATGAAACCTTTTTAGTCATATCCTCTTCGGATGTTAAGATGGGAATTGTAATAAAAATTGAATTGAATCACTGTCATCAAAACTTACGCAACGTCAAGCCACTACAATATAAATCGAGTCCCAACTACCCATACAACTACCACAAGATATATTACTGTAATAGATACCTAAGCCTTGCTTCACAACCAGTTGCGAAAGATCACAAAGGTACCTAGTCGTCAATTCTGAGAACATTGGGCGGGGTTTGCTCAACCCACTGATTCTATACAATTAGACGATATTTTCTCTTTGCCTTCTACTAACTCTGTTGTAATTGTTGCGAGAATAGAACCCTGCATTAATGAGGAAAGAAAGAAAGAATGTGTAAGTAGAGACTATAAATCTGGTGTATGTGCAGAGTTCATAACTGCTATTATGACCCTGTTAATAGAATGGTTTGCTGTTTTATATTGACATGGCTTTTACATTTTCTTAATTAATTATAATGCTGACTAGCTGACGTTCTAAACGGTTTGTCAGGGAACTAGGGCTTAGCAATATGACGCTAATGTTGCATAATAACGTCACGTCATCGATAATGCTAAAATTGATCAGAGTTGTTGACTGTTTCCGACGTTCTGACTAAAGTACGTGAACATATACATTACCTCTATAATCTTTTTCAAGCGGATTTGGTGCTTTCTTGATGAACATTACGATGATCTACGTCACTTAAACACAACTTTCTACCTGAGGTGACTATCGCCTGTTCCGAGAAATAGGCAGATTTCCCCACGACGTTTTCCCTCACCGCAGAACTGATTCATTGCGTAATTTGTTACAAAAATGATTAATAAAATTCCGAATAATTTATTCGCATTCATTCATACTTATTAGTTTTAGATAATAATAATAAAACTCTTAAGGAGAAATATCTCCTTTAGGTCCTACCTGTCGGAGAAAGGCACGGTCCCCAACAAACTGGCAACATTACCTCTCTGAATGGCCAATAATTAATTCAGTTTTAGATTGAATTGAACTTAACTGTCTCTGAATTTAAAATCTTAAAAACAAAAAACATATCCTTTTAATATGCACCAATTTTACCAATAGATGGACCTAGGCTAGATATCTAACTCCAACTCAGGACTCTGCAGTTATAAACACCATTGCATATATAGTCACTTGCGAGGTGGACAGAACCTCAGAGACGATTCCTCGATAATTTATCATAACTTAGTAGTGGCATTGGAATTGGCGTGGATTTGGAATATAGGTTACAGGTTTCTTACATTACACTGTAAGTTCGATTAACCTTTATTCTTTCAGGGTCCATTAACACTAAATCACTTAGTCACCTACTACAAGATGCCAAAAGAAATCTAGGTAGTTCTTTTTAAGGATATCTAGTTAGCATAGACAATTCGCCTTCTAGACAATCACGAGACTGACCATTGAGCAAAGTGGATATTCAGAACCGCGTTTAACCTTTCCCCGATTCGGTTGTTAGTTCATCGACCTGGTCTATGTAAGACGCCCACTAAACGGGTTCAGTCAATGGGCTACTCCATGCCTGAGCAGAGGAAAATAAAAAAACATTAATGGTTTTGTCTTTGAGCATTCAGCTTGTTAGTAATGCTTAATTTGTTAAAATCTTAGGATTAAGGTTTCATGTTATTGTGTTAGTACATGATTAAATAGAGATTTGTCAGGATGGTTCCAGGAAATGATCGCGAAAGTCTGTATATGCCGTTAAGAAAGTAGAAGCGTGAAAATATGTAGGTATGATCAAAAATGGTGGTTTCTCTGGTAATCAACATTAAATATTACACGTTATAAAGAAGTATGAATGAATGAATTCTTGGAGTTACCAGTGTATGTATAAATTTATATCGAGCTACATTTTCATTATTAATGTTATTCTCATTATAATAATATAATATCTAATTAAATAATGACCATATTTGCGTCTTCATTCTGAAAAAGTAAATAAAAACATAAGCTTTGGTAAAAAGCCAAAATGCCACACTAATAGATTTCAAGCTCCGTGATTATGCCTCCCCCATCCAGGATCAAAGACGTAAACTCGTAATACGTTATTATATTTATTTATTTCTCAAAGATCATAATTCACATAGAAAATTTACATACACGTCGTATATGCAATATCATATCCAGACTTCAAAACTGTAGTTCTTTAACTGGCTGAAACCTCAATTTCGAATTTCGTCGAAACGTTAATAATACTTTTGCAAGTAACGATTCGACGAAAGGCTCCACTCATGCTCATCTTTATAATGAAGTCACATTTTTCCTTATATACCTAAAGTAGGTTGGTTGTGGGTAAATAAATTAATCATCGTGTAAAAAACCTATTGAAAATGTTACGCAATAGTTGTAGCGTAAGCATTTAAATACGTCACGGTTTCGTCATTACTTTCGCTAGATGTGAATCTAATAAGACTCCAATATTATAAGTTACGGTGAGGAAAGCATCGTGAGAAACCTGCCTATCCCTCGGAATAGATAACAGCCAGTGCCTATATACGGTGATACTGTTCACTACCTATTACGTTGGGTACTGTCTATCTACCTATTGAAACGCGGGTTTCGAGTGACCCATACCTAACATGCCTTCGAAATTTCGGAGATGGGCAGTCAAGCCTCTGACTACACGGAGTGTGTATACAAAAGTTGTGAAGCGTATAAGTAAATAATCTAGAAACTTTATAATAGAATATAGGTACTAATATTATGAGTAAATAATCTAGTCCCGTGTTACACTGGCCTTGAATAGAATCTATCTAGCAGTATTTCCTTTCAGCTTGTCGTGAGGTTTTAAATACTATAACATAATAAGTTCAAGTTAGTTTAACTAGACTTCTTTGCAAAGTTTACGTTTTACGTTGATAATGCCTCCAAAAATTCTCGACGATTCCATTGATTCAAAAGGTTCTAGTACAGAACAAAAGCTTAAAAAAAGAATGCCTGTTGTTTTTGAATTTATGAAAGGTTAGAGGAATATTAATAAATTCTGAAATTCTTTTTAACCCCGTACCCCAACGTATGTATTTTGAGACATAACATTCCATATTTTCGCCGAACGGATTTCGCTGAATTCGGTTGGCTCCTAAAAGGATGAAAATTTGATTTAAATCCCGAACAATCAGAGTGAATCATGGCCGAGCCGAATTTCGCAATCGCTAATTGGAGTTAAAGGCCCCAGGCTCTTATTTATGGCAGTTTCGGGTTCGAAATTCATCAAGAATTTGGTGTTTGACAGAATCATTCAATGCATTCTGGTATCAATAAGAAATGGCAATAAAACGTCCCGTCTAGACTAAAGATTCCCGAGCTAGGCTAAAATAACCAATATAATGGAATAATAGAATGGAGTCTAACTAAACATGCTTTGTGTCCAATCACCAATATGTTATAATGAAACTTTTCTTATATTAATAATAAAAAGATATCAGTGTTAGTCTGAAACATAAAAAGGCGTAACGTAAGAGAAGACTAAGTATAAATAAGTTATAAGTAAGTAATAAGTAATTTAGACGATGTGGTAGCTAGCTGTCAATTATATTCCATATTATCAAATCTGACACGTTGATGTTCGAGACAAAAAAGTGTAACATATTGATTTAAAGATTAATAATGTAATTAATTGAACCTCTTGCTTCATTAGCAAAAATGACGTCATAACATGGTCTCTTACGTCATTTCGGCTTCTTATTCCATCAGACTACGGGATGTTGCTAAGCAACTGTTTAGACATATCATTTTCACACACAGCATCCTCGATGGTTTCGGGTATAGTATTATATTATCTGTGTTTTCGGTACAAAAGATTGCAGTCTCATGGGCTGACAAAGTGAAAGAATTTTAGGAAAATCAATAAATCAGTCGACTATGGTTTATCAACAAAGTCCGCAGCTCAGTGAAAGTTGGAAATAAAAAAATTCGGTAGGATATTTGGTCAATTGTGATGTCAGAGTGGCTTAATATGTTCGCTTTGGGATAATATTTAGATTTTCAATTGGAACGAACCGAAGAACAAGGAAAAGAAGATATTGGGTCTTCAACTTCTTTATTCTTCGATTGCAGCGGCTGGCGGCGTTGGTGTAACCATGGCGACTGAATAACAAGTGCAAATGCCATGGCATCAGTTTTCGTTCTTTGACCGACTTAATCGAAAGATGAATGGCTAGTAAAGAATAAAAATAAATCGATAATTCTGACTAGCTCCAATTCTCCAAGAAAATCTTAGTGCCCTTACATAATGCCACAACCTAGCTACATAGTTACACTCTATAACAAATGATAGAACGAACAATCTATTTGTTCGAAGCCCAGATAAACACAGTTACCCAAACTTCCATATTCAGTCAAGTGCCCGCTTCTGTCGAATTCACAAGATATTGTTTGATCGTTCGCCATAAGCGCGTTAATTGGTATCGCATGAACCGATTTCGCTTAATGAGCATTTCTGCTGATTCGGCTGCCAAGCGAATGCACGCCTCCACGCGTTGTCACATACCGCCATCTGTTGCTATAGTTCGGTACTTTTAGAAGCCTGTTTTCATAATTCAAATTATAGAGCAACGGTTTTAGCCTACCTGCCTAGAATAGATAGTTTGTCTCATCTATATTGTTGTACCCCTAATAGCTTTAGGTGGGTTATTGGGCTGTACGTAGCGTAAAGAACAGAAGAGCAGGCATGAACAAGGTAATAATGTGGCTGAAGGAAGTGAAATTGCCAAAGAAATGCCTCGTTCAAAGTGATCTACTATGCCTTTTCCGTGACAGAAATGGAGGCGTGTGTTATTCATGTATGTAACAATTTAAGGTTTTTAATTTATCTAGCTGCCTCAGAATTATAAGTACAGGGTAGTTCTGAGGCATATATGTAGTTTACCACAAGATCCTGATGAATCTCTTGAAGTCTTCTCTCTCCAATTTTTGAAAATAATGATGTGTCGTTATTTTTACAATATTCGCCATTTTATCCAATGTTGATGTCTATGTCGCGTGGATTTATGTGGATATTTATGTACAAGACATATAATAACATAACTTCGAAATCTTGACGTACCAAATATTTCGCATACATAACAAGTAAATAAATCCTACGCATACTCTACTAAACTTTCATCTCACATATCCAACCTAATCTAAATACCCAGAAACATTTCCCCTTTGCAATCCACTACAATAGAACAGGCAGAATAGATGAACAGGCTGATACTCGTATTTCCCAGTATATACTCGTATTGTCGGTATATACTCGTGATGTTTTAAGCTGGATAAACGGAGAGCCGTTCTGACATTAAACGAACCATTAGTGAGGATAAATTAGCCTCTTGTCTTATTTAGAGGCATTAGTTGCTTAAAGGATAAACCTGAAATAATTATAGACTAAAATATGTAATGCTAATGGCTGCATATAGCTCGAATTGTAGAAAGAAAAACACTGATACTTAGGATACAAATACTCTTCATTACTATTGCTAAGGAAATATTTTACGTGCCAAATTGGATTACATATCTTTGATAAGGTCGTGGATTACATACCTTTACTTCTTAGGTCATTTTACCAAAGGCATTAATTAGCATAATTTTTTTTAACATTGACTTTTCTGACCTATTAGTTTTAGGAACTATTAATTTTAATGTGCTTATATAATGTAAAATGTTTTATCAGTAAACAATAATGGCTACAAGAGCACCATTATGACCTAGTCAGAAAATGTTGCGATACCATAGACAGATCATCATTTAATTGCTTTTACATTGAAAGGACTAATTGCAAGGGATTACACTGTAATGCCACGTAGTGTCCAGTCGCATGGCATTAGTCTTTCTAGGTCACGGCCTGCATATTCTGGACTATTGTTATCTTCGGTACTTGGAAACTGCTAATATCTAGCTATAAGTATGGTGGTTGGTCAAACATCCCTGAAATTATTGTCAGTTTTCCGATAAATGATAAATTATATAAGCATTTTGTACGTTTGCTAATGGAGAAAAAGTTAGTTAAGTATATGAATGCCGATCAAGCGAAAGTGGTTCGTCAGGATCGGGACAGATGGGGAGCCGTGTTCTCTACCTATCACTCTACAGGTAACCAGACGCGATGTGTATGTATGTAGTCACTTACATTTTAAATTTACAAGAAAGGGATCTATTTCACTATTAATATATTTCGTTTCTAGTTTTACGTAGCTTATATTCTAGATAACGGACTGCAGATGTATGTATCTAAGAAAAGCTCTTAGTCCCTAAGTTGCTTTTTCCGTCCTGGTTGTAAGAATCAGTATATATCTGCAACCATCACAAATTCCAGTTTTATGCATACAACACATCACAATAGACATGTTCCTAATTTATTTTCACACTTATTTGTTCGCCTGTATCTAAGAATAAGAAAGCAGCTGGTTGTAATAAAAGAAGAAAAGACTGTCAACAATCCACAATACATAGGAAAGGAGCCCGCGTGACTTTCTTAGCCAATCACTCGATTCCAACTTATTGTAATCATAGTCATTAAGAGACTTTTTTCTCGTAACGGATCGTGCCATCGCAATTAATCCAATTATATTGAATCGATATTCTGTAATTGAGTGATGAATGGGCTTCTCTATTAATATTGATTCGTTTGTTTTTATGCGATATCACTTCACGGTATTGCGGCGAGCACGTGAGTGACAAGAGAAACACGTTATTTTAATTAGAACGGATTGATCCCGTGCTGGTTTAGGAATTCAATGAAGTGTAACAGATGTTTTTTCATCCTATAGAACCTATAGTTTGTGATTTAGGAGTTCATGGGTATGGTAGGTAAAAATTCTGGCTTCTATCCTAAAATTGTATTTCTAATATGTATAGATATATATGTATAATAGATTTTCATAGACTTTGTGGAACTCTAATTAAAATATCCCCTGTTGTACAGCTGGTTATTCCATTAAAACTTCCACGGCATGGGACAAGTAATTCATGTTGTATGTGGAAAAATATCCCCTTCAGCTACAACAATAATTATAGGCAATATTCCTAGTAATAGCATGAGTGTGGACGCAGTTACGAAGAAGCTCGGTCATTAGGAAACCGCATTCTAGCGTAAAGTATAGTTATCTTCATGTAAATCCGCAGCTCTTAAGTGCTATCCAGTGGCCACCGTTATGTGACTTGCAAATGATGCTCACAGAAATAGTTTGCGTCAACGTAACTGTTTTTTTTCGCTCGCTACCGAGAAATGCTTTTTTTTTGTTTCCTAGCTGTTCAACATACAAACGTACGTGTCACGTTAGTTAGTGTGAATGGTGTATACAACCTTTTTTGTGTAACCTCATTCATATTTGCTAGACAATTGTTGTGTGTTTTTCAATAGGATTTCCCATTCACAGTTGTATATATTTCACGGTCTCAATAACTAAATACTGAAATCATTCGTAAATATATAAATATATATATGACCACATAAAATTTAAGAAAACTATTATCACATGCACAATATAATGTTAAGTACAATTATTGTAATACAATGTCATTAAAAAATCAAGGATCTTAATAAATATTCTCATACTTGTTCATTAAAAACGTACATAAAAGTTAAAATTCCACCAAACGAGTTTGAGTTACTTGTACCAGTAAGAATACTTCAAAGTTGTAGAGAGTGTAAACTTATAATGAAAATGATACTGTATAGGTGTAATCATACATAAATAGTATTTACGATCTTGTTGATATAAATTAATAATAATAAAAGCGTTATACGGTGAGCGAAAACATTGTGAGGAAACCTACCTGTTCGTCGAACAGGTAATAGTTAGTGCTTGTAAATGGCGACATGGTTGACCACCTGTCACATTGAGTACTGACTATCTGGTTAACACGTGGGCTCGAGGTGTCCATAGAATTACTACCTTCGCAATAGCGGAGATGGAAACCTGAACCTCTGACTACCCCGTAAGGGTTAATGGTCGTGAATGCGTTTGTTTTTTGTTTTTGTAATAAAAGTGTTTATATTTACAGGCACAAAAATATTCACAATACAAATTGTTTACAATTTAAACTTAATAACTAGGGAGTATAACTTCTGCATGTTTATGTCGCAGCAAAAAGGTTCCAACTCAGCAAGGTATGTTGCTATCTAACGCAACGCTGGTTTTATGTTGGAACCATTGGAGAGCAACATTTATATTATGAAGAAAATAGTAAACTAGAGTGCAACTTAAATAATAATAATATTTGGACATAATTACACCATTTGAACTAGCCCCTTGGTAAGTTCATTTAAGACTTGTGTTAAGGGTACTAGTCAACGTATATTTAAGAAATATATACATATTATATATAGATAAATACATATATAATCAACGACCACACTGGAAAGCAGTAGAAAAGCGTAGTTCGAACCCAGGACCTCACGATTAGCGTTCCGGCGGCTAACCGATCGCGCCACGGAGGTCGTCAAATCAAAAAAATATATTATTATAAAAAGATATAAAATTTGATATCATGTGTGTATAGCTTGTGCTATGATAATTAGGTGAACTCATACATACTTTTCATGTTGGTTCACGTGTTTTATTCAGATTTCATTCATCAGATTCATTTATCAGATTTATTAGAAAAAAATAATTTACTTCACAATAAGGATGACTTATTCCCTCGATATATCGTACGATTGTTATCGTACCAATATTCTATTAGTTTATTATCGCAATAAAAATCAACATCAATGCATTATCGATATGTACCGAACTTATCGATAACAATGTTATCGACTGTTACCATCCCTACCATTCCCTTTTTCCAAAAATTGATAAGCAATATGCAAACAATTTTTGGCAACTAACCGGAATTCAATGTCATGTTTACATTATATATATTCATTACTGTGAATCTGGAATTCTGGGAAAACATGCAAAGTATATATTAATATGTATAAGTATAACATTTGAACATACATCAAAAATCCCAATAGTACACCCCAAGTAAAATTGGATTCGAGTTACCAAAAGCAAAAAATATATGTATTTTCTTATATTTATCAAACATCTGATTATCTAAAATATGTCATAAATTAATTTTAGAAAACTTTATGCTACTTCTACTACCTTTTTTCCTTTAGCCCGATCATTAGTAATAATATTTATTCACGAAATATGTATACGCCAAGCGTGAGTTATGGTCATGTTTCTTAAGGTTCGAAGTAATTACATTGTAACACTGTATGTTCGTTTATACGGAATAAATCATGACGAAATCGTAATCGTTTTCCGAGTCTAAGAACTGCGTCCGAGTTTGGAATTCTGAGTAGGCAACCACGCCAGGCCATCGGCAATCAATGAAACATTAATTTTCCTCTCCATGTTTGGCAGAAGACAATGGACAATTTCATCTCAAGACCTATCATAAAGAGAGATCACAATGATATTTCAAAGGAATATAGTTTGTGCAACGAATGAAGACCTGCCCGTAAATAGATTACTATTCGGGTTTTTTTCTTTTTTTAAAAAAAACGATGTTACGTTATAGGTTTATACAGAAAATGGTGCTTGCAGCTTTTAGAACAAATGCTTCATTACTATGTTTCGAGGTTATAAGGAAATACATCTTCGGCATTATTATAAATATATATAGGGACACTATTATACCAATTGAACTAGTACATGTGCGTTCATTTAAGAAATATATACGTGTGTGTATATATGCCTGCATGTATATATATATACCAAAATACATACAAAGCATATGACCAGCTCGAAAAACATCAGAAAAGCATAGAATTTAACCCTGCCCCTATCAGGAATCGAACCAGAGAGTTCACGATTAGCGTTCTAGTGACAAACCGCTTGCGACACGGAGGTCGTGTATTTATAAACTAGGCTGGCAGTCAGGATATTATGTCAAAAGTTTGAAATTCGGAAATAGTACAGTTGTATGTCTTAACTTTGACTTATGACTATATCACAGATAATATAATACTACAGTATATATACTATTATATATAGTATATACTATATTATATCTATAGCAAGATCTAGTCTAGCGTTGACTATAGGCAAAAGCTATGGCTGAATAGCGTTGTTCTAGGAACTCGAGGGAGGCGTGTGCGTGTGACAGCGCCCGCGCACTTCCTCGAAACTGCGCACGCAATGACGTACCACTGACAGCCCGCGCTTTCATTTGTCACTTCTGGAAAAGATGACTGGGATATTATTTTATTAAGGACTCGGTTCCTTGTGGTATTAGTAACTATTAAAGGACCTTATATCAGTGTTATATCGCTGTTCTTAAAAAATATGAAGCTTTGAGGATTCTTTTCGTATTTTGTTTACCAACTAGAATTACACTTTTTATTAGTTTTTAGTAGACACAGTATTCTACGGATAGATAAAAAAAAATAAAACAAATAATGTTCAATAGCGAAATGGCAAAGAGCCCTAAAGTGCTAAATGAAGGTTTAAAGTTTAGATTTGAAAGAAAATGTAAAGTAAAACCCTTGAGTAGAATCTACTTATTTCATAATATTATGTAGTTTTATTAGCATGTAAATGTTTTACGTGTCATGCTTGATAAACATAATGATTTTCTTGCGAATCAATTTCCAAAATGAATTCTAGTGAATCCATTACATCTGTTTATCTAGTACGTTAATTAATGGTACACGGTGGATTCATTAACACGTTTTCAAAGGAATCCGGAACTACAATCCTTAATGCTTTATTAATTAACGGTTGTCAAGCCTCTAGGGATCATTAAGACAAATGGTTATTTGACTATCGGCAATAAAGCTATACGGTCAGGAACCCTCTTCAGGCTACGGACACCAACCTTTCAACAAACATATTACTCTATCCATAAGCTATATTTAAAACCACGGTAACGCTTACCTTAATCAAAAGAAAATACTCGTATTGCTAGTCAACATTAATAGTTGCTCTTAAACTCAAAATTCTGTCCGTAGATAAGGATTAATTCTTTGTGTTAATTATCATGTATTTGATGATCTTTGTCATAAATATCGTTAGTAATTGTAGGTGACTAGTCTTTAGTTTGCAATGGTAGTCGGTTTGTGCATGGAACAGGATTTTCTACTGGGCATTGTTTATAAACAACTGACCGTGAAGGCAAAGCCCCATGTTATAAAGTTTCCATACAATACAATACGGCCATATTGTTGAGTGAAAAACGGTCTAGCGTAGTTACTTGTTAATTTATACATGTAGGTACTTATAAATTAATAAGTACGTTAACAAGTATTACCATTTCGAAATCATGTACAAAAATTCAATCATTATTAGGTACTTAAAATCCCTATACCGCGAACACATTACTTAACCCGGGGACATTTCAAACTCAGTCACTTTTCGGGGAACATTATCTTGAACAAAATTCAGTGAAGTTGCGTGTCTATAGCAATTTGATGACCCTGCGTGGCAACCGCGTTCGTAAAGGTGGACCAAGTATGTGTTTTTAGGTCGTAACATCAATGCGTAGCCCAATTTCCAAATACCAAGAATTGAATGATCGATCGCACTCACGCCACGACGTACTTGCCTTTTAATAATGGCTTGGCTTTAATGGATCGCATTAATAATCCATACAATTCAAGGAAAGGTGCCGGCAGGTTATTATAACGTAGTCTATGTACCTACGTAAATATTCTATTAACTAATGAAATACATGTAGGAAAACAAACATAGGTTCCTTAATAGTTTATTGGAAACCTGGCACCATTGTTCGCGATCAAAGCCACAATAACTAGCTATATTTAAGGTGCCTTTGGGGCTGTGGCCTTATCAAAAGAAGGAAGTGAGTGTATGAGGTGAGATAACCATTACAATAGCTAATTCAAGTTAAGGAAGGTAAGAATCTACTCGGATGGGTATTTCGATTAGGGAAAACGTGGGGAAAACATCAATGCCAACACGTCAGTGCTAGTTACGGTTAGTAACGTTAAACTACGATCGCTATTAGTAACATTTAAGTATTACATTATGTATATATACAATCATAAATTTCTTGATCTCCAATGCTTTTATACCAAAACATTATCCCACTCTTACTTACTTACCTTTGACATAGATATTAGATTTAACAAGGCATTGATATGCGATATTAGTGATAGTCTAGATTCTCGTCATCACTTAATATATTACCTTGATCTCTAGAGCTTAACCCTTACTCACCTCCTCAGGAATACCTACAAGAAAGACACTAGTTTTGCAATCTATGTATGTCCCTCACTAATATGAGACAAAGTCAATACTAGAGTCTAAAAAACTACAATTCAGTTCACAGTCATATTTCTACCCACCTTGCTTAGCTACACAATCGCACGAACAAAGTTCAATAAAGGATTGCCATTATGTTATTTCCCAACAATGAAGGCAGCTATCACGAGCGCAGATAATACAGAATCAAGAAATAATGATTGGGCCGCCATTGTATACGTTCGGAGAAAACGGTTGAAGTGGTTCTCGAAATTGACGTTCCTGGTGCTAAGGTTGGTGCTACGGTTCCGTGTTTAACTGTGGTGTGATGGGATGACTATCTGGGAGATAAGAGGTAGTAGAGGTGGAAAAGTGGAGTAGAGTTTCGTTTTGTTGTATGTTAGAGGTTGAGTAATTTTGGCGGCTCGAGGTGAACGAGTTGCAATAAAATTCATTAGTTTTTAACTAAAGGTGAGGAGGTGAGGGTAGTAAAATGTATGTTATGTAACTCATCACACAAACAACGATAGCATTTGAAAGTTTAGGTTTATAGCCACATCATAGATAATATAACATTATAGTAGTACTTGCCTTGAGAAAACGCTAAAACTTGGAAATTTGCTGTCTTATTATGTTATTATCGTTTGGTAAAAAATATGCTTCTTATGGTCTTATACAATCAAAATGAAATCACAATGGAGATCATATACATCCCTACAACTAAAAACAACCATATCACTCAACCTTATAAAAAGATAACCAACTCAAAAAGTACTATACTTACATTACAGTTTATACGACATAACGAGATAATGAAAGTATCACGAGAATATTAAGTGTCGGATTCCCGCGAAGCAACTTTTACAATGAAATGATTAATTTCACTGTCATTGATGTCTCTCTACATAACGTTTCGGGGAAGCCTTTATCGTGTTTGCCCGCAATTTCATGCCGCACTGAGTAAAATGTATTTCGATCCGATACTGGGAACGACCTTTTTATTATATGTTTACAAAGTTATTACTTGGGAAAAGTTTGAACGGTTGGCTTGCCGGTAAAAGCTATAACATGATTCGATTGCCGGGAATACTAACAAGCTGTTTTTGTTTTTATGAAATATTGTAGGAGGTGATTAAGGGACATGTCATTGTATTCAAAATACTATAAAAACAAATATTATAAATTGGTTGTTATGCTATAAAAATGATAGGAGAGATTTTATGTCTTCCGGGTTCTTGCAACACCGAAAAGGGATGGATGAAAATAATATAGGTATGTTGGATCGTAGCACATCCCAAATAAGTAATACATAATAGTTTGTTTTTGATACTCCAGTGAAAAGTAGATTTCATGTGGCCACAGACAATATAGCAAGACTGAGTGCACTTAACCACGCAACTAATCTCTCTGAAAGTTAAAGTGTATTAATGTCTCTGAAAATACCGAAAACTAAGAACGTAAAGAGTTCAACGTACTTTGACTAGTTTTCAGGTTTTCTTACATTACCTACTAGATTAATCTTTCATTCAACGACATTCAAAACCAAAGCATATACAGATTTCAACAATGACGAACGATATAGGTACATACATCATCTAATCCAACAAGCTAACCCGCAACTACGAGTATGTTTGGCCGCATCAAACAAAACACTGTCAATATAGAGCCACAGCAACCCCATTCTCACAAGCCTAACAAGTCTAATTAATATCTTAGTCACATATAATTATGTTAAGAAACACTTTTCCTTGAGTCGACGTTCGCAGAAAAAGTATTCTCAGATTCAACGCCGAGCCTTCTGGGAATCTCAATAAACCCTTATTTCGACGGACGCGACGACTAACAGAATATTATATTATACTGTTCAACATACTTATAGAGGCAGAATTGTATGTTGCTATGACTAGAATAATAGACAATAGAATAGGCCTATACAATTACTTTGTACATAGACATGTTAGGACTTTTGGTCACGTTTAGAATACGAATAATTAGAGAAGTTGTAACATTATGTATATACAATATTGATGCTATATAATAATATAGCTTATATATAGCTTATATAAGTTGTAACATTATGTATATACAATATTGATGCTATATAATAATATAGCATCAATATTGTATATACATAATGTTACAACTTCTCTAATTATTCGTATTCTAAACGTGACCAAAAGTCTATGTACAAAGTAATTGTATAGGCTAATAAGCCTAACAAAAATTAGATTCTATTTACGAGTCGCTAACTTCTTTATACGTTTCCTATGACTTGTCGGAAGTTGGCTTTGTTTTACGTCACAAACTTACACGAGTAAGTAATAAAGGAGAGATAATTTGAGCTGTTGTTGACATGTTCCGAGTCAATCTCAAAATAAATCATATTATCTAATATTATTTTCTCATCTGTAAAAGTGTTCATAAAAAGAATGTGAGTGAGATGAAAGAGATTTGTCGGTATCGTACAAGATGCCGATCTATAATTTGTCTATTCTAAAATAGAGACATGAATTTCTGTATATCATGAAACATCGAGAAAAAAAGTAATCAAAACTGTTTTTGATTACTTTTTTTCTCACAGACTGTCACAGGTCTTAGACCAGTATGTCAATAACAATCCTAAGAAAACAATTAGGTACACGGCTTAGAAACACTGTTACGGCACCCACTCGCACAATTATACGAATGACACCCAAACACATATATAAGTACCTAAGAGGCTTTAATTAAGAAGATAGGGACTAACTCTCTAAGGTGTGAAGATTTAACGTAGTGTATCGAGTAATTTTATACCAAACGCACAATAATGTTAAAAACTTATAGAAAGGGTTTGTTGAAATCATGCGGTAGACTGAAGAAACAAACCTCAATATGATTTAAGTTTATATTAGCAAATTATGATTATTGTCAGTACTACAGAACCATCCCGATCTCTTAGTAACTGTCAAGTCAAAAAGAAGTCTTAACAATCAAAACAAGTCCAGCCATTCCTAATTTATGTAAGTAACCTTCTGTCGGCAATTCTCTGAACATTGTTCCAGCAGTCTTTTGATCTACAAAGGACAAGAGAAGCATTAGAGACAGATCCACACTTGTTCTACTTAGCCCAAAGGTTTGGCAGCGAATACTTCGAAGCGGGGTCTCGAACGACCTAACGCCCTTAGGATTCCCCGAACTCTTGGCGCGTAGTTGGGCCAACAAATTGTTTTACTAGGAAACGCCGTTCAAATAACTGCTTTGATAAATTCACAATTAGTACCTAATATAATGTTCGGGGAATCGACGTGATAACGCCGTTCGAGCATGGGTTTTTACCCAAATTTTCTTGTAATTTTAATAAGTTCAACTTAAGGATAACATGGGGTGTTTGAGCATTAATGTTAGGTAGGCATCTTAGTTTGTTAAATTCCAATAGCATGGCTAAGCCTTAGCCTGACCAACATTGAGTATATTGTTATGTTCAAAACAATACAACAATATAATACAAGCCATGTCGCCATTTACAAGCACTGACTATTACCCGTTTGGGGAACACGTAGGTTTCCTCACGATGTTTTGCCTCACCGTAAATATATTTTTATTACGAAAATGTACTTTGAGATTCATTAAACTTCATTTTCATTGGTACATGCTCAAGCGGGATTTGAACCCTGTACCCACTGATACATAGTCAAACCCCAAACAACTCAGCTTCGTCGAATTACTGATTGAGACATTTACTGTCAGATTAAACGTTGACTTTCTAAATTTTTTTGAAGGGGTTACAAACGAGACAGCTACATATAATTCGTATATTGAGCTTGTCTCTGACAACAGAACGATTCATTATTGATCATTCTCTCATTAGGAAAGGTCAATATATCTCAGGCTCCGAAATAATTACTTCATCAATGTTCCCAAATTATTTTCGTCAATTATAAGTATAAGCAACAAGTAAGGATTACAAAAATTGCTAAGATTGTTTTCGCAGGAATTCTTATTTTGCTTTGAAATAGTCTTATATTAAAATGTGAATGTGTTATGACTAATTACAAAATGATGATGCCTTATTTTTAATCTTCTTTAATTGTGAAGGGAATGTAAAGACGACTGTAAAGTGATGTTATTCGTTAGTAAATAGTATCTACGAGGAACTGTTTACAATCTCCTAGTACTATCAGTAGGCCAAAGCTAAGATAAGCATTACAGGAAGTAGGGTCACAACAACAGGATGTTTTCGTACCCGCATTTGCGCTCATCCATCCGTACAAATAGCTTTCCGAGTATCTGTTGTGAAAATCGCTCAAGCGTGGGAAATGCGTCAAAATGTCGCCGGACAGGGGTGCTCAACATTTTTCCTGCCACGTAAATTTAGAGAATGGGGTGCGAAGCTTTTTAAATTAGTTTTTAATGTAAATAAGGATTTACATTTTCGTCCTTAATCTGTTTGGTTTTCTTTAGGTTTATTATCAGGGTTGTGATCTTTATTGTAAATGGGGTCTTCTAATTGAAATATACATATAATAGAAGATGGCCATTTGTCTCAATGTTTTTGAACACTTAAATTATAAATTTAGCCTTCACGCAAAAATATACACTTAAGATTTTGACTTTTGCGATTACTAATTAGCTATGTAATGTATATATCACTACACATATTACACTACATACACTATATAAAACAAAGTCGCTTTCTTTGTCCTTATGTCCCTTTGTATGCTTAAATCTTTTAAACTACGCAACGGATTATGATGCGGTTTTTTTTAATAGATAGAGTGATTCAAGAGGAAGGTTTAAATGTATAATAACATCCATTAAATAGTGGAGTAGGCTATATATTTTATACCCGTGCGAAGCCGGAGCGGGTCGCTAGTTAGTACTCGTATATAAGCTTAAAACTTCATTTGAAATCAAGTACTAAATAAACGGAAAACAAACAAATGCCTACCTTACAAGTTTTATTCCAGAAAATGTTTACAACTACTGCCGTCACCAATCCCAAATCACCTGTCAAGCCGTTCAGAGGTCCCTGACAACGCATAAACTAACCTCATTTCATTATTCGATTCGATAGAAATGCGACGGAAGTCACCAATTTATTTAATTTACTGCAAATTACCAGTTAGGAGTCGTGCGGGGGACAAGGCGAGGCCTGGCCTGTTTTCGGCCCCTAGATAATAATTACCATTCTTAGAAATGCGTTGAACGGTCGTTTGAACTGATAAAGTGGATATTTGCTCACAAACAAATGGTATGAATGAAGGTTTCGGTGAATTTTGTTCAACAAGAGCTCAGTGGTTGGTTTTGGGTGTGAAAATGGTAGCCTCCAAATTCTTTCCCACTGGTCTATATTTTGCATGACTATGTTGGCGAATTGCAGGAAAAAAAAACAAGAAAAAACACAAATTAGGTACATTGTATATAATAACCAAAAAAATAAATCTTTATTAACTTAAATTGAGATAATTATTTGACGAATCAGGAGCTTCTTGCAAGAACAGATGTGTTTTTCAGTTATATCACGGAGTTCACCCTTTCTTACTTTAATTTTCGATGACTTTTTCACCCTACCATATAAGAGAGCTTTGAAACTTGAAATAGTTACTTTCCCTGTACCATGATCATAAACGATACTCTTTCCTAGGCCGTCAAATATCTTTTTCACAAAAACATTCCAAAATCAAACACACGAAATTTACCTTACGGACTCACCGGCATTGTTAGGTCAGTATACTTAGATATAAGTTAGAAAACCCAAAAAAAATTTATAAAAAACCCTTTTAAACCATTTTCCCCATATAAAAGTTAACTCTTCGAAGACTGAGGAAAATGGCTTACTGCGGAGGATGCTGTAACCCCTGCTGCGGGTCTTGCTGCTCGCCGTGCTGTTCACCGTGCTGTGGCTGGGGCTGCTGCTACGGCGGCTGCTGTTGGTGATGTCCTCGTCTCCTTGGAGAAACCTAACCGTGACTTGCGTCAATGGTCCTGTGCCTTGTTACATGTGTAATAAATCTGGAATTTTATAATGTCCTTGCCTCTTTTATTTCACTTTTGCGTCGCAGATCCATCTGTCCCAATCCTGGCAAACCAATTTCGATTCATTGACACTCATCATATACATATGTTCATACATACACATTGCTACAGATTGCTCTGCTGTTGGTGGACGTTTTCTCTCCGGGGTCATCTTAGCCCACATTCTAGCCCGCGGGCTGAATTGACCATATACATTTTTTCCCGTGGTCGATTCAACCCATAGTAAAATTAGCAAGCTGTCAAACCAGCTCGTGGGCTCACTTGACCATTAACTGTGGTTGAGACTTGACCCCAAAGACAAAATTTACAAAAAGGGGCAATTCAGCGGGCTTTTTTTTTTCTTGGTAGTTGTAAAATTTTCCCTTTCGGCCTCTTCTGGTTTTTAACTGGTTAAGAATAAATACTAATGATTTCATCCTTCAGGACCACCGGTAGTTCCCATTTGTTCTATGGAACTGTGACGTAATATAACTGAATAAAAATGGCCCAATAGTTCTATAGGACAACAATAGAACAATGTACCCTCATAATAACTTTCACGTGTTATGAGGGTACATCAACTGTAGGAAACTCAGTTAAGAATAAATCCACGGGGTTTTTATGTACTCAGAAGGGTTATACTACGCATAATCTGTGTATGTGTGAGTTTATTATAACTCCGCCCGATTAATATCTCTGAGGTAATATGTCTCTAAGTGTAGTAAAGGCCTGGCCACTTATCTATATATAACACTCTAAATAAAATTCACTGATAACAAGTCTCTACGTTGTCTACTGGCCATAAAATGACAGTTGACAATTATAATAATTTTCGTTTATAACAAAACAATTAATTATAAACTTCAGTAAGTCGCAATGAAGGACATTGAATTTATTAACAATCGTAAGAAAAAAATTTTATTGATTATCAGAGGCAAATTTACGTTGTCAAAAGATGGCAAGGTCAATAAAAGTGGCACTACTCGCTGGAAATGTACAGAAAGGCAAAAATGCTCGGCTAGTGCAACTATTAGTGCTGATCAAAAAACAATAATAAGAGAATCTAAACATAGTTGCACAGGGAATAGAGAAAACATTAAAATAACTATTTTACTAAATGATATGAGGCAGGAGGTGTGTATCAATTTGAATCCAATACCACAAATATATGACAATATGATACATAAATTTATAGATCTAAACCCGTATATATCTGAATGTGATATACCACGGTATGAATCAGTAAAAAGTTCACTGTACAGGGCACGGAAAGCATACTTACAATCAAGTCATTTAGTCTTTAAAAAACTAGAAGACGTGAAAATCACAAAGGGAGTAAGTAACAAATTTATTACAATTGAAGATGGAGTATCTGATAAAATAATAGTGCTTTGCACTCGAATATCAAAAAAGCATATAGCTTTGCGTGAGAGTAATTCATATTATGGTGATGGAACATTCAAAACATGCCCAAAGCCTTTTTACCAAATGTACATAATTCACCTTGATTTGTTTTCTAATTTGAAGAGCGTAAATGTGTATCCCGTTATATATGCTTTATTACCAAATAAGACCGAAGCTACTTATAAACGTCTTTTTGTAATTGTAAAAGAGAGGCTCGGTGTTCACATTGCAAATTTTTAATGTGATTATGAAATGGCCCAAATAAACGCGATGAAAACTGTTTTTCCACAAGTAAAAGTAACTGAATGTTACCAACATTTTAACAAAGCCATATGGAAAAGGGCTAAAGAACTAGGTTTGGCACGACGTAAACCAAATCGTACAGATTCCGAATGTAAAACCAGAAGAAGTATAGTACGACTATGTTCTTATTTCGTGTTGTTGCCTTCAACACAAATGGATCAAGCTTGGTTGGAAATTCAAGATGCAGCAGAGCCGTTGAATATGCAAGCATTTTTGCATTACTTTGAAGAACAATGGATACGCAAAGGCTACCATTTAATTAGTTGCGCTGGTGATGTACATAGAACCACCAATGTTTGTGAAGGCTATCACCACCGAATTAACACGCGAATTCCAAAATCACCCAACATATTTCTTGTTTTCAGTGTATTAATGAAAGAAAATAGTCGTATAGACCGCATAATAACTAGGTCATATTTTTCAAATTTTCAGAAAAATCGAAGGAACAGAGACATATTATTCAATCAAAAGTTATCTAAACTAATCATTCAACTTAAAAATCGCGTTGTATCACCATTAAATTTCTTGAAAAAAATAAGTTTTCTCAGATTACAACTTGGTTTTTGAAAAATAGTGAAACATTGATCCAGTTTGCTTTTATTTCTACCGTTACTTTAAAAAAATGTTTTTTGTTACTTACTAGCATAGGGAAAGCTCTAGAATTATTTGTTTAAAATATTACGTTAAGTGTAATTATTAGTTAAAACATTTTATTAAATTCCATTTTTGTGCTTATCTTATTATTTTTTTATTTTTCATTTAAATAATAAATTTATACTCTAGAAACGTGGCCACACTGCGTTGTTACACTGGTGTGACCACGAGTTCGACTAATTTTCTATTTTGCGTGTGTTCATTCAAATCAAACAAATCATTAGTTGCGACAAAAAAATGCTGGTCTCCTATCGGCAACCATTATTTATTTGCAACTGTTTACGAAACAAACGGCAGCCTTGATCTGGTCTGTCCACCGCATCGACGACCTACCACGAGGTCTTGTTCCTTCCACCTTTCCTTGCACAACGAGGCGTTCAATGGAGCAATTCCTAAAGCTCCTAGTACTCCTGTTGACTCCGAGGGCAGCAGCGCTCGGCTCCATGCTCGCCGACATTCTGAGAAGAAGAGAGTGACGAATGAGATCACTATGGTTTATCAGAATACGGCCGGCCTCCGAACGCGACTAGACGAGTTCCAGACAGGCATCATGAGCTCAGATGCGGATATCTTCGCGATTACGGAGACTGGTTGTCACGACTCGATCGCAGATGGCGCGCTTGTGCCCCAGGGCTGTAGTGTCCTACGATGTGACAGGGCTGATGGACGTAAACAGGGAGGTGCCATGTTGATTGTCACTAGTAAATTTAGGATAGAAAATATTGATTTAGACTTAGAAGTAAATACCTGTATTTTTGAAATAGTCGCAGCTAAAATATTATGTGGCAATAATCTTATTCTTGTTTGCTGTGTTTTGTACATTCCGCCTAATGCCCTTTACAGTGAATATTTAAAGTTATTTAATAGTATTGAAAGCCTTTGTTCAAAATATTCCAAAATTCTTGTAGTAGGTGACTTTAATCTGCACTCTGCGAGCACTGACGTAAATAATTATTTTGAATACTTTCAGGCATACTGCGGTTTCGAGCAGGTGAATAATATCACTAATGTAAACAACAGACAATTAGATCTCGTCCTTTCATCGCTGTCTGGTCGGGTATCGGTGCGGAAAACAGATTCGTTAATATCGCGCGAAGATAGGCACCACCCCCCCCCCCCCCTCTCGAGGTGAGCGTGCGCCGCCCGCGTCCACCCGCGTGCCGCCATTACGATGGTGTGGATGATGCATCGTTGCCTGCGACGGCCGCGACCCGTGATGGCTCTGGTATCGATGATGACCGCGACAGTATTCTCCCCTGTTGGAATTTCCGCAAGTGTCGATTTGACTGTTTGTATGCTGAGCTAGCAGCCATTGATTGGACAGACTTGTTTAAAATAACGGACGCTTATTGTGCATTAGATTTATTTTATGACATTACTAACAAAGTAATTACGAATATTACGCCTTACAAAAAAAGAACTACTAAGGTCCAAGCATACGAATTTCCTGTCTGGTTCACGGCTCAGATTATAGGTGACATTCGGTGTGACTTCGTAAAGCGTACAAAAGAACGAAGTCGTCATATACCTACAAGCTCTATTCTAAAGCGCGTGCAAAATTAAAGATTGATATCCAAAGAGCCCGCCAAAACAACATACATGTTTTGCAAACGAATTTCAAAAAAGATCCTAAATCTTTTTGGAATTATATAAAAACAAAGCGCGGAGCCTCTAAGAATCCGAAGATTGTAGTTGACGGGGTAGAGTTGTCGGATGACGCGAGCGCGACAGAATTTGCCAAGTTTTTTCACTCTGTCTAAAGACAGGAAGAGCCAAGGTTGGACGTGGATGAGGCCATGCGTGCGGCGGGCGCAGATCGCAGCGGCGGCGGTGCGCGAGTGCACTTGCCCGAGCTAAGTGTAGATGACGTTGCAGCAGCCTTACGGAGGCTACCAAGTAAACAATCTTATGGCCCAGACGGTATACCTACCTATATAGTGAAGGATTGTCGCGATGTACTTGTTGCACCTCTTCGGCACATTTACAACCTTTGCTTGCGCTCTGGTTGTTTCCCCTCCCGCTGGAAGACCACGCGGGTTATTCCAATACCCAAGGGAAATAACAAGTCAAGCTTGATAAACTATCGGCCTATAGCTATCCTTTCAGCCTTCGCGAAAGTGTTTGAGGGTGCACTTAAGAGTCACATGCTTTGCAGTATATCTCCTTATCTTAGCGATGCTCAGCATGGTTTCCGGCCTTCACGGAGTACTTCTTCTAACCTTATGTGTTTCAGCTCGTATGTGTCACCGTGTATTGATGCGGGTGGTCAGGTGGACATTGCTTACTTCGACTGCAAAAAGGCATTCGACCGAGTATGCAACGATATTCTTTTGGAAAAGCTAGCGGGTATAGGCTGTTCCCCTCAACTGTTGAAATTTTTTGCCAGTTATTTTAAAGACAGGAAGCAGTTTGTGGACTATAACGGTGCCTTGTCAAGGCCTTATTTTACTAGATCTGGGGTCAATCAGGGTCCTAGGCCCTTTAGGGTTCACAGTTATGATCAACGACCTTCCCAGCGTCGTAAAGAACGCAGTCTGCTTACTCTTCGCCGACGATTTGAAACTTCTACTGTCCGTGAATTCTCGCGAGGACTGTGAACGGTTGCAGTCAGACATAAATAGGGTCGCGGAGTGGAGTGTTCTTAACCGTCTAGAGTTCAATGCGTCTAAATGCGAGTTGATGAGCGTAGGGCGGGCGCGCGCACCGCTGCTGCACCCGTACCGTCTTTGCGGCGAACCACTAACGCGCGTGAACGAGGTGCGGGATCTTGGCGTACGTGTCACTTCTCACTTCTCCTTTCGAGAGCACATCGTCGACATCTGCAAGCAAGCTTTCCGGAGCCTAGGCTTCATTCTGCGCACTTGTGCTGGCTTTCAGAGCTTACAAACTGTACGAGTTTTGTACAATTCATTTGTGCGAAGCATACTTGAAACGGGCGCAATGGTTTGATGCCCGTATGAGACTAAATACTGTCTCATGCTTGAGCGCATGCAAAATAAATTCACGCGTTTTCTTTATTCGAAAATGTATGGCATATACCCTGGCTATCCACACGTTTATCCATCTCTGTTTGTGATTGGAATGGTAGGTTACTCTCAGCTCAAAATAAGTAGAAAATGTGCTCTGGCAAGGTACGTATTAGAGGTGCTTAGAGGTATAACTAGCAACATTTTCATATTGAACAAACTTTTCCTCGTAATACCTAATACAAGAATAAGGAAGCGTAAGGGTCAGTGTTTGTTCGCACCCCCTTGTCGGACAAACCTAGGTAGATGCGCTCCGCTCACGATGGGAATCCGCCTCCTGAATGGGTTGGATAGCCAGTTAGACATATTCGCCTGCTCGAGACCGCAGTTTGACCGTATAGCTAGTCTGTACTTTTGTTATGGCCCGCGTGTGGCTGACTAGAGTACCCGCCACATAAGGTGGCAGTAGCCAAACTTGGAACTAAATTTGACGTTTCCGCCATTGCGTGTTATTTTGTATGAAAGGTAAATTTAGTATTACCAGCGTTGTGTTTTTTGCCCACTCTTTGTAATTTTTATGTTTGTTAAGGGTGATTATAATAAATTGATTTCTGAAGTTTCTTGTTAGTTCTTCTCCAAGGGTCTCCGCTGAACTTCTTCTTCTCAATCGTTACGCTCTTATCAGAGCGGTCGTGGTCTTCATGACGTGGCATCTTGAGCAGCCGAAATGGTTGGTGAACTAACCTCGCTAAAAATATGTAAAGACAATGCTCAGTGCCATGTTTGAAATAGTTTTTTTACATACATACATACACATCACGCCTGATTCCCTGTAGAGGGGTAGGCAGAGATCACGGATACCCATTTGTCCCGATCCTGACAGACCACTTTCGCTTCATTGACATTCATACATTCTCTAATACACTCTCGGCGGTTATAGGTACTCCTAACGTCACCTTTTTTCAATATAGCGTCTATCTGACTGTTACATATATGTCTTATTAGGCCGGCCCCTACGTAACCGCCCTTCCACTTCACTCATATATATTCCTTTTGTCAATATATAGTTTTTTTTAATTTGTACTTAGATCATAAAATAACTTTCAAAGAGAGCTTATGATAGGGCCTATTTTGAATAAAAATATTTTGACTTTTGACTTTGGTATATTAATTTGTTTTATTTGAGTTTATAGCTCTGCAACCAAAGATCGTTACAAATGAAACCTCAATATAATGTATCGAGCCGTATGGCACAGTGAGTGCTAGTTTTGGCGTGTTTACTGGCAACACTGGATTACGCGACTGTGGCGACGCCTCCAACTGCCACCTTATGTGGCGGGTACTCTACTGATATCTTTGACATGATTTTTTTCTATTCATTTGACATGTTTTTTTTCTATTAATTTGACCTGTTTATTTATTAATGTAATTGTATTTTAGCTATTTTTAGCTATTTAGATTTACAAATGCAATTTGTTCAACTAACGATTTCCTTTGTCGCATTAGGATTCTGCCCTGTAAAGATAGTGAAAAATTGACTAATAAATAAAATAAATAAATAAATTCCCGCGTCGACTGATGTGGCCTAAAAAAAAAATACACGAATGCACCCGCATGACGGCCAACAGAGGCAGAGGTGGCGGGAGGTTGTGCGGCGAACCATGTCGGCTGCTCAAGATGCCACGTCATGAAGACCACGACCGCTCTGATAAGAGTGTAACGATTGAGAAAAAGAGATTACGAAACGCAGTTACGGGGACGTCCGGAGGGAAAAACCTCTTCTAGTAGTAAATCCAACTTCTAGAGAACTCAACATAATGCGATTCTAACTTTCCGAAATTCAATAAAATGAGAAGTCAACTTAATGGGAAATCAACAGATCCTTCTTTCAGAAAATTCAACAAAACGGGAATTCAACCTAGTGGTCCGGAAGGAAAATGTTCACCTAGTTACAATGTAACTCCAATGTAACTAATGGAATAGAGGTGAAAATCAATGTAAATAAAACGAAAGTAATGGTCATGGAGGGACTTAGCAAGACAGAGTGTAAGATTGACATAGATAATGAAAGAGGTCGAACAAGTGAATGATTGTGTATTTGGGAACACTTTTTACTAATAACGGAAAATGTGAGGGAGATATATAACGTAGAGTGTGCAGGTAATAAGATCAATGGGGCCATGTATAGTGTTGGGTAGCCAGCTGATTTCTCAATCGGCACGTATGGCTATTCATAGAGCTGTTGCTGGTTCCAACATTGACTTATGGTAGTGCAAGTTGGGTATGGCAAAAGAAGCATGAAAGTAGAATCAATGCCGTCGAAATGCGGTCACTGAGAAGCATGTTAGGAGTAACAATGAATGATAGAATTAAAAATAGTGTGATAAGGGAAGGTTGCGGTTTGAAAGAAGATGTAGTGACTAAGATTGAAGAGCATACTTCGATGGTTTGCGGATGAATGATAGCAGTTGACAAAAGGAATATATATGAGTGAAGTGGAAGGGCGTAAGGGCGTAAAGGCGTAAGGGCGAAAGTGGTAGGGGCCGGCCTAATAAGACATAACAGTCAGATAGACGCTATATTGAAAAAAGGTGACGTTAGGAGTACCTATAACCGCCGAGAGTGTATGAGAGGATGTATGAATGTCAATGAAGCGAAAGTGATCTGTCAGGATCGAGACAAATGGGGATCCGTGATCTCTGCCTACCCCTCTACAGGGAATCCGGCGTGATGGTTACCAATGCTGGTTACAAATGCAGACGAAGGAAGGTTTCGTGTTGAATTGTCAGCTGCTATCAAGGGACCTGTAGATTTATGACAATGTGAGGCCAGTTTTGTATAGCAGGGATATATGTATTGGCGAGTATATGTAATGGGTATATGTATTGAGGGATATATTATTACGAAGTAAACACTTTGTAAAATAAAATTCACATTTTATTCAAAATAGTACGACACCGGACACAACAGGACTTGACGCGACAGGACGAACACGTTCGGTAGCTTAACAGCAGCCACCTCCACAGCCACCACAGCCGCCGCAGCCACCGCAGCCACCACAGCCGCCGCAGCCGCAGCAGCAGTTACAGCACCCAGCAGCACACCCTCGGTTGCAGTTGCCGCTGAAGTGCCGGCAGATGCCGCAGCACTCGCAGCAGTCGCAGCACCCGCTACAGCAGCAGCGGCTGCCCTGGCAGCTGTTGGAGCCGCAGCCGCAGCACCCTCCGCAACATCCTCCGCACGGACCACACATCTTGTATAATCCGCTAAAAACCTTTTCTATATAACATTTATGAGAATGTAAATGATTCGAAGTTTACTTTTTATAGATTATATACAATTTTTTTTCATATTTTGCAAATTTTGCTAAATAAGTGTAAAGTGAGAAACAAAACACGCTACTGTTTTTATCAAGATGAGGTGTGGTTTGAATTTAGATTTGTAATTTTATCATCGAAAGTGACAGTACTTGCTGACAATTTCTCTTATGGTAGAGTGACTTCGTTTGATTGATCATATGAGGAGAGTGCCTACATTCAGTAGTGGCGGATCCGATCTTATAAGTTCTTCTTCTTCTTTTTTGTTAAACATGGTTGTATCGTCCACATGTAGGGACATTTAACCAAACTCGTCGTCGTTGTTTACTCGTCAAAAAAAATCTTACAAAATCTTTATTGAAAAATCCTCCATTTTCGTTTTCAAAATCAGTTTTGTCCTCTTATAAGTTTTATGTACAAGATATAACAATGACAACAAAACAGGTACACCCTATTGTCGACAACAATAGGGTGTACCTGTTTTGTTGTCTTTTATGGGTTAGTCCATTATGGATTTAGGTGATAGTACACACAATTATAATATCCATTTTCCTGTATAAGTTAATCGGTAGCTGTGTTTTACAAAAACATGATAGGATCTTTGTACCAGTAAGGCCAACAATAAAGTAACTGAAGTAGACAGATTTTAAATAATTAAATACAGATATACCAGCTACGGTGGTAAACTTTTTTTGGCTAACACCTAATGTTTGTCTGTGTATTTATTAATTTGGATATGGCGTATGATTGTGTATCCCGGAATGGTTTGTGTGCGACACTGTCACTGTCTGCATTTGGTTTGGGAAGCTCCTTGATACGGGCTCTAAACTCTTTAAACACGGACTCTACAGCCTGTGCTAAGGATAATGGGGCCTACTCTGGTTCAGTGTCCGAAAGGGTGAGGCATGAGTAATCAGTTGATTTCTCAATCATCACGTGCGTACGGCTAGGCTAGGGCTGTGCTGGTTCCAACATTGAGTTATGGTAACGAAGGTTGGGTATGGCAAAAGGAGCATGAAAGTAGAATCAATGCCGTTAAAATGTGTTTATTGAGAAACATGTTCGCGTTGAACTAGAATATTTGAATTAAATATTATAAGGATGGAAAGAATATAGTGTCTAAGATTAAAAAGTCATGTCATACGGATGAAAGATTGACAAAATAAATTTATGTAGGAGAAGTGAAAATGCGGTCACGTAGGGGCCGGCCAAATAGGACACATGACATTCAGATAGACGCCATATTGAAAAATGGTTCGGGATCGGGACATCCCATATGTATCCGTAATCTTTACCTACCTCTCACAGGGAAATGGGTTTGATGTGTAAGTATATAATGTAAGCCTAACCAAAATTAAACACAATATATGGACGAATCCCGATTTATTTATGAACAAAGCACTATGTATAATCATTTTCTATAGTAACAATAATATTATTAAGAAGTTGATTTCCGGCTTCTGTCTCGTGGCGTGACGTAATGCGAAAACTTCCTTGGATCGATGACGTTTTCATTCAAGCGCACCGTGGCTACTTCTCTGGAGGAGGACATCATCGCATAATTGCGGTGAAAGTTTTGGTTGTGGCCCCTGTGCCTCTGTCTGAACGGAATGGGCATGGCTGCTGAGTATAAGTTGTTTCGGGAATGTCGGTTGTGCCAGTTTCCATGGCGATGGTTATGGTGGTTGTAATAATTGTGCCTGTGGTTGTACGGAAACGACGGGGGGGCATATACCGATGTGACCGCACCAAAGTCTTTTACTAGTTTCGTCCTAGTTTGATTGCAAACACTTTTCTTCGGAACCACGGCGCTCACGCTTTCGTCATAAAGCGATAGTTCCACTTCTCCATTCCTTTGCACAAAATTGTTGAACTGAATGCTTCTTCTGCTCGATTCGGTTGGTGTTCGTGTTTGCAGGCCCGATACGGATATTGTTGGTTGATTAGATTCGGTTTTTCCTGTTTCGGTCCACTCTTCGAAGGCACAGTTGTCCCAGCAACAATCGATGTCATGCGCACCGCAGTTCTGGCTCCAAAACCACATGGCTCACTCGGGTGTTTTATCCTGTTATACAGAAAAAATGTTCACGATGAACTAATTTATCTAAATATCCATATTGTTACTAGATTTAAGAGGTCTTGTATTCATTTATGGCGATGTTCATGCCATTACGACCTTTGATAATTTACTTGTTGGGTTTTTGGTCTACTGATTGCCATGTTTTGACTAGACTTCTGACGGCAACGGATGGCAAGGCAATGATTTTTAATTCCCTATAACAACAGTTATGTCATTTTTGCAATAGTGTAAACATGTTTTTTTTTGTTTATAATTTCATGCTAAATAATTTTTATTATAATAATGGCCGTTTATGTTAAACAAATTGGTATTTATACTATCCTGAATGTAAATTCCACATACGCAAAGCGCATTTTGATACTTTTATGGAAATGATCTTTTAATAATTTTGTTCTGTACCACTGGCTGCGTTGACATAGTATCGTTTGCCTTTCCTAAGGGAAAGATTCTACTACGATAGATTCTTTATGAACACTATACCTATTAAAGCAATTATATGAGACCAGAACAACCATGGGACTATAATAACATACGTTGTGGATATTGATTAATTAGAAGAAGAGAACTTGTATACCTGAATCTTGCATGTATCAGCAATAATTGCTTAAATCAAGGACATATATTTGAATATAACATTCGCCCTGGATACACAAAGACCAAAGTTAAATTTATTGTCTATCATCAAAGAGCAAAACCAAAAATAAATTGTCTCTTTGACAGAAATAATTGTTTTAGTGCTGGATCGTTGAAAATAATTATCATCATCATGAAACCATAAAAAGCCGATTGAAATATCCAGATCCATCAATCATTATGCAACAGGATGATGGCGTACATGATCTTCACAGTCTGACTGATTTTCCATCTGTCAAAATATCTTTGCCCAAAATGTCTGAGGAGTCATAATACAAAAGAAGCTAAGTGAATCCATTACCCAATATAAATTGTTTAAATTAATTGTATAACAAGCCCTCAAAATGTGTAAAGGAAAAGGAAAGAAAACGGAGAAGGAACCGCCGACTCCAGAGGAAGCGGAGCGCCTGAAGCAGATGTGCTGCAAACCAGGCACCACAGGTCCCGCCGGATGCCAACGCTGTAACCCCAAGCCATCGTGCGGCTGCTTGGCAAGCGAAAGGATGAAGTCAGGCACCGACTCTTGCGGCAGACCCTTACCGTACGTTAATGTTTTCAATGAGTCTGATCCAAGCAGAGATTCATATGGCAGGAGTGGCAGCAGGAGGCAGTCTCCGGGGTCGAGAGCTTATAGCAATAGCCCCAGGCAGCAGAGCAATAGAAAAAGCAGGTTTTGAAACGCCTAGGGCGTGAGATCTCTGAATACAAATACCTGAAGAAACGCAATAGTTACATCAATGAACATTCTCACAGATCCAGTAGCTAATTTTTAAGTATACTTGATATTTATATTTAAAAAGGTCGTTTCTTGATTAAATTCTCATGAAGTTTTATTGCAAAAACATCTTACAATACAGACACTTACAGACCCATAAATCCTTGCGGGGTAGTCAGAGGTAGTCGAGTTTTTATCTCCTAATTTTGTGGAGTAAGTAATTCTGTGGCCATTTCGAAACCACATGCAAGCCGTGGTTTACCGCGTCGATATTTACAAGTATGTATACGTGTTCCAAGTGGGTTTTCGCACTCTTTTCCCCTCATAGTTGGTATATGTTATGTTATTTGTACTCATGTATTTTTAGAATCACTTCTATTATTGGTCCGATACAGCGTTAAAGCCCTTTGTCTACATTCGTAGCTATTGTTTCGTAACTGGCAATGATTATAGAATTTTATTCCGTTTCATGGCCGAACTTACTATTCCATGAATATTGAATTATGTTCAGCGCACTCTCCAGCTGGTCTTACATGTATACCTCCCGGGTATACACATTGCAGTCCAAGTATTGGAAACAAGTCTTGTCTTTTTCCTAGTGATTATTTTGCGTGTTGTTTGGGTCATTACTACTGGAAAATCCAATTTAAAGTTCTAACTCTTACATACCTGTTACGTAAGATTTCTTATGGTGTAGGAGGAGTATGGAGTAGTTAGGTAGGCAGAGATTACTAACCCCCATTTGTCTCGATCCTAACAAACCAGTTTAGGTTTATTGATTACAACGTCTTCTTCTAAATCGCACGTTTACTATACCATACCTTCCCTTATCACAATATTTCTTATTCTATCGTATTGCCCCTCGCGTCCTGACATGCTTGTAAATGCCAGAATTCAACGGCATTGATTCTTCTCTCATGCTTCATTTGCCATACCCACCTTTGGCTACCAAAAATCAACATACAACAAATCAATATCAATATAGTACTAGCACAGCTAAGAATGTCGACACGTACCGATTAGCAAACCAACTTGCTACTCATAATATTATGCATGGCCCGATTCATCTTATTAAGTGCACATTTTCCTCTTTCAATATCACTTTCACCCTTTCTGACTCTAGTAAATAGTACATACATACCTACACATCACGCGTAGTTCCCTGAATAGGGGTAATAGATAGTGCTACCAGATACACAAAATCATTCATTAAATCTTGCACTCGAGTCTTTCCAAATACCTTCGTAGGCATTGATATCGTTATACTTACTTTCATTCATTTTTGTTTAAAGAACTCATTCAAGTTAAATCGCTTGCAACTAATAAGCTAATTCATTAATCGTTTATACCAATGCTACAGAAAGTGTGTGTGAGGACGATGAACAACTCTGGATTGCACCAAAAATGGTCCTGAACCAATTAGCAGAAAGCGTAATCAATTACGGAACTAGACCTTGGAATTCGTATAAGTATGGTTTTCGGGAAAGGTACTTCAGGCATAACCTTAAAATCTTGAAAAATACGGATCAATATGTCATAGTAGTGAGATCTCTCGGTTCTCACATTATTATTATTGTTTACATCATTATTGTTTTTCTGTCACATTATCTCAAAACTAATAAGCAAGAGAAATAAATAATTTCCGTCACTATAGCAGTCACCAAGCCTCCTGCCACGCGCATTCACAAAACGGATAAGCGCTAGGGTGGATGAAAACAAATACATCAGTAGGATTACCTATTTACCCGATCAGTTCGATGACTGCTTGCCGGACACTATAAATACATGTTCACAAACACCTTCGTGATACGGTAAAATCTTTCGATCCATATAAAGTTAGTGCCCATAAACACGTTACACCATCAACAACCTTCCTTCAACATTGTTATTAAATAAATAAAATTTTTACAAAATCACGGAAAGCTCAAAAAAATATTTTCTATAAAATAAAACTATTTCAATATTAGCAGTTCGTAAATAGTAACGATGTACTACAGAGGCAACGCCTGTTGTTGTTTCAACACGCCCAACTTGCACGCCTACGCTTGTGGCGGCTTCATGGGAGGTTGCTGTGGGTGTTGCCAGTACCACAGCTGCTACCCCTGCTACGTGAGGCCCATCTGCGGACCCTGGACGCGCTGCGGCCCTTGCTGATGGAGTGGAACAATGTGCTGTCCCGTTCGTCCCATAGGAAAATTGTAATAAAATTTGTTGAGTTAAAATGCTGTTCTTTATTTCATAGACACATAATGGGGATTTCCCACAAGATAGTATGTATGTTTCAATATCAATATAATTTTTTGAACCTGATAAATTCACTTTCGCTTGGCGGCAACATTTAGCGGTAACATACTTCTAATGACACCCTTTTCGTTGTCACGAATTTCTTCATTATTGCCTTATTTTCATAGGATATTTGGGTAATATTTCTACTACTATTCAATATTTCCACGAAGAATGGAAGATGTGACGAAAATAGAGAAAGGTATGTTATTTATTATGATTTGAGCCCATGGACCGGATGGATGAAAGGAACTTAAAGGACCTATGTGGACGGAAGGGTTTAACAGGGTAGTCCGCGTATAATATATGTAGTTTACAGATAACTATACAGAATTGGGAGACATTTTGCTGAAGACGTGAAGATGAGTGAAGCTTAAGAGATTTGTCGTGATCGTTAACGTATGCGATTTATGAATTTTGCCTAATTCCCTATCCTGATAAGGAAGTAGAGACGTGAATTTGTTATTGGACTTGATTACAAAATATAGAGTTCTGTTAAGCACTATACTGAAGGTATTATACGTACTTTTAAAAAGTGTTATTGGGTTTTCAAAGATCAGTAGAAGATTATAGGTAACCATCACCTGTCACATTGAGTACTGACTATCTGGTCAACACGTGGGTTCAAGGTGGCCATAGAATTACTTTGCAATTGCGGAGATGGGACACCTGAACCTCGGACTACCCCGTAAGGGCTAGGTCATGAACGCGTTTGTCTTTAGGTTATTTTAAAGGCAGTGCATCACAAAATTAAACTATAGTAGTAGCAAATACTCGCTGCACGCGGGGTCATAAAAAGTGAGAGCAGAACGGAGCATATTGCGCACCCCCTCGCACTCTGGAGCCTAGAGCGTGCGCCACACTGTTGTAAACAAGCCTCCCGCAGAGGTCACCTTGGCGGGGAGTTGGTGGGTCACCGCGGTTGGGTTTTCTGTCCACACTGTTGTAAACTTTCAGTGTACGTTCGTCTGTTGTGGAGAACTCACGTACCTAGAGATATGTCTCCTAGCCTTTCAAAATATCAAAAAGTTGGTATTGCTTTAACAGTAATAAGTGTAATAGAAGAAAAAAAACAAATGAAAAAGAGATTATGGATGAAACGTTGGCTTAAAGAAAGACCTAATTTGAGTCATTTGAATGTAATGAATCTCCTCGACTTTGATGATATACAGAGCTTTCTTAGAATGGAAAAAGAAACTTTTTTCTCTTTGCTGGAGTTGGTGAAACCATTTATTATGAAGAAAGATACGCATTTAAGAAAAGCTGTGTCGCCTGAAGAGAGGCTTTTAGTCACTCTTAGGTTCTTAGCCACTGGAACTTGCTACAGCGACCTTAAATATAACTCTATAATATCGTCTCAACTTCTGTCAGAAATAATACCACAAACATGTCAAGCAATCTATGAAGTGCTAAAAGAAACTATCAAGGTAATTATAGTATTATTTATTTTCTTAAGAAACAATAAAAATTAAAGTAAAAAATGCTGTATTAAATGCTGAGAGTAATGCTCGTTTTTAAGAATTAATAACAATGAAAAAAAGTGAAAAAAGAAAACAAGTATTTTTATAATGTATTAATTCTTAAAAATAAGCATTTCTCTTAGTATCTCTCCAACTGGACCTTCGGCAAAAACTACAACTGATGAAGAAGGTGAAGTAGCCCGGCGGCGTATTATATATATGATGAAATTTGTTAAGAGTCTGACTGTGTGTGTAATTCAGCTGAACTTGGTCTATTTAGTTGTGGAGAGAGTTGAGGGCTTGCTGGAGGTGGCGGTTGGATGTTTTCTAGAATGTCGTATGTGAATGTAGATGTGAGTAATTCAGCTGAAGTGGGTCTATTTACATGTTGTGGACTTCGTGGAGGTGGTGATTGGATGTATTCCGGGATGTATGTCGGTTGTGAACGAGATGAATGTGAGGCAGATGAACTGGGTCTTCTGTACGAATTAGAAAAATGGAAAGGTGTTTCAATTCTTGAATGAAATGTTAAATTGTTTGTCTGAGCTAAAAACAACACGTCTGATATAAGTATTTCTGCTATTTCTCTTGGGCCTTTAACAGTTATTTTTTCCAATTTTTCTCCCACATAGACCCCAAAAGAGCTGGTCTTAGGTTCGGGTTGACTAATCAAATCCTGTGCCGTTTCTATGAGTTTTTCGTGTGAATTCTTTGTTTTTTTCTTGTGCTGAAACAAAACGTTATATTTAAATTACAGTTACCTTCAACGCAAGAAGAATGGAAAGCTACAGCACAGCTATTCGAAACACAGTGGAATTTCAATAACTGTATTGGTTGTATGGACGGCAAACATATTCTGATTAAAAAACCACCAAAGACTGGATCTTTATTTTACAATTATAAGGGAACATTCAGTGTTGTATTATTTGCCGTTGTAAATGCAAATTATGAATTTATATACGTGAACACCGGAATGAATGGAAGTTCTAATGATGGAGATATATTAAAAAAACAAGGTTTTATCAAAAACTTATGAACGAAGAACTAGATTTGCCTGAAGAATATAATCTACCTGGAACTGAAATCAATGTGCCTTACGTAATTTTGGTTGACAGCGCCTTCGCACTTGATAGGCATATTATGAAGCCATTTCCAGTAAAGAACATTACTAGGGACCAAAGAATATTTAATTACAGGCTATGTAGAGCTAGAAGATTCGTAGAAAATACATTTGGTATTCTCTCATCGGGTTTCAAAATATTTAAACAACCAATAAATCTCAGCCTTGAGAATATAGACGCCGTTGTGTTAGCAAGTTGTGCGCTACACAATTTTCTAAGGAAACAGTCTAAAACTTATTTAACACCTGTATGTATTGACAGAGAGGTCTTAGAAAATGGTACGATAAACAACGGTACATGGCGTCAGACAGGCCATGAACTAACACCTCTTGGAAGGATTATTCAACGGCCAAGAGAATAAGAAATACCCTAATGCAATACTTAAATGGAGTTGGAAGGGTTCCATTTCAAGATAGAATGGCAAATATTATTATATCCTAACCTACTTTTAGTTATTTTGAATACATTAATAAACATTTTCTCTGTTTTCTTATAATAGCACATGATTGTTTTTTCATTTTATCCCAATATTTTAAGCTTTTTATACTGCTAAGTAAAAATTTTACCTTTTAACCCGCGGGGGATCGAACCCGAGACCTTGTTTTCAACATCAAAATATGTAAAAAAAGGTTTATTGCTTTATTCATACTACCATTATCTAACAAAAGCAGAAATTTCGGTACTTACTATTTTATTTTCATTGTCTAGAGAATCAGTCCCCTCTCTTTTTACGTCCGTTTTCTTCTCCAGAAACGGCAGAAGTTCAAAGTACCATAGATTAGGACAATAAATATCACTGGCCCCGGCTCCAGTCTGGTTCTTAGACTCCTTAATCTGTGAATAAAATAATAATATACGGTAATAATCCGGAATTAATGTTGTTACTATTTTAAGCAACAAACTTAAAATTAATGATAAAGGAATAGGTCGCGTCTTCTCAAAAGAACGCTGACGATCTAGCTTTTTAAACTGAATCCAACGTGTTTTAATTCTCTTTGTATTCAATCAATCTAATATAAGGTGATATAAAAGTAAAACACGTTGGATTCAGTAAAAAATTAGTACAAAATAGTATAAAAAGCTAGATCGCCAGCGTTCTTTTTAGGTAACCTATACAGTCTAGGAACAACACGCCAAGTCTCAAAAACGAAAATCGCTATTAAACCATGTAGGCCCCAACAAAAAAATATTTCCTTTTTATTATTATTATAGATACCTAAATGTAGATAGTAACACGAACTTAGCGCATTAAAAAAATCTAACTCTTCAGCTTTATTAATTTAGACGATAAGTCTAAGCTATATGTAAATATATATTAAGTAGGTATTTCAATCTAAATATCAATCCTTCAAAATGTATGTACTTACCTTTTTACTTTCTCTTGTATAAGAATATTTTAGGTGGTCTATTTTATTTTTTGTTGATGCCTCGTTAGCGTTTGGGTCAATTTCTTTTTTTTTTCTGTTAAAATGCCCCATGCTGTTTTCTTTTTTGTAGAATCTTTGTAATTTTCGTCGGACAAGTCCCACAAACAAGTTAAATCTTTATAAAGTTCTATAAACTCGCCTAAAATGCGCTTTTCTTCTTGTGATGTCATAGCGCACGCGTGCTTATGACGGCTGTTGACATGCGACTGCGCTCATAGACTACTATATAAAACCGGAAACTGCGCTTGCGCGGTTTAAAACATGCGTCCACACTGCGTATCCGCCGCGGAACACACACTTCCCACAGCGTGGTTTTCAACGGCCGCCCGTAAACCAAGGTCGTGGAAAGGTCAATTGAAATTCTGTTGCAAACAAGCGTCCACACTGTTTTAAACCGTCAAGGTGACCTCTGCGGAAGGCTTGTTTACAACAGTGTGGTGCACGCTTTATGGTAAGCGTTAGAGATGTTCAACGTGCTTATCGATAAGGAACAATAAAAACAATTATTAAGTAGTTTTACAATCACTATACTACACACTACACTTCACTACACTACACACTACATCACACTACACATCACTACACTATATCTAACATAAGAGTTTAACATTATTATATTTGTAAAGAACAACAGAACTAAGTAGGTGCCTAACTAATTATACTAGAAAAATAATAATAAAATAATTGGCTTAATATTTGTAATCTGAGTCTTCTTCATTGGAATCGTCATTAACATAAATATAATATAGTTGAAAGCTGGCTGACATAATGGGTCCAAGTGGACGGAAAAAAATGAAGATATTAATTACTTGTACCAGCAGTGACTGGCCTATCTAAAGCCATAAATAACCATTGATGACATTGACACAAACAGCTAAATATTAATTGTAAACAATCAAAATTCTATTGAGATCTTAAGTATAAACAACTTTTTTATAGTAAAATTTTGAAAATTTCAAAAAATATTATCAAATAATAGTTCACAATAGCCTACAATTTACCCAGACAAAGAAGAAGAGCAGGAGAAATGGACCCCTGCGGAAATTGTTACAGCCCGGTCAATCACTCGCAGTGCTGTACAATACCAATTTGCCCTCCGGCTAGCAGCAACCAATCACCTAACTGCCAACTGACCATCTGCTGCACGGCGACACCCACCGGCCAATCAGCCTTCCCATCGCGAGACCGCTGCCCACCACCGTCTCCCCGGCCACCTATGCATGGTGACTGTTGCAACCAATCGGTCACTCTCCCATCCCAGAGAAGGGAATCCGGTCACGATCACAACTGCTGCAAACAACCGTTCAATGCACACGAGTGTAGAGCGATTGAATGTGTGCAAGTAACCAACTCCCCACAAATGCCTTGCTGCCCCCCGCAGGAATACAACCGTCTGCCAACAAACGTGTGTCCGCCGATGTACAATTGCCCGCCACCCAACCCCTGCCCTACGAACAGCCAGTCGACGCCAATCTGCTATGTACCGTGCTTCTACTACTGATGAAAAGTGAGAGTTGGTTGCTGTGCGCGTCAATGGAGTAGTGGGATGATCAATAAAATGTTGCCTGTGAATTGTTTTGTTTGTTTGATTTTTTTTTTATAACTGTAGAAACTAGCTTGAACCACAATTGGTACGTTGGGAAATACTACCATAAGTTACGAGCTTTCATGTACTCGTATTCAAGATTCTTGAAGGATAGTAGTGAAAGTGAAACCCAAAGTATCAAGGAATTTTATTATATATCCTTCGTTAGATGTGAACGGATCCATCGACGTATCATCGGTTGAATAGGAATAGGTCGAGTTTTTCTATACCTGTCTGTTTTGGCGTTACGCTCTGTCGCTGTGTCGCTGTCTGGCTCAATATGTAATGGATTCTAACACAGAAGTTGCGTAGACCGGGGGCCTCCGGTAGTCCACTAATTAACTATGACGGCGATACAACTCCGTTGCTACTGCGTCTGCTGTAAAAGTGTTAGTCGGCTAATATTTTGAGCTATCACAGTGAGTAACTAAGTATAAGATAGTGAAGTACTACTTATCACTACTGCACTAATATTGTGCCTAAAATGCATTAGTAGATTAAGGCCCCAGTTTTTGGTTTTCTACCGGCATGAACCAAACCAATTTACCAGTGGACTTTCCGCTTGTGAGATACTGACAGCAGAGATGAGAGGTTTCAGGGCCACATTGCTTTTCAAAAAGGTCTGACACAATAGTGATTGAGCCACCAGGTGATAAAGCGCTTCGTATTCTGGAACTTTGTTGTGTCAAAGCAAGTGATCAAAGCAATATATTACACGCGCGCGTTCAGTGATCGGTTGGCGTTGAACCGCGCGGGCAGCGAGGTTCGGGGGTCTATAGAAATCCGATGCCATTTTGCTTTTTAGGCCTTTCTGCTTAATTCTTCTGACAAGCAAACGCAACAACTCGTTTCTGACATGTGACTGACTGAGTTCATGATGGTCTGGTGAACTCAACTGATCGTTTAACCGCCCTTTTTGCAAAGTTTGCGAGCGATAATCGTACCCGCGACGGCTTCGAAACCGCACATAACTCCTGTCTCGTGAGTGTTGAAAATAAAACTCCATTCTGCCACCGCGGCGGTTGCGAGTAAAAACAGCTTAGTGAGTTCTTAGATGGACAAGACGTTAGAAACTGGATAAAATTGCACTTATATGAATGCAAATAGAGCCTCTTTGTTTATTTTGATCAGTGGTACAAATAAGAAAATAAAACACTGATGGTTGGTACGAGACAGTGGTACCAAGTGGAGTAACCCAAAGTTTTAATCGTCGCACGCTTATTCAGCAGGGATACGGACTGTTTGCCGATCTAATCTGAATAGGTCATTGTTTTCATTGCATTCAAACCCGCTGTGATCGCTAAATCGACCTATCACTTGATGCACATATTGAACAAGCTTTATTTTAAAGTGCAAAGGAAACATCTAGACTTTTATATACAAATATAATTATACTGCACGGAGTGGCCCTTGCGATATAGATAGGGTCAGGTGTCCATCTCGCGGTTACAAAGTTAGTGATTTTAATGCCATTACTAACTCATTTATTTATTAACCAAATTCAATTTTAAATAAGTATAAGTCGAGAAAAATATTAATTTGAGCATCTGTGAACCTAAGAAATAGAACATATTGGAAGAGGTGAATCGCTGTGGGAACGTGAAATATCTTCATACACTGTACGTATCGCAGAGATCAAAAATTGTAAAAAAATAAGTTGTGGTCAAAAGTACCTTGTAAATGTTTAAATTCTACCACATCATGAAACTTTGCATAGAGTACCCGCCACATAAGGTGGCAGTAGCCAAACTTGGAACTAAATTTGACGTTTCCGCCATTGCGTGTTATTTTGTATGAAAGGTAAATTTAGTATTACCAGCGTTGTGTTTTTTGCCCACTCTTTGTAATTTTTATGTTTGTTAAGGGTGATTATAATAAATTGATTTCTGGAGTTTCTTGTTAGTTCTTCTCCAAGGGTCTCCGCTGAACTTCTTCTTCTCAATCGTTACGCTCTTATCAGAGCGGTCGTGGTCTTCATGACGTGGCATCTTGAGCAGCCGAAATGGTTGGTGAACTAACCTCGGTAAAAATATGTAAAGACAATGCTCAGTGCCATGTTTGAAATAGTTTTTTACATACATACATACACATCACGCCTGATTCCCTGTAGAGGGGTAGGCAGAGATCACGGATCCCCATTTGTCCCGATCCTGACAGACCACTTTCGCTTCATTGACATTCATACATTCTCTAATACACTCTCGGCGGTTATAGGTACTCCTAACGTCACCTTTTTTCAATATAGCGTCTATCTGACTGTTACATATATGTCTTATTAGGCCGGCCCCTACGTAACCGCCCTTCCACTTCACTCATATATATTCCTTTTGTCAATATATAGTTTTTTTAATTTGTACTTAGATCATAAAATAACTTTCAAAGAGAGCTTATGATAGGGCCTATTTTGAATAAAAATATTTTGACTTTTGACTTTGGTATATTAATTTGTTTTATTTGAGTTTATAGCTCTGCAACCAAAGATCGTTACAAATGAAACCTCAATATAATGTATCGAGCCGTATGGCACAGTGAGTGCTAGTTTTGGCGTGTTTACTGGCAGCACTGGATTACGCGACTGTGGCGACGCCTCCAACTGCCACCTTATGTGGCGGGTACTCTAGGAACTCATTTGAACAAAATGTCACTCAATGAAAGCTACACGTTACTTAGCAACATCAAAACTTCACACAACAGTTATCAAAATACCGAAGTAATGACCATTTTCTTATAAAAATCTTTAAAAAATATATAAAAAAATAAAAGCCACCCCTATCACCTATTCCTTGAAGATACGAATACCATTGTAGCAAGATGAATTGTTGCGACGGTGGTTTGGGCGTGTGCTGCGGCCCCAACAGTTGTTGTCCTTGTTGCTGTCCGTGCACGGGAGGCGCTTGCAACCAGCCGTGTTGCGGGCAATGCCGGCCGTGTTGCGCTGCGGTGAGAGGGCCGTGTTGCCATGCATGCGGGCCGTGTTACGGTGGGACCTGCCCCCGATGCGGCCCCTGCCCTAAAGCCTGCTGCGGTTGCTACAGCCCGTGCTGTTACTGAGCTTGTAGTGAAGCGTCCGGTGTTCGTTTCTCCGTTTAGTTCCGTTTAGTTCTGTACAAACAGTGTCCAATAAAAGTTTTGTATTAAAGAAATGTTTTTCCTTTCGACAACCCTGACATTCATGCTAAAGATAACGAGAGATATGTCTCCGTTGTTCTGATTTCTTGTTAGTTATAAGTATTGTCATTTTATCAGGATCTCAACCTTTGGAAATGAATGAAGCTTAAATCATGTAAAAATAACAGCTTTCACCGTTGATAAGAAAATGGCGAGTTATATTTAATTACATTAGTACTATATTGAAAAAGGGTGACGCTAGGAGTACCGACGAGTGTGTATGAAAAGTGTCAATGAAGCGAAACAGGCTGTCAGGATCGGGACAAATAGGGATCTGTGATCTCTTCCTACCCCTCTACAGGGAATCAGTCGTGATGTGTATGTATGTAATTAGTATTAGTACAGACTACGTAGTCGGATAAATCGGATAATGAGTCATCAGTTGACAATATTCGCCAGTTTATCTAATAGGTACAACAGTTTTATGATGTCAGTTGGTATCTCAAACGGTGCGTTTGGCTATTCATAGGGCTGCGCAGTTTCCAACATTGACTTATGTTAGCGGAAGTTGGGTTGGTTGACTTTGAATGATAATAAAATAGTGTGATAAGGGAAGATTACGGTTTGAAAGAAGAAGAAAAGAGCACGCATCGCATAGTTTAGAGATGTTAAGCGGATGCATGATAGTAAATTGACAAAAGATAACATAAAAAGTATAATTTATATACCTATGTGGGTGAAATGGAGGAACGGTTAAGCGTAGGGGCCGGCCCAATACGACATATGTATTTATACTCATGATTAATAACTAACGGGACTTTTCACTAAGTTTTTATATAATAAAATAACACCTAAAGGTGTAATCCCGTACCAAACACCGGTTGTGTATAAGATTGATTGTAGCTGTGGGAAGTCTTACGTGGGGCAGACCAAACGGACCAAACGGTCTATAGCGGACAGAGTGAAGGAATACATTGCAACGGTCAAGAAATTGGATACTAATAGGTTAGCAATAGCCGAACATCTGCTAAACGAGGTCGCAAATCATTGGATTGAGCTTCATAAACCCACTGTGCCCTCTAATGAACGCCGATATTACAGTAGAATTGTACGCAAGGCAATTGAAATAAAAAAGCACAGTACATTCAATCGTGAAGGGGGTTACAAACTGTCTTCGGCGTGGAATACCGTAATAGATCGCCATTTGGCTCAGCGTGATCGTGTGAAGCCTCAAGATACTGTGAGTGTAGTGTCTAGGCCGCGCGTTATTGATAAAAACGTAGCAGTGATGGTAGTCAGAGAAGAATCTGACAGGGCGCTGCGGTGGAGACGAAACGTCGGGTTAATAAAGGTACTTAACTATATAATATAAAAACTTACGCGATAAGTCCCGTTAGTTATTAATCATGAGATCTCTTTTTTAAATAAAGGGGAGGTAAGAAGGACCTACAGCCGCCGAGTGTGTATAAGGCGATGTATGAGTGTCAATGTAGCTAAAGTGGTTTGTCAGGATCGGCACAGATGAGGATCCGTGATATCTACCAACTCTACAGGGAAATGGGCGTGATGTGTATGTATGTATTTTATGATCTCAGCAGTGGGGCAGTTTCTTATTTAAGAGTTTTTTTTGTTATATAATATAAATAGGTGCTTGTAGATAGGTGATATTTCTTCATAACCAAGATTGTAAAGTAGGTCTGCTATTTTCTTATCATCATCATTATCTTTTAAGTCATCCTGTCTGTAATGTGACAGTCAACGAACCCACCAATATTAAATATTATAATTCTAATAGGCGCATACCTAGCCAGAAGGCGACTCTATAAATAAGTTGGGTTATATTAAAAAAGTGATGTACAGCTTGGCAAAAAAGTCTAGAAACGTAAACTTTTATTTGTGATCTTGCAACCTTAAAAAAAAAAATTATGTATAAAAAGTGATGTCAAATTTCCAAATATTTGTTTCAAATAAACTCTAACATAAAACGGTTATTTAAATACGTAGAAAGTTAATTAAAATGAATAAGACTATCCGAAGCGATGTCAAGAGTGTGATTTACAAAGTTTATAATAAATGTCTGGCGGAAAAAAGGACAAATCTATTCTTTCGGATGTGGACGATGTTTATCAAAGAACTGCTAAAATGACCGGTATCTGAACGTTTATTTTGTTGTATATAGTTGGTAAATACATTACTTGATGAACTATAAACCATTGTGAATTGCTTGCATACGAGATAAGTGTAATATTATACAATAAACTTCGAACACGAGGGTTGTGTTTACATCTTTGTTCAGTACTGTGGCGCGCATTAATGAAGTTGATACTATTGAGTATTTTTAATTATTTTAGTATTTTTAGTATACATTAAACAATATTCCCCCAGATCCCACTTCAAATATTAATTATATTTTAAATGGTAAAGCTAAATAAATAATAAAATATTTTATTTATTAGTGACGAGAATATCTTTTTAGCAACCAGCTGAGCGTGCGTTTCGAGCGATTACTGAGGACGACTGGAAAAATTCATGCCAGCACGTAATTAAAATTGAAAACGAATACAACAAGCGGGAATTGACTCTATATGAAGACATAGAGCGATTAGTCATAAATTTGAAAGATGGCACCAGCAGCAGTAGTTCCGAATCTGAGTGCGAGAACGACTTAAAATATTCTGCAGCTAGCTCTAGCTTTGATATGGACGTGGAGGCGGTAGAATTTTTGGAAGAAAATTTATTTGAATAAAATATGGATATTTTTTTTTAAGTTTGGTACATATATTAATTATATACACAGCCGTGGGTGATTGTAGTATACTACCAACTCTGATGTTTTAAATACATACAGATGGTATCAGCAAATGCCCATAACGTTACACAAATAATACTTCTATGTACTAAGTACCAAGACTAGGTTGTCCACTTTAAGGGTTGCTATGAAAAAACTTAGTGGCGCCCCCATTATTTTCTACTCTTTTTTGCCAAGCTGTACTTCATTCAAATGAATGCTATTTTTTTCGATTTAATTATTAAAATAATTAATATATTTACATAATAGTTATAAAATATTAATCGCGGTTGCTGTGACATTCAATTAAATTACGTAGACGAATGTTGAAAATATAAAGCCACAATGACGCAGCTTTAGACTACTACTCGCTTACGATCAGCTTATATGGTTTGAGCCTTGAAGCCGGCATTCACACTCATTTAATTATTAAAATTATAATCATTAAAGTTATTATACATTCAGTAAGTGATATGATGCGCGCTTGACTACTACAAATGTGTCAAAATGACGTCACAAAAAATAAGAATCAACAACAACACTAAAAACAGTATAACCATGCAGAACGGTCCATCACTACCCTCAGTTCACTTGAATCTATGATTAGTGGGATAGAAATAAAAGTCTAGATGGTAATAATGATGGTATCAAATAAACCTAAATAGCCTTGTCTATTGATATAGGCATCGTTGACATAAAAGACAGAAAAATTTTCAAACCTAACCAAACCAGAAGACAAATCGCAAATTCAACAGAAATAAAACCAAAATTTCCAATTCTAATCAATAATGTTCGCCGTTTTATATTAAAATAGAGTCAACTTACAATGTTACAAGTTTGACCGACTGCAGCTCGTTTCGAGATCAGTAATAAAAATGTGTCCTGTCCAACTCTGAGGTTCAGTCATCATTCCTACTCCGACGCAGTAATCTCTCGGTCATCATGTGTAAATTTTGCAAACGCCCCAAGGATGAAATCCCCGACAGGCAGCCACCTTGCGGGTGCGATAACTTGATAACTGAGTACGACCGAAAACGACCACGAGATTTATCAAAAGGAGGAGGATGCTGTTCGTCAAACTGTCCGGGCTCGGTTAAGAAAAGAGAATTCAAAGAATTTTTGGATAAGGAAAGAGCCCTCAATGCCCCCAAGGATGGCTTTTGGGCTGATTGCCTGGCTCACGTATTGCTAAACCAACAAGAAGCTGAAAAAGACAAGAAAAAGGATAGCGGAAAAGCGGATAAGGGTGAAAAAGATAAAAAAGGGGCCGAGGTTAAAAAGGAAGAGGAAGAGAAAAAGAAGGGCAAGAAGGGCGAAGAGAAGAAAGACGAGGAGAAGGGTGAAGAGAAGAAGGGTGAAGAGAAGAAGGGCAAAGAAAAGAAGGACAAAGAAAAGAAGGACGTAAAGGATGAAAAGAAGGACGAAGAGAAGGACGATAAGAGTAAGGACGCAAAGAAGAAGGATGACAAGAAGGATGATAAGAAGGGCGAGAAGAAAGACGATAAGAAGGGCGATGAGAAGAAAGGCGATGAAGCAGCCGCAGCGAAGAAAGACGATAAACCAGCAGAAGGAAAAGTGGGAGACGAAAAGGATGTGCCCAAAAAGGACGATGAGAAGAAAGAAGACGCCAAAAAGGACGAAGAGAAGAAAGATGAGGACAAGAAGGAAGAGACGCCAGCGGACAAAGAAAAAGAGGAAGGCGTCAAAGAGATCAAGAAGGCGTCTGAAACTGCAGGCTCTTGAGGTGCAGTTTGAAATATATTACAGCGAACCTAAATTAGAATGGATTACACCACTAACAAACATCATTAAAATTTTGGATTTGTATTCTAATCTTTTACTGTTCGTACTGGTTATGATGATGAATAAGTGTCCAAAGGCTTCACGCCACTTAATTTGCATAAAGTACATACATATAAAGATTCAAGTTCTTTAAGCCCCTTCAAGGTGGGCAGAACTTAATGTGTACTCAGATATGTCATAATCGGGCTCGTGATGATATTGACTTAAAATAATATTTATGGCTATTAAACCAATTGAACTAGCCCCTTGGTAAATTCATTTAAGACTTTTGTTAAGGGTAGTAGACAATTTAATAAATACAAACTTATGATGTATAGATAATAACATATAGTATTTATAATCATCAACCACACAGGAAAGCAGAACAAAAGCGCAGTTCTTAACTCTTCCTCCACCGGAATCGAATCCGGGATCTCTCGATTAGCTTTCAGGAGACTAACCAATCTTGTCACAATGTTACTAGTCATTTTTATACCATGGACCCTGTTACTTTAGATATTTAGATAATAGTCATCGTGCCACAGAGGTTGTATAATAAATATGAATTGGTAGCAACACTCACATACTCAGCTAACCTATTGGTAAAAATACTACTTTTATACAAGTGCAGAATCGAAATGAATGGCAACGTCTATTCGAAACGGAACGTAGCAAATTCAATCTTAACTACACAGCGTTAACGCACACATTGCTTCTGACATTTTTAAAAGACGCGCGGATTCTTCAGAAATAGCGCGTTCGACTGCGTTGCGACTACATTCGCATTTAGGTTGAATTTGGATATGTTAAGCTTCTACAGCTCTTGGTATTTTTTTGTTTACAGTGTGTGGTTAATTAGTAAATATTTTGTGAAGTTCTGGAAAATTAATTTGGTAGATCAAGTCGTTATGGCTATTTAAATCAAAGAGATTTATGATTCATACCTTTAACATGATTAGGGTCAATTATTCTAGCGCAAAGCAGAAGCGTCTATCCGAAACCGAACGTTACCTTAACTCCGCTGTGTCACGCACACATAACTTCTTACATATTTTTCCGAATTCATGCGTCTGCGTTTCCCCACATTCGCATAGCGAAGATGAGGTTGAAATTGTTATGTTCACATTTGGACAGACGTTTCAACTACAGTCGTATATAGTTAAATTGATCCTAAGGGCCATTTTTACACGTAGTGTCGTATCGCAACGCATAATATCGAATGTACGAAACATATTGCTTCTGGCACGTCTATTTTTGCCTTTAAACATTTATTTCGGCCTTTGCACGTTCACAATGAAACAACGCTATCGAGATCCACAGACTTTATTGCACAATGACTATACAAACATACTCTGACAACCAAATGCTGTGCTATCAGTCAGCAGCAGCCCCGGAACCTCCAGCTGTAGACGCCGAAGGGTCTGCCACAGGGCGAGATGCAGACGCCGTTGCAGGGGCCCTGGAAAGGGGCGGGGTAACAGCACCCGGCGCATTGCCCGCAGGACGCCAAGCCGCACGATGGACAGCAACAACCAAAGAACGGACCGCAGCACATTTTCTCTTCTCCTGGAAACGTTTCTTAAGATTCGTAATGGATTTGCTGTGATTCGATCTCTGATTTCTTAAAATATTATTAAATTTTGTATTGAATTTTTATAATTTTGGATTGTTTTCTTAAAAAAGTAATGACTGAATATTTCAGTATTGGTTTGACATGTTTTTTTTTGTCTTTTGTTGGTTAGAAACTTTTTTATGGTTTCCTCGTTTATCTATTTTTCATCATACTCGTACAATAACTAAATTCCCTGGAATATATAAAATTTTATAGTCTATTCTAAAATAGTTCTTTAAATTAGGCTTAGAAACTATAATACAAATTAAGATTATTTATGTTGTTAGTTTAAATAACAATAAGATTTACATTGATAGGTACGATTTACACACCTATATTTTGGTAAAATTTAGGTACAGGCACCTCCATGTATTTGACTGACTCAGTAGTTAAAAACAGACGCTAGAGTACCCGCCACATAAGGTGGCAGTAGCCAAACTTGGAACTAAATTTGACGTTTCCGCCATTGCGTGTTATTTTGTATGAAAGGTAAATTTAGTATTACCAGCGTTGTGTTTTTTGCCCACTCTTTGTATTTTTTATGTTTGTTAAGGGTGATTATAATAAATTGATTTCCGGAGTTTCTTGTTAGTTCTTCGCCAAGCTAGGGTCTCCGCTGATCTAACCTCGGTAAAAAATATGTATAGACAATGCTCAGTGCCATGTTTGAAATAATAGTTTTAAGAGATTCGCGATTTATACTCATGATATAAGATATAAGGGTGTGTATAAGATTGATTGCAGCTGTGGGAAATCCTACGTCGAACACACTAAACGGTCTATTGCGGACAGAGTGAAGGAACACATAATATATGTAATATATAATAAGAAGGATAAGTCCCGTTAATTATTAATCATGTTTGAAATAGTTTAATAAACATATTTTGACTTTGATATATTAATTTGTTTTATTTGAGTTTATAGCTCTGCAACCAAAGATCGTTACAAATGAAACCTATAATGTATCGAGCCGTATGGCACAGTGAGTGCTAGTTTTGGCGTGTTTACTGGTAACACTGAATTACGCGACTGTGGCGACGCCTCCAACTGCCACCTTATGTGGCGGGATCTCTACATCACAATTAGAGTACCCGCCACATAAGGTGGCAGTAGCCAAACTTGGAACTAAATTTGACGTTTCCGCCATTGCGTGTTATTTTGTATGAAAGGTAAATTTAGTATTACCAGCGTTGTGTTTTTTGCCCACTCTTTGTAATTTTTATGTTTGTTAAGGGTGATTATAATAAATTGATTTCCGGAGTTTCTTGTTAGTTCTTCTCCAAGGGTCTCCGCTGAACTTCTTCTTCTCAATCGTTACGCTCTTATCAGAGCGGTCGTGGTCTTCATGACGTGGCATCTTGAGCAGCCGAAATGGTTGGTGAACTAACCTCGGTAAAAATATGTAAAGACAATGCTCAGTGCCATGTTTGAAATAGTTTTTTTACATACATACATACACATCACGCCTGATTCCCTGTAGAGGGGTAGGCAGAGATCACGGATCCCCATTTGTCCCGATCCTGACAGACCACTTTCGCTTCATTGACATTCATACATTCTCTAATACACTCTCGGCGGTTATAGGTACTCCTAACGTCACCTTTTTTCAATATAGCGTCTATCTGACTGTTACATATATGTCTTATTAGGCCGGCCCCTACGTAACCGCCCTTCCACTTCACTCATATATTTTCTTTTTGTCAATATATAGTTTTTTTAATTTGTACTTAGATCATAAAATAACTTTCAAAGAGAGCTTATGATAGGGCCTATTTTGAATAAAAATATTTTGACTTTTGACTTTGGCATATTAATTTGTTTTATTTGAGTTTATAGCTCTGCAACCAAAGATCGTTACAAATGAAACCTCAATATAATGTATCGAGCCGTATGGCACAGTGAGTGCTAGTTTTGGCGTGTTTACTGGCAACACTGGATTACGCGACTGTGGCGACGCCTCCAACTGCCACCTTATGTGGCGGGTACTCTAAGCTTTCCGCTAGAGTACCCGCCACATACGGTGGCAGTAGCCAAACTTGGAACTAAATTTGACGTTTCCGCCATTGCGTGTTATTTTGTATGAAAAGTAAATTTAGTATTACCAGCGTTGTGTTTTTTGCCCACTCTTTGTAATTTTTATGTTTGTTAAGGGTGATTATAATAAATTGATTTCCGGAGTTTCTTGTTAGTTCTTCTCCAAGCTAGGGTCTCCGCTGATCTAACCTCGGTAAAAAATATGTAAAGACAATGCTCAGTGCCATGTTTGAAATAATAGTTTTAAGAGATTCGCGATTTATACTCATGATATAAGATATAAGGGTGTGTATAAGATTGATTGCAGCTGTGGGAAATCCTATGTCGAACAGACTAAACGGTCTATTGCGGACAGAGTGAAGGAACACATAATATATGTAATATATAATAAGAAGGATAAGTCCCGTTAATTATTAATCATGTTTGAAATAGTATAATAAACATATTTTGACTTTGATATATTAATTTGTTTTATTTGAGTTTATAGCTCTGCAACCAAAGATCGTTACAAATGAAACCTATAATGTTTCGAGCCGTATGGCACAGTGAGTGCTAGTTTTGGCGTGTTTACTGGTAACACTGAATTACGCGACTGTGGCGACGCCTCCAACTGCCACCGTATGTGGCGCGATCTCTAATGCGTGCCATAACAATATTAATACATAATTCCTGCAGCTATGCAATTTATGCTATCGTCCATCGGATTAGCCGATATTAGCCGGCCAATAACTAGCAATTTCTAGTGTAACGAATCAAAAATGCAAAATGGGTAATACGTTTCTGCGTATTCATCGCGATTGCCGCAAAGCACTCGCTAAACATCGAAATGTGTATTTTACAATTCCCAGTAGGGAACTGGGCTACGATTCTCTTTACAGTATTATATATTGTTGTCCCTTAAGCTCTTTCCGGGTGAATAGAACCTTGAAGATTGAATAACAATTCGGTCAATTTTAGCAAATTATCAGATTTCAGAACATTTAAACATAATGGGTAGTAGGTTGCTAGCCTATCATCCAATAAATTATATTCACCCCCTTGTCGCCTTCTATATATTCATACCGAGATGTTAGGCAACTAACTAGCTAGCATTTTATTTCCAACGCAGACCAGTACGGGAACAGTTTAACTCTCGTATTATCAATGAACCTCGAGAAAACACGAACCAGCCGGTACATGCATTTCTAGATGAAATTGGTAAATATTTTATTCCAAGTGTGATTTTATTGCATATTTACATATATTGAGTTCTGACTATCTGGTCAACACGTGGGTTCGATGTGGCCATAGAACGACTAACTACGGAATTGCGAGGATGGAAACCTGAACCTCTGACGGGTAGTCGCAAGTCGTAGTCGACGCAAGGGTAAGGGTTTAAATGGTCGAGAACGCGTTTGTTTTGTCTTTATTTATTTTATTTGTGCATACACCATGATAGAAACCTACTCGTACTTGATCAACGGTGATGAACTTACTTGCTATCACATTCGGTAATGACTATTTAGTAAAGTGTGGTATTTTAAAGAATTACCCATGTTAGACGCTCAAACCTTAACCTAGAGATCCCGCCACATAAGGTGGCAGTAGCCAAACTTGGAACTAAATTTGACGTTACCGCCATTGCGTTTTATTTTGTATGAAAGGTAAATTTAGTATTACCAGCGTTGTGTTTTTTGCCCACTCTTTGTAATTTTTATGTTTGTTAAGGGTGATTATAATAAATTGATTTCCGGAGTTTCTTGTTAGTTCTTCTCCAAGCTAGGGTCTCCACTGATCTAACCTCGGTAAAAAATATGTAAAGACAATGCTCAGTGCCATGTTTGAAATAATAGTTTTAAGAGATTCGCGATTTATACTCATGATATAAGATATAAGGGTGTGTATAAGATTAATTGCAGCTGTGGAAAATCCTACGTTGAACACACTAAACGGTCTATTGCGGACAGAGTGAAGGAACACATAATATATGTAATATATAATAAGAAGGATAAGTCCCGTTAATTATTAATCATGTTTGAAATAGTTTAATAAACAAATTTTGACTTTGATATATTAATTTGTTTTATTTGAGTTTATAGCTCTGCAACCAAAGACCGTTACAAATGAAACCTATAATGTATCGAGCCGTATGGCACAGTGAGTGCTAGTTTTGGCGTGTTTACTGGTAACACTGAATTACGCGACTGTGGCGACGCCTCCAACTGCCACCTTATGTAGCGGGATCTCTAGTTGAATTGCATTTTTCCACTTAAAACCTATGCATCATATACATACACATAGACACATATACATAGGAGCTAGAGGCGTAAATGTACAATATATGTATGTGTATGAGTGTAAATATTGTACTAAAACCAAAGAGAAACCAAACCAAAGAGAGCTCAAAATGTTTTAAAGATATACTCTATCAGGACTTTGCCTAAAACTGCATCATTGCGTGTCCGAATAGCAGAATCGTCACAACATAAACAGAAGTGGATAGAATAATGCCGAACCGCGATGTAGAAAATTCCTTGAATTTTTGACACGAATACCACGAAACAATACCCTATATTAATTACACATCGAAGCACCGTACAGCTTAACGACATACAATTTTCTAAGTACACCCTTGTATTCGTAGAAGTAATTTCCAACCTGTAAAATGGAATATCTACTTACTGGGTTATCATTGCATGTGATATATTCATGAGTCTACTTAATTTGTACCTGGTAAAGGTACAAAAAATAATTGAATTTATATAGAGAAAAAAAAAAATTAATTCCACGTTACATCTATTTTTACACTTAACAGACGGTAATTATAGGCTTTATTAATGTAAAATTGTATGATAACTAGAACTACGAATACAAGTAAAAGATAGATTAGGACGCTGTAAGACGCGTAAAATTTATATAGATCAAATCGGAAACATTCATCTCAAGTCGTGTGTACGTAGTGTATAGAATAGAAGAGCATGTATGAGAAGGGTAATGGGTGTGAATGAAGCAAGGGAGATTTGTGAAGATCGTTCCAGTTGGCGAGCGATAGTTTCTGCTTATCCAGTCGGGAACGTAGGCATGAATATATGTTTATATAATAACAAATAAAACATTAAATTATTATCAAAACGTTTATTCTTCACCTATAGAAACTTATAAAGATAGTATCACTTGACCCTTCTTTTCTTTGGTCTATTTTCTTGGTCACTATCACGACCCTCCTCATTGAGGGTAAGCATAGTCGTGGATGCATCGTTCATATTCGTCTCATCAGCATCTGTTGACAAATAATCATTATTAAGGTTATGGTGTTAAGCTGACAAAGGAGTGCCACAGATAAATATACGTCGATCGAATAAAAATTAATGGAATTTAGAATATTTAACGTCAACTTTTTAAGTAGGATATTTATCTTATAGTTACAATTATTTATTATTAGGTCGACCCTTACGAAATCGGCCATAACATACATTTACTGCCTTGATTCCTGGAAACATCGTAAGTGCTTATTAAGGGACTAGAGGTAAAAGAAGTCTATGTAAACTATGAACTAGCGACCTGTCACCAATATTCAATCCAAGTAAATTGCATCGCAACCTCTATAGTTATTCTTTAGTTCGCCTACGAAATTACATCTCTAAGCTTCTGATAACCATAAAAGCGATAAAATACGTAACTATATATGTATAGTACCTTGTTCAACATTATCTTGTGCGTTCAACACTTCTTGTAGAACGGGTGCCTTGATGCGGAAATCTCTGGCCGTTCCCAGGGATAGGTACTGCTGGAAATTCATCTGGAAATAAGAAAGCATGTTAACTTATAAATTATTAAAACAACCATCTTACGAAGACAGTTTCAAGGCTCTACGATTCAACCTAGAAGCTTAAAATCCCTTAGTATCAGGCATACAAATTAAGATTGAGCTTAATATATTTCAGTAATTTTTAAGATTTTTTCCAATCCATCTATTCTAATCAATATAAATTTCCCCATTCCGTTTGAAGGTGGCATTTTTCTTATACTTTTGGACACTTCAGCACATTGTCATCAGTTGTAATTACTCCTACGTATATTGCACCGCTCAGAGTTTACAATCTATTAAACAAGATCGTCCCGTGCTAGCCTGGGACGTTCTTCTCAGCATGTCGTAGAAGGCGACTAAAGGACTAGGGGTAAATGGGACCAATTGGGCGATGGGCTAGCAACCTGTCACCATATGGCATCACAATCCCAATATTTATGCTAAAAAGTGACCTAGGAGATACTAAATCCCCATGGTTCCGTCCACACCGAAAGGGAAACTAGATCCATACGTCTCTTCTCTTTAACTTCTCTTAAAAGGCAGCTGATTGCACTACCTAACTCCCGAACTAACCTTAGCCTTGCTACCTAACACGAGCACATGCCTGCAGTAATTCTCATTGGCGAGAACCAACCGAGGTATGAGTCTGGTGTCCCGCAGCACCGAACCCGGGCCCGCACTGCCCTGGGAAGCTTCTACATAGGTGATCAGGTTGTCTGTGGTTGCGGAGAGCTTCTTGCCGCTTAGTTTTAGCAGGCGGTCTAGTCTGGAAGGGAGGGTTGCGTTAATATAACGGTAATATAGTAAAAGTTTCTATAATAAAGGATTGTTTGTGAATGCATGATCACAGTATAGATATATTTTTCTCGATAGTCATAAGCACTCGGCAGTTAGAGTACCCGCCACATACGGTGGCAGTAGCCAAACTTGGAACTAAATTTGACGTTTCCGCCATTGCGTGTTATTTTGTATGAAAGGTAAATTTAGTATTACCAGCGTTGTGTTTTTTGCCCACTCTTTGTAATTTTTATGTTTGTTAAGGGTGATTATAATAAATTGATTTCTGGAGTTTCTTGTTAGTTCTTCTCCAAGGGTCTCCGCTGAACTTCTTCTTCTCAATCGTTACGCTCTTATCAGAGCGGTCGTGGTCTTCATGACGTGGCATCTTGAGCAGCCGAAATGGTTGGTGAACTAACCTCGGTAAAAATATGTAAAGACAATGCTCAGTGCCATGTTTGAAATAGTTTTTTTACATACATACATACACATCACGCCTGATTCCCTGTAGAGGGGTAGGCAGAGATCACGGATCCCCATTTGTCCCGATCCTGACAGACCACTTTCGCTTCATTGACATTCATACATTCTCTAATACACTCTCGGCGGTTATAGGTACTCCTAACGTCACCTTTTTTCAATATAGCGTCTATCTGACTGTTACATATATGTCTTATTAGGCCGGCCCCTACGTAACCGCCCTTCCACTTCACTCATATATATATTCCTTTTGTCAATATATAGTTTTTTTAATTTGTACTTAGATCATAAAATAACTTTCAAAGAGAGCTTATGATAGGGCCTATTTTGAATAAAAATATCTTGACTTTTGACTTTGGTATATTAATTTGTTTTATTTGAGTTTATAGCTCTGCAACCAAAGATCGTTACAAATGAAACCTCAATATAATGTATCGAGCCGTATGGCACAGTGAGTGCTAGTTTTGGCGTGTTTACTGGCAACACTGGATTACGCGACTGTGGCGACGCCTCCAACTGCCACCTTATGTGGCGGGTACTCTAAAAGTACTTGTAGCGTCAGTTTTTTTCAAAATGGTTGACTATTTGACTGTCACGTGACTTATTAGGCCGACCCCTATGTAATCACCCTTCCGCCTCACCGACATATTTGCCTTCCAACCTTTCGCCAATCTACTATAATTCATCCGCGATCCATCTTGCATGATCTTGATAACATTTAAATCATTGCCCTAATCACTATTCTACTACTTTTACTACACTACTGTTGAAAACACTAAATTCAAAATTTTATATGGACTGTATAATGTATCTATATTTCTGAATATCCATTTATTAACAATCGTTCTTACCTAATATCACTTAATCCATTAAAGTCCAGTTGCTTCACGAAAGAACCAAGCAACGTGAATAGTTTGATGCAAACGCTGAGCACTTTATCACTGCCCTGCCCCACTGTGCATCGGAGCTTCGCGATTCTTGAGGTCCATCTGGTTAACTGACAGAGCTGGATGACCAAAGACTTGTTTAGTTCGTTCAATTCTGAAACAAAACGTTAGTTGGTAGAAAAAAGGAAAGTTACAGTAAAATGGCCTGAAGTATATAGTATATATAAAAGCACATACTTGCTGCAATTTAAAAGAGTTCTTGTACTAACACAAATGCTCAAAACGTAGAACATACTTATCTACCAATATCTTTCAGGGTGGAGAAAATAAACTGAAAAAACTAGGTTGTAGTACCGTTTTTAATGAGTATTGTTCCTAGGCAATAGCCCAATATTTGATTCACTTTGAGTGTCTTAGTCAAGCCCTCTTACGTCATGGAAAGGTGTAATGCCTAAAGCACAGATACAAATACTATGCTTACAATGGCCAAGTAAGTGAGTGTGTTTTCTATCTTATTTATCTTAATTATATCAAACTTCTATCTAAACCAACAGGTATTCAAGTACATAAGATTATATTTTAGACATCAGACATCCTATTCAATTAAATTACCTTTACTTATCCGTTCAGCGTGCACGTTAACTGAATATCTGACCCCATTTTGCAAGTCACTCGCCCTTTGTATGAGCTGCTCCGTGTGCCTGCTCCTTGACAACATGAGAGTACAAATGTGATTGAGGACTGCATGGCCTGTCCTTTCATCTATGGCTTCCAAGTCTTCGACGGGGGCACCGGCTGAGGTGTCTTCTTCCTATAAAGGGGGATTGTAGGGTAAGTATAAGCGTTTTAGAGTTCAATTTTAAAGCACATACAAGATAGATTAGAAAAGATGTATAAGTATTTTGAAAGTGAAACTTTTATAATATGAATAACAGAGGAATTGTATTATTTTATGTTTGTTGCCGTTTCAAATTGTTCAATATCTAATAAATTACTATCACCGGGAATACATGGCTTATGTTCTACAATACATATTCAAATACATTCACATCCTTTAATCCCTTTCGGGGTGCACAGAACATAGGAGATACAATAAATTTCTATTACATAACAATCACATATAGCAGTTTATTTTATTTGATTATATGCCTAGTCTAAAACACTGCGGAATATCAAGTCTGTACATTGCTAAAAAAACACGTAATAACTTACATCGATCCTGCCCAAAGCCGTAGCCAGCTTATCAAGCAAACTGTCCAGGAATGGCGCATCCTGATTCACGCGGCAGTTGGCGGTCAGAAGCCCCGGGATCAGAGCTAGGTAGGACTCATCCCCTAGCGAACGAACACTCTCTTCTAAGTTTTGTAATACCTGTTAAATTATGACATACATAGGTAAAAAGCAATATATGTAACCGTATATAGTATATTTGTCATTTGCTAGTTGGGAAGTAAAAAGAATGCTAACTAACTGCCGTTCTTACTTGCATGTCGTAAGAGTCAGATAAGAGACTGGGGGAAATATAATCTATTGAGCGATGGGCTAGCAACCTGTTACCAGTGTTCCATCATGACAATCATTACAAAATACATGCTGATAAATGACCGAGAAGATATTATCTCTGCCTATCTGTTATATAGGCAAGAAGTATGTAAGAACTTACCTCATAGAAATCTCGTTCACCCTCTCCTAAAGGTATTTCTAAAAGCAGGTTCGCAGTTTGTATCAATGAGCTCGTGATTTTCTTGTACCAGGTATCTTTGTCACTGTCTTCCCCGGCGGAAAGGAGCGAGAAGCACTGATGCATCTTGTTCAATATGGCGGCAACGCTGGCTTGAGGGGAACCTTCTGTGTTGGCTGTAATAAGTATAATACTTATATACTCGTACTATGGGATTTATTAACCCTTACAAGGTAATACATAACATAATAAATATTCATAAAGATATAACTATTTTACGAACTAATCTATGCTTATTCAGAGATTCGAGTGGACGTCTCAGCAATTTTGTAGTAGGCCGTTTATAATGCAAATCTTTATAAGAATTTTAAAACTACGGTGATTATTAGTATATATGTATTGGTAATTATAGTATGATTAAATAAAATATATTAGGTCTTTACCTATGAAATTGCCGTTTTGTATGAAAAAATTTAAACGAATTTTTTTCTTATATTTTTTAATTGTATTAATCGAAGTAATCACCCATGCAATCAATGCATCTTTGCCACCGCAGTGGCAGTTTATTGATGCCCTTCTTGAAGAAATCAGCTGGACGGGAGGCAACAAATTCTTCAAAGGCATTTTGTACTGCCTCTCGGGTATTAAATTTTTTTCCCGCCAAGAAGGTATCCAAATTCTGGAAAAAGTAGAAGTCTGTAGGCGCAAGGTCTGGTGAGTACGGTGGATGATGGAGAGCTTCCAACCCCAGTTCTTGCAACTTGGAGACCGTCTGCTGTGCAGTATGAGGTCGCGCGTTGTCGTGCAGGAGCAGCGGAGACGAGCGATTGACCAATGCTGGTTGGAGATGTGCCAGCTTCTGCATCATTGTGTTCAGTTCTTCACAGTACACATCTGCAGTAATGCCCACCCCGTTTGGTAAGAAGCTGTGATGAATCATACCGGCGCTAGACCACCAAACAGTGACCATCACTTTTCTAGGGGTAAGTTTTCGTTTAGGGCACTGTTTAGGTGCTGAACCAGGATCCAACCAACTTGCTGAGCGCTTGCGGTTGTCAAACAGAATCCATTTTTCGTCGCAGGTAACAATGCGGTTCAAAATTCCTTCATTTGTGTGTCTGTTGAGCAGTGCAAGGCACGTCTCGACGCGTACTTCGCGCTGGCGATCATTGAGTTCGTGGGGCATCCATTTGTCAAGCTTTTTTACCTTGCCAATTTGACGCAAATGGACCAATATTGTTTTGACGCTAACGTCGAAAGCTGCTGCTAATTCCGCCGTAGATTGTGTATCATCAGCTTCCACAATCTCCTTTAATTCGTCATTGTCGACCAAAGTCTTCGGACGACCACGTGGTTCATTTTTCAGGTCGAAATTTCCAGAACGGAAGCGAGCAAACCAATAACAGGCGGTGCGTTGGTTTGTAGTGTTAGCTCCGTAAACGTCATTGATGTTGCGTGCCGCTTGTGCCGCGTTGCTGCCACGACGGTACTCATATTCCATAATTACTCGAATTTTTAACGTATCCATGATGACGAAAAAGATTGAAATGCGATGAAAACGTAACACTAATCAATAAACAAATGACTACTTTTGGAAAAAGAATTCCATGTTTTTAAAATAAAATTAATTTGAAATTAGAATTCTTAGTCAAACAAAAATTATTTTGATTTGAAATGGCTGTACTGCAGAACGGCAATTTCATAGGTAAAGACCTATTATTACCGAAATGCGTCGAATGACTATGTAGTATGGTGAGGGAAAACATTGAGAGGAAACCTACCTGTTCCCCGAACAGGTAATATATAGTGCTTGTAAATGGTGACATTGCTTACCACCTGTTACATTGAGTACTGACTATATGGTCAACACGTGGGTTCGAGGTGGCCATAGAATTACTACCTTCGCAATAGCGAAGATAGACACTTGAACCTCTGACTACCCGGCAAGGGTTGATGGTCGTGAACGCGTTTGTCTTATTAAATACGGTCATTAACAATTGATCGTTATTTTATTCATTCTTGTATGTATTATTTTTAAGCCAAAATTATTGCGTTTTCAAAATATTGTCCATGTACATTTACTCACTGATACTTGGCAGGATTTTGCCTAGTTTGAACGCCGACTCAGGTGCTACTAACAGCGAGAGGCACTCTTTGAAGACGTCCATACACCCTACTGTTGTTTGCTCGTCAAATTGACACATGTCTGAGAACCTGTTATGATATAAATATAAATTAATTAAACGACTATAATTATGGTATTATATACATTGATTCTTATGCTTGGCCTGAAGTGCAGAGTATATAAGAGATATTGTTTAAAAGCATTTTTAAAATGCCTTTTCCTGGCATATCGTAGGTAGTCAAAACAATCTATTCACGGCACGGTCTAGCAACCTGTCACGAATATAAATAATGTGACCAGTGTACATAATAATAGCATCATCCTTTTAGTAGTAATGCTCAAACACATATACGATACACATTTTTAGTTTAATAAATAATATATAAAATAATATACAAATAAAAAAGTAATAATTTCTACATCTCTAAAAGGGTTAAAAGGACGTGAATGTATGCACATTTGTTTGTATCGCTGTCCCCTTACCTAGCCAAGCACCTATGGTACATGAGTGCAGCGATCTGTATGACGTAATGCGCGGTGCCTTTCTCTAGTCCGCTGGCAGCATGGGTCAATACACACTGGACGGATTTCAGGGCGAAATGATGGAAGTCCCGCCTAGCCCTTATGTGGTTGCGTTGCTCTGTTGAGGACCAGGAGGTTTCTTCACTGGAAATATATGGATAAATAAATAATAGACTGACATAATATATATAAACGATAAATTAATAATAGAATTCTTGCATGGGAATGTTACGGTTAATTTTAATTGTTAAATATATGGTTCATTGGGTAATAAGTCTACATCTTAACCAGTACATATAAGTTATTATATACAAGATATCTAAATTTTGAATGATAAATAAGCAAATACAAAATACACCAGTCATAACATGTTTATAAGCATGAAGTGGTTATATGTATGTATCATAACATAAGCCAAATCGTCATTATCATTAATTTAATAAAATGTTTAAATAACACGAAGTCGAAACAGTTCTACCAACCACTAAATTTAATTTGAGATATATTTTTAAGCTATTAGCATTCTTCAGTAATTAAAGATTAACATTCCTAATTCGAGTAATATTTCCATCATAAGCTACAATACAATTTAGACTCTACACACCAAACTTTAAAGTTCAAAATAACTTACCCGTACAACAATTCCACAACTCTCAAGCAGAGACTCAAATCCCACACACAAGGCAAGGGTTTAAAGGGGCCAACTCTATCCTTTAGCATATTTGGCACTTTAGCAGGTTTACTTTTTTCTTGAGACTTCTGACTCTTTTGGGACTTGGATACTTCTTTGGATTCGTTCAGCTTTTTCTTCGATTTAGGTGGTGCCTGTGAAGATGGAACTTGGTTAAACTCCGTCATTTACACGTGAAATTTTGAAATAACAAAATACTAACGCGTTCACGACGATTAACCCTTGCGGGATAGTCACCGTATAATTCGATGCATTTCGTAAATGTGTTATTATGAAGAAAATGTACATAGAAATTCATTAAACTTCATTTCCATTGGTACATGCTCAAGAGGGATTTGAACCCTGTACCCACTGATACAGAGCAAAGTCCTAAACAACTGAGCTACGACAAATTTTGAAATGATACGAGACATAATTAATGATACACATGATAAGAATTTTTTTACTTGTCTGACTATGTTATCTTTCTATTTAATTAATTGACAATGATAATATATATTGCTATAAGAAATCCAAATTAAAGAACTAAACTAATTAAGAAACATAGACTATTAAAGCCTGTCATTTTTACGATATTACCTATTAAAATATATCCAAGAACTCTCTATTATCTTTATCAAAGCAATACCCATCCTTACATATTTAATTTATTTTACCCTGCTCATTGATATAGCACCTACTATTATCTCACCTTAGTTTTATCCACAATCTCATTATACTTCTTGAACAGCCTGTACACAATATGTGACACGTTTTCCTTGTCCGCTGACCACGTTAATATCTGGTAGGCGATTAGAGCTTCGTAGCAATGGAGTATCTGTTGTGTCTTTATATATTTCGCCTTTGATTCCGGGGTTAAGTCTGTTAGATCTTCCTGAAAATTAGAAGCAGGTAGGTGTTAATATTGTTTAGTTTAGTTTAGACGGTACAAAAAAAATTATTTATACATACATATATTCACACCTCTACGTCCCCAAAAGGTTAGGCAAAGACTATCGATCATTATCTGGAACGATCCTGACAAATCTCTTTTGCTTCTCTCACACCCATTAACCTTCTTATACCTGCTCTTCTGTTCTTCACACTACGTATTATTTATTTAACCTTTTATTCACTACTTAACATATACCAATATTTACATAGGAACAATTTAAAAAGCTCTTTATTTAGAACTAACTCACCACATCAACATCAGCGATCCCCTCCCGACTACACAATAAGTCCATGTTAGCCTGCAACTTGCTCTTCAAGTGGGCGCTGCCCGTCTCACCGCCTTGGCTGCCCAGGATGTCTTCCAAATCCTCCGTGTCTGGCAGATGGAGGAACTGGGCTATCGTGTACAGGAGATGGCCTATTGGTTCCTGGAATAAGGTGACTTAAGAAACTAGTTGTTACAGTAGTATGGTGTGGTATACAGGTGGCGCATTCAAAACGGTCAGTATGGGAAAGTCTGAAACTATAAGAGATACGAAGATTTGTTCTTAGGAACCATGTCACCGATTTTGATAAAAAGAAAAACTGCATTCATACTTTCTTTGAAAAAACAACTGTATCCAGTACGGGAATCGAACCTGGTAGCTTTGAAAAAATAAATTGGCTCTTTTTACTTTTTCTTTTTAAATATCGATTGTGTAAGTCTTAAGCTGTAAATGTCTCTGTGAAACATGGTGTCGAAAATGAATAAAATGCATTGTTTCGACATACTTTAGTTTATCATAGTAGTTTACATACACCGTAACAATATTCAACAGACATGTAAAATTGTCACTATTGCTGTTTGTAGTTTTGTACTTCCCTAGGTACTTGTTACAAACACCATATCATGTGGCATTAGCATTGCATTAAACCTTTAAGGAGGTTTTGTTATCTACAGTAATCAAAAACTAACAATCTATTGAAAAGTCCACTTAAAGTGACGTGTTAAACCATATTAGAAATTTTCTTGTGGGATTACGTTAAGGATGAATTTTAAAAAACAAGCCATGACACCATTGAAGACCTAAAAGTAGCAATAAAGTCAATTGTAACGCAAATTCACCACATGAAAATACAAAATTCAATAGTAAGATCGTTACCTAAACGTGTTGAATATTGTATTGAAAACAACGGTGGTCACTTAGAAAACCTACTATGATAAACTAAAGTATGCCAAAACAATGCATTTTATTCATCTTCGACACCATGTTTCATAGAGACATTTACAGCTTAAGACCTACACAATCGATATTTAAAAAGAAATAGTGAAAAGGGTTAATTTATTTTTTCAAAGCTACCAGGTTCGATTCCCGTACAGGATACAGTTATTTTTTCAAAGAAAGTATAAATGCAGTTTTTCTTTTTATCAAAATCGGTGACATGGTTTCTAAGAACAAATCTTCGTATCTCTAATAGTTTCAGACTTTCCCATACTGACCGTTTTGAATGCGCCACCCTGTATATGTCGCGAAAGAAACTAAAATTTTTCAGTATGATGGAAAATATGATCATTATCTAATTATCTGCGTGTTCGCAAAATACCTAGGTTTTTTGCAAAAACCCCGAAATATCAAATCTTACTCCAACATACACACACACACACATATGGAACAGCTTCTAACCCTAACGGGACAGGCAGAGACTGTTAATGACCGTCTTCAACAGGCATATAGGCACTTTTATTTACTAATAACACACTAAGGGCTGTTTTTAATAAAAACCTTAGATTGACACAATCGTAATTCGACACCTGACAATATGTTGAAGGGATATGGAGCTGCGACATTTACATACATGCCTCCATTTATTGCTTGCAGTGTAGTTAGAATTTAACAACAATGGTACAAGTATTTAGATTACAATTACAATATTTTACTTACAACTAAAACAGCATTGAGAGCACTAGTCTGTATGCACTTGTCAAAGAGCAGTGTACTGTTAGATTCGTCGTCATCTATGTACTTCATAAGATGATCATACAATAATTCTAAAATTGACTCGTGGAGTATTGGCTTCTCTTTTGCACAATCGTATATATCTGAAAAGGTGAAAATAAACTAGTGTTAATACAAGTATGAACTAACATAACCGATATTTAAGTAAGAATATTGAAAAACTCCCTTCATAATATAATAAAATGATTGTGAATGTAGCATTAAAAATGTGTTACATTAAAAAATAAATCCTTAATTAATATTACCTTCCATCCTTATTAATATTTTTAATTGCTTTCCGGGTGGAAAAATTGATCAAAACCTCAGAAACAATACTTTTTGGTCACCTTTAATATAATTAGGTGGGTTTCAACGGCCTTATATACTTACTGGTATACAACAGTTGTTTGACAGCAGCGTCTTGGAGTAAACACCTCCTCAGTATAGAGACGACCTCCATACACATCGCCTCGTTGCGAACTCTTGACGTCACGCTGAAATAGTAGAAGAGAAGTTAGTAATAGAAGTAAGTAGTAGCCATAATTAGAAGTCAACAGTACTAACATAAGCCTTACGTCAAGGACAAACGTGAAAAAATATAGAAAGTCATTGGTAAATAACTAATTGGCCAAGATATCTTAAATAACCCCTATATCGTTAATCTACTTATAACAAACCAGGAATAAATCTGGTTACATTCTACAACAAATTACATTTTATTACAATAAATATGAATCATTGAGGCAAGAGAGATTAGTCAGAATCCGTCAAGGTATCCACACATTAGGTAAATAAAGGGGTACGTATATACATACATACACATCACGCCCTTTTCCCTATATAAGTGTAGGCAGAGATCACGGATCCCAATCTGTCCCGATCCTGGCAAACCACTTTCGCGTCATTGACACTCATACACCTCGTACACACGCGTCAGTAATATCTACTTCTAAAGTTACCCTTTTCCAATATGTCGTCTATCTGACTGACATATGTCTCTTTAACGGCCCCTTATACACAACCGATTCAATGCCAGGTAATTTATGTATATGATATCATCAGTACATAGTATAAAACAAAGTCACTTTCTCTGTCCCTATGTCCCTTTGTATGCTTAAATCTTTGAAACTACGCAACGGATTTTGATGCGGTTTTTTTAATAGATAGAGTGATTCAAGAGGAAGGTTTATATGTATAATAACATCCATCAAATAGCGGGGTAGGCTACATATTTTATACCCGTGCGAAGCCGGAGCGGGTCGCTAGTATGTATATATATCACAAAAGAGTATTCTTATTTTACGATTAATCAGTTATTATTGCCATACCTTGTCCCCTGTTGAGTAGCGTGTAAATCCACGCTCAGCTGTGTCAAGTAGGAGTGCGCGCTGTACTGCTCGCTGTTGGACTGGCTAAGGGTAGACAGGCATCCCTTGGGCAGTTTCACGTGCTTTAGGACTGTTAGGAAACCGGACAGCGCTAGGCAACGGTGATGGGAGTCTCTGGAATAAATGTAAGAGAGGTTATAAGTTGTTTTGTCCCTTTTGAGGTTGGACAGACACTTGGAGACATAGTGTGTGCTAGGTTATCTTTAGTATAGCTGTAGGAGTTATGATAAGGTAGTAGATTTCCTTCAGCCAAATATTGAGTAGTATTAATTTTGTATTATGCAGAATTAGATAAAAGCTCTAGCTAACATCTAAACAAAGACCAACGTTTATTATATATGTACACTGATAAACTAAGCAATGTATTAGCCATGTATAGTTTATTCTTTATTAAGTAACCATAAATATTTTGACAACACAACGTTGTGTATGAAACGTATATTTAAAAATCAACCAAAATTGATTTGCAAGGATCGAGAAAAAGTGGTCTCATGGAATTCTCATTAACACTCGTTATTTTTAAAAGTAACTCATAAAACATAGATTGCATCCGAGACATGCACGTACGAATGTATACCAACCTAGAATACAACCCCTTCCGACAGACCACGACCATGGTATCCCTGACCCTGGTGCTAAAGGCGAGGAGGGGCCTCACCGCCGCCAACACCAACGCCGCACTCCTGTACTCCTGGCCTGCAGGTTGGCACATTTCCAGTATGGTGGTCAGCTCTGTACACCTCTCTACGGCTAGGGGCGTGAGCTTACAGAGGACGTAGAGGCAATCTGGCAAGTATGGTATAGATGTAAGTAAAATGTAGGTAATGAGCACTGCTTCGTTACGAACGGTCAACATTTTCATAATTAATAATTAACGGGAATTATAGCGTAAGTTTATATATAATAAAATTACCTTTTTTAACCCGACGTTTAATTTTATTATATATAAACTTAAGCGATAGGTCCCGTTAATTATTAAGTATGAGTATAAATCACGAATCTCTTAAAACTATGGTCAACATGTTGTATGAGGTAGGAGTAAAAGTAAGGTTGGGTAAAAACAACATTCGTAATTTACTTACAACCGTGTCTTTAAAAATTTCACAGCCTTATTGATCAATGACTCGTTAAGTAATTGCTAAGAGAAGGCTTTATAATCTGGGTCCCATGTTAATGTAACTATGCCAGCTTCCGTTGTTCTCAAAATGTCTTAGGAGGCGACTAACGGACTATTCAATAGTCAATGGTATCTATTGAGTGAGGCGCTAGCAACCTTTCAACAATATCAATTAAATCAGGACCCCGTTATTAATCCTAAGTGTAAAGACATATTTTGTCTGTGAGGTACTTTCCACCACTCAACCATGCGAATTGTACATACATACATACACATCACGCTCATTTTCTTGCAGAGGGGTTAGCAACATCCTACGTGTAAAGTATGTAGAGAAGCAGAGATCACGGATCCCCATTCGTTCCGACTTTGACTGACCATTTTCGCTTCATTGACAAATTTCTCGCACACACTCGGTGGTTTTGGGTACTTCTAAGGGCCGGCGCCCACTGCCGGCACGGCACGGCATGGCACGGCAGAGCATCCCGCGGCATGCGGTGGCATCCCGCGGCATCCTGCGGCATTCCGCATTCTGCCGAAAGCCCAGCCACTCTGGCATCCATACGACGACTTATAATATAGCTCCGCGTGTATTTGAAGTTGGTTGTATCGCAAAAGAATCGAAGTATCGCGTACGCATGTGCTAATCACTTGCCACGCTCAGTCATTGTGAGGGAAAAAATCGCGTTTTCCTGCGGCATCCTGCGGCATGCCACGGCATCCTGCGGCACGTCGCGGCATCCTGCGGCATCGTGGTATCAAAATAAAGTAACATAAATTCTAAGCTTATTGAAATAAGATTCAAAATAATTTAATTTGTATTAAAATCCTTTGCCATGACATGCCGTGCCGTGCCGGCAGTGGGCGCCGGCCCTAACGTGACGCTTTACACGTTATATGTATGTCTACTTAATCTATAAATATACTCACTAGCATACTGCTTCCGAGCAGCACTATCACCAACCAATCTGTCACTAATAAGACTTAGTACGTGACTAGCTAGTTCGGGCTGACTCTTGACCAAACGGACTACGATCAGCTCCCCAATGGAACATCGCGAAGCCATCTTTGAACGGGCATCTAGTAGGGATAAGGATAGATGGATCAGACCTATTGAGGTCAGTTGTCTGTGATTGGCACTGAAATGTTAAGAAAGGTTAGTAGGTAAACTAGCAGAAATAAAATCAAGAGCATAAATACTCCATTATAAACTAATATAATAAAAATGGCGATAGCTTGCTAAACCATTGCACAACAGAGTCCACAGACCTTCAGGCTCTTAGTTTTGTTCTGTCACCTTCATATAATAATAATAATATTTGGACATTATTACACCAATTGAACTAGCCCCTTGGTAAGTTCATTTAAGACTTGTGTTAAGGGTACTAGTCAACGTATATTTAAGCAATACATAGATAAATACATATATAGCATATATAATCAACGACCAGCCTAGAAAGCAGTAGAAACGCGTAGTTCTTAACTTTGCCTCCACCAGGAATCGAACCCGGGACCTCACGTTCCAGCGGCTAACCGATCGCGCCACGGAGGTCGTCAAATACCACCACAAATATAGATCATCGCATGGCAAACCATAGTAGTTACGCGAATCATATTCTTTTTAAACATGACCTGTGTACGACCCATACAGGTTACCTTACCGTACAACCTAATAAAAAGGAATAATCGGTTATAGTCTGCATACCTTTCAGTAATTATAGTTTTAAGAGATTCGCGATTTACACTCATGATTAATAACTAACGGGACTTATCGCGTATGTTTTTATATAATAAAGTTACCTTTATTTAACCCGACGTTTCGGCTACGTTGCAGCCTTATACCTTTATATATATTATATTTATATACCTCTCAGTAGTCAATATCTTGAACACTGTGGTCACATCTACGTCCGGAGGGACCACGGAGCGCGCCCACGCCGACTCCTTGCTACGGGCCTCGTCGAGCAACCGGTGCTCTATGGCTTGTTTCACCACCTGGAATATTAGTACAGATGGTGAATAAATACTATACTATAACTATATTTTGAACGTAAATGGAATTGTAGTACTGTAGTGCTACTGAGTGTCAACTGTAAATATGACTATAAATATGAAATGTTATTTTATTTCCGAGGTTCTGTTCACCTACAAATAGATGCAGGTTGTGTATTTCAATACTGGGTGGAAACCTGCCACTTTTGCCACTTTTGGATAGTCAACGGATTTACAACATGGCTACTATCTAGCGAACTTTAACAAGTTTACAATAAAAAACAAACTTTCAAATTTAGATTCCAGTTGTTTACATTATTGCCGCATAATACTCGTAACATAATAATAATAGCCGAGAGTGTATGAGAGGATGTATGAATGTCAATAAAGCGAAAGTGGTCTGTCAGGATCGGGACAAATGGCGATCCGTGATCTCTGCCTACCCCTCTACAGGGAATCAGGCGTGATGTGTATGTATGTATGTATAATAATATCTCCCTAATACTCACATCCAAGCAAACACTCTTAAACTCCGCCCCCTTTTCACACAATCCTAGTCCCACATCAATGAGGAATGGGTTCCTTAACAGCTGGGTCTTGGGCCACTGCTTCAGGTGTCTCCTGATGACCTCAGGCTCTGCTGCCCCCTGGGTGATGTGGTAAATGCAGGTAGACAGACAGCGGGATAACTCTATGTTGCTGTATGGCACTGGGGTAAATTTTATTATATAATAATTCTGAACATCGAGTGCTAGGATAGGTTTTATAGCAATATTAGACTGTTGTGATAGGTTTATAGCAAGCAGCATTGCATATGCCGTAAATATAAATGATTTGTAAGGTTATTCATATATGGAGTAAATTATGTATGGCTAGATGGAGTAAACAAGGTTAAAAAAGTTTTTCAATTTAGAGGAAAATTATGAGTAAGTGTTACATAGAAAACTTTACACCGGATATTCAGAACATACATAATAGGATAGGTCTTATAGCTACATTAGATAATACAGGCAGTGGCTATTGCATAGGCCTTGAATTATAAAGGATTTCTAAATAATTTATCTTGTTTATCAACATGAACAGGCATGGCTATATATTATATAAATGAAACAAGCATTTACTTTCACCTTTTACCCTTTCAGAGGTCAACTTAGGTAGTCCTTGGGTAGTAAGAGGTTCTAAACATAATATATGTACATAAAGTTATAAATATACAAAAATTGTACCTATATCATCAATATCCATGGTGGTAGATTCCGAATCTTGAGGTGGGGGTTCCAGTTTGTTATAGAGCCTCAAATTAAAGTAATTTGACAAGTATGAGAGAACTATTTCGACATCATTTGTCTTGCACAATCTGAAAAATTAATAAATATAAATTAAAATGGGAAAAAAAATACATTCCTTTCATTGAATACATCTGGGAGTCCCATAGAATATCTTTATCTTATTCTGGAGCGAAATGCAAGTTACTTATAGTAAGTTCCTTCCTTTGTGGGTAACATCACACCTAAGAAAAATAATGTTTGTAATCCTTTCTTCTGTGTACTGTCTTGAAAGAATATGGTAGAAATTTTGTAATACACCAATATTCTATATTCAAACCATTACAAGTGCGATAGTAATTTTAAGCTGGAACCCTTTTGAGGTAGTCAAAAAAATGTGTGGATTAGTTGTATACCATTATTTTTGGCACCAATGCATAGTTTTCTGTTTTATCTTTAGCAAGTGAATCTCTAAGTTACTAGTACCCAAAATGTCAGGTAGTGAGTCCACCACCATTCAAAATTATGATTTCTAATTATGAATCTTACTTGAGCATCTGATGAACAAGGGGTGGCAGGCTTTCTGGTGGAGCATCAATGATCATGGAGCAAAGCTTCGTCACTACTTGCTTGTGATCAGATTTTGATAACTGCATGTCTCTGAAAAGGTAAATTAAACTTTCAAGAGAAACTTTTTTAAGTACCAGACCTTACTTATCCAAAACGAAAGAAATAAGAAAGCATCTTTCCTTCAGTATAATTTCTCTATTCTCTTAATCACCACACACACAAAAACAGCACCACAAATAAGTTATTTCTTTCATTCAGGAATCCGATCAGTCTACAAGTACTATACATTAACAGGCTATAGGAAAACTTACTTAAACATGGCAGCTAACTGAACTAGCTGTCTTTCTTTCCATTGGCATTGGTTTAAGGTCTTCACACACTGCTCTTTATATTCAGCTGGGGTCATTACAGTGCCACAGTGTTTGATTTGGTTGTATGTTGATAGGGAGTTTAGACACTCTGGCAGGATATCTTTCCAACTGAAATGATAGGTACTATGTTTATAAAGTTACTATAGGCAATTCTAGCATAATGATAAATATTATTGACATATTAAAAGGTAAAAACATAACATTATTGTTAAAATTAGATCTCTCCACCAGTGTAAGCATGTTTATAGTTTAGTTGAGAAATTAATAGAGATTAATAATGTATAAAAAAAGACTAGAAAACAAACTCTTTCACCATTAAACCCTTGCAGAGAAGGCATAAGTACTAATTTTATTCATAAAAAATAATGAGTATTAGTTTAGATGCATATAAATCTTAGGTACTATTGTAATTGCTGATGTCACTAGCATTCCTTTCCAGAGCGACCCTGACTTACATCATATTAACATCACTGTCCTCTATAACAGACTGGATGCTGTCATTGCTCCATCTCACCAGATCATCCACTGGAGCCCTGTGGAGTTCCAGACACAACCTGCTGATCACATCACCACAATGGGTTAGCGATGTGGTATTCAATCGCATTGTTTTAATGACTGCGTCTATTATCTGTAAGATAAAGGACAGTGAGATATTTAAAAGTGAAATACATATCGCACACCCGCTAAAATACTATCATAACTCAAAAATCATGTTTTTTCAGTAAAGGCAAAAACGTTTTTGAAAAAAAAAAAACTAGTTATTTATAATATAAATCTTTATTAACCAGTAACTTGCCTTACATTACTAGAATCAGTTTTTAACGTACTCTTTAGTTTTTAATAATAAATTAAATAAAAAGCCGTCTAAACTACATTTATGACACATTTTTAGAAAAGATATTAGACATTTTGTCATAATTAGGTTAACAATTTTAAGTTATAACACTAAATTATGACAAAATGTCTAATATTTTTTGCATAGATTTTTCTATATTTTGACTTATGATTGTCTTGTACGATAAATAGGTAGGAAAAACACTGTAACTTTTCGAGTTGTTGCTTGCACAAAGCGAAATGTAACACTGTTTGAGGAAGGGCGGGGGACAATCTTCTATAATATTATACCATCACAACGCCATTTGGAGGGTTTTTTGTGGAACTAGAAATGTGGTGTTTTTGTAGAATAAAATACATGAAATTTTAACAACAGTGGCTTACTTTTTTTAAATTTGAAAGATTTTGATTTATGACACTATATTAGCGGATGTGCGATATATATATATATATATCTGACTCTCAAGAACTACTTAAAAACATGAATTAAATAATTGTAATAAATACTGGCTGCTTGACACGTTGAGAGATAAAATACTAATTACGAGGGGAGTAATGTGAGGATCACTAATTAACATTAAAACCTTATGAAAGAGGACATCTTTAGAATTGTTTGTAACAATGCAGTATGGACTTGGTCATATAAGTAGATGTATACAATTAGCATAATGATAATTGATTTTCTATCTTATACACCTCTAAGATAATGGGTAAACTTATGTATGTATAAATATAAATACCTTAACTTTATTCCGAGATGACTGGTGATCAGGCAACCCATTTAATATTGAGTCTAGCAGGTCTCCAGCGTCGCTAGAGAGAATACGTTTGGATATAAACTTCAGGATCTGCAAAGAAAGTATTCTATAGATTTAGTTATTTAAACTTTTCTTAAGCATACAACTTCTTATCAAGCTTAAATCAAACTAATGTACGAACTAAATATTTTAATGAACAACGCAAATGAATCAGTATAAAAATACACGAAAACCCTTTTTCATTCAAGTATTTAACAAAAACTAACCTGATCAAAGTTATCAATACAATACTCTCTTAAATCTTCTTTTTTACTATTAGCGTGACCATATTCTTTGATTCTAGCAAAGAGTTCGGATTGTTCCATTATTTAAGAGCCAACTATTAAAATATAAAAAGAATGTTGGTATGTAAAAACAATCATGTAAAGAATTCACAAAGGTAAACAACAAATACAAAATATGCCTGAAAACCCGCTCAGAAAAAAATAATACCATGTTCACAAATTCATACTTGCCAGTACTAAAATTATTTGAAATTAAACAGTATTAAAAAAATATTAGCGTTATGAGTCTATTGACGATTTAGCCAAATAATTTATTATATATTGTCCTTTTATTATAATGTCTAATAAGGCACAACTTTAAATTTTGTAGCAAATATAATAATATACTCAATAAGGCACCCAAGTTATAAAAGTTAAAAAAGGACTTTAAACTCTGTTCATAAACCATTATTACCCTATATTACTGTAGATTGGATACAATTTTATAGACATTTATTAGAGATCCCGCCATATAAATTGGCAGTTGGGGGCGTCGCCACAGTCGCGTAATTCAGTGTTACCAGTAAACACGCCAAAACTAGCACTCACTGTGCCATACGGCTCGATACATTATAGGTTTCATTTGCAACGGTCTTTGGTTGCAGAGCTATAAACTCAAATAAAACAAATTAATATATCAAAGTCAAAATATGTTTATTTAAAATAGGCCCTATCACAAGCTCTCTTTGAATGTTATCTTATGATCTAAGTATAAGAACAATAAAGGCGTGTTTACTGGCAACAGTGAATTATGCAACTGCGGCGACGCCTCCATCTGCCATAATATATTCAAAATTATAAATATCACAAGCTCCCTTTGAAAGTTATCTTATGATCTAAGTATAAATTAAAAAACTATTTCAAACATGGCACTGAGCATTGTCTTTACATATTTTTTACCGAGGTTAGATCAGCGGAGACCCTAGCTTGGAGAAGAACTAACAAGAAACTTCGGAAATCAATTTATTATAATCACCCTTAACAAACATAAAAATTACAAAGAGTGGGCAAAAAACACAACGCTGGTAATACTAAACTTACCTTTCATACAAAATAACACGCAATGGCGGAAACGTCAAATTTAGTTCCAAGTTTGGCTACTGCCAATTTATGTGGAGGGATCTCTACATTATTTATGGGGTTCGTAGAGATCCCGCCACATAAGGTGGCAGTAGCCAAACTTGGAACTAAATTTGACGTTACCGCCATTGCGTGTTATTTTGTATGAAAGGTAAATTTAGTATTACCAGCGTTGTGTTTTTTGCCCACTCTTTGTAATTTTTATGTTTGTTAAGGGTGATTATAATAAATTGATTTCCGGAGTTTCTTGTTAGTTCTTCTCCAAGCTAGGGTCTCCGCTGATCTAACCTCGGTAAAAAATATGTAAAGACAATGCTCAGTGTTATGTTTGAAATAATAGTTTTAAGAGATTCGCGATTTATACTTATGATATAAGATATAAGGGTGTGTATAAGATTGATTGCAGCTGTGGGAAATCCTACGTCGGAGAGACTAAACGGTCTATTGCGGACAGAGTGAAGGAACACATAATATATGTAATATATAATAAGAAGGACAAGTCCCGTTAATTATTAATCATGTTTGAAATAGTTTAATAAACATATTTTGACTTTGATATATTAATTTGTTTTATTTGAGTTTATAGCTCTGCAAACAAAGACCGTTACAAATGAAACCTATAATGTATCGAGCCGTATGGCACAGTGAGTGCTAGTTTTGGCGTGTTTACTGGTAACACTGAATTACGCGACTGTGGCGACGCCTCCAACTGCCACCTTATGTGGCGGGATCTCTATGATCGTAGATAGGTACCCGCCACATAAGGTGGCAGTTGGAGGCGTCGCTACAGTCGCATAATCCAGTGTTGCCAGTAAACACGCCAAAACTAGCACTCACTGTGCCATACGGCTCGATACATTATATTGAGGTTTCATTTGTAACGATCTTTGGTTGCAGAGCTATAAACTCAAATAAAACAAATTAATATACCAAAGTCAAAAGTCAAAATATTTTTATTCAAAATAGGCCCTATCATAAGCTCTCTTTGAAAGTTATTTTATGATCTAAGTACAAATTAAAAAAACTATATATTGACAAAAGGAATATATATGAGTGAAGTGGAAGGGCGGTTACGTAGGGGCCGGCCTAATAAGACATATATGTAACAGTCAGATAGACGCTATATTGAAAAAAGGTGACGTTAGGAGTACCTATAACCGCCGAGAGTGTATTAGAGAATGTATGAATGTCAATGAAGCGAAAGTGGTCTGTCAGGATCGGGACAAATGGGGATCCGTGATCTCTGCCTACCCCTCTACAGGGAATCAGGCGTGATGTGTATGTATGTATGTAAAAAAACTATTTCAAACATGGCACTGAGCATTGTCTTTACATATTTTTACCGAGGTTAGTTCACCAACCATTTCGGCTGCTCAAGATGCCACGTCATGAAGACCACGACCGCTCTGATAAGAGCGTAACGATTGAGAAGAAGAAGTTCAGCGGAGACCCTTGGAGAAGAACTAACAAGAAACTCCAGAAATCAATTTATTATAATCACCCTTAACAAACATAAAAATTACAAAGAGTGGGCAAAAAACACAACGCTGGTAATACTAAATTTACCTTTCATACAAAATAACACGCAATGGCGGAAACGTCAAATTTAGTTCCAAGTTTGGCTACTGCCACCGTATGTGGCGGGTAGAGTACCCGCCACATAAGGTGGCAGTTGGAGGCGTCGCCACAGTCGCGTAATCCAGTGTTGCCAGTAAACACGCCAAAACTAGCACTCACTGTGCCATACGGCTCGATACATTATATTGAGGTTTCATTTGTAACGATCTTTGGTTGCAGAGCTATAAACTCAAATAAAACAAATTAATATACCAAAGTCAAAAGTCAAAATATTTTTATTCAAAATAGGCCCTATCATAAGCTCTCTTTGAAAGTTATTTTATGATCTAAGTACAAATTAAAAAAACTATATATTGACAAAAGGAATATATATGAGTGAAGTGGAAGGGCGGTTACGTAGGGGCCGGCCTAATAAGACATATATGTAACAGTCAGATAGACGCTATATTGAAAAAAGGTGACGTTAGGAGTACCTATAACCGCCGAGAGTGTATTAGAGAATGTATGAATGTCAATGAAGCGAAAGTGGTCTGTCAGGATCGGGACAAATGGGGATCCGTGATCTCTGCCTACCCCTCTACAGGGAATCAGGCGTGATGTGTATGTATGTATGTAAAAAAACTATTTCAAACATGGCACTGAGCATTGTCTTTACATATTTTTACTGAGGTTAGTTCACCAACCATTTCGGCTGCTCAAGATGCCATGTCATGAAGACCACGACCGCTCTGATAAGAGCGTAACGATTGAGAAGAAGAAGTTCAGCGGAGACCCTTGGAGAAGAACTAACAGGAAACAAACATAAAAATTACAAAGAGTGGGCAAAAAACACAACGCTGGTAATACTAAATTTACCTTTCATACAAAATAACACGCAATGGCGGAAACGTCAAATTTAGTTCCAAGTTTGGCTACTGCCACCTTATGTGGCGGGTACTCTACTCTAAGCATAGAGATCCCGTCATATAAATTGGCAGTTGGGGGCGTCGCCACAGTCGCGTAATTCAGTGTTACCAGTAAACACGCCAAAACTAGCACTCACTGTGCCATACGGCTCGATACATTATAGGTTTCATTTGTAACGGTCTTTGGTTGTAGAGCTATAAACTCAAATAAAAAAAATTAATATATCAAAGTCAAAATATGTTTATTTAAAATAGGCCCTATCCAAGCTCTCTTTGAATGTTATCTTATGATCTAAGTATAAGAACAATAAAGGCGTGTTTACTGGCAACAGTGAATTATGCAACTGCGGCGACGCCTTCATCTGCCACCTTATGTGGCGGGTACTCTATGGATGAGACTATTAGAGATCGCGCCACATAAGTTGGCAGACGGCAAACTTGGTACTAAATTTGACGTTTCCGCCATTGCGTGTTATTTTGTAGAGATCCCGCCACATAAATTGGCAGTATAGTATAGTACAAATAGTTCGCACCTTAAAGTGGAAATGGGCGGGCCACGTTTGTAGATTAGGAGATAACAGATGGACAAAAAGATTAATAGAGTGGACACCAAGAGAAGGACTGAGGAAGAGGAAGGCCAAGAAGAAGATTGAGTGACATCTTTAAAGAAAGGTGCGGCTTAACTTGGGAAGGACAAGCCAGAGACAGGAAATTATGGAAAAAGTTAGGGGAGGCCTACGCTGCTGAGGCGACTGAGTAAATTATGTAACGCAAATTTTGTAAATTATGTAACACTTAAACTCCAGAATAAAGGCTGTTTTGTTTTATTTATTTTTATAGTAACTTAGATTGAAAAGAGCATGCTTCGATGGTTTGGACATGTTATGCAGATGAATGATTGCAGATTTTACAAAAGGAATATATATATGAGTGAAGTGGACGGGCGGTTACGTAGGGGCCGGCCTAATAAGACATATAACAGTCAGATAGACGCTATATTGAAAAAAGGTGACGTTAGGAGTACCTATAACCGCCTAATGTGTATGAGAAGATGTATGAGTGTCAATGAAGCGAAAGTGGTTAAAAAATTCTAGAGTACCCGCCACATAAGGTGGCAGTTGGAGGCGTCGCCACAGTCGCGTAATCCAGTGTTGCCAGTAAACACGCCAAAACTAGCACTCACTGTGCCATACGGCTCGATACATTATATTGAGGTTTCATTTGTAACGATCTTTGGTTGCAGAGCTATAAACTCAAATAAAACAAATTAATATACCAAAGTCAAAAGTCAAAATATTTTTATTCAAAATAGGCCCTATCATAAGCTCCCTTTGAAAGTTATTTTATGATCTAAGTACAAATTAAAAAAACTATATATTGACAAAAGGAATATATATGAGTGAAGTGGAAGGGCGGTTACGTAGGGGCCGGCCTAATAAGACATATATGTAACAGTCAGATAGACGCTATATTGAAAAAAGGTGACGTTAGGAGTACCTATAACCGCCGAGAGTGTATTAGAGCATGCATGAATGTCAATGAAGCGAAAGTGGTCTGTCAGGATCGGGACAAATGGGGATCCGTGATCTCTGCCTACCCCTCTACAGGGAATGTATGTATGTAAAAAAACTATTTCAAACATGGCACTGAGCATTGTCTTTACATATTTTTACCGAGGTTAGTTCACCAACCATTTCGGCTGCTCAAGATGCCACGTCATGAAGACCACGACCGCTCTGATAAGAGCGTAACGATTTAGAAGAAGAAGTTCAGCGGAGACCCTTGGAGAAGAACTAACAAGAAACTCCAGAAATCAATTTATAATAATCACCCTTAACAAACATAAAAATTACAAAGAGTGGGCAAAAAACACAACGCTGGTAATACTAAATTTACCTTTCATACAAAATAACACGCAATGGCGGAAACGTCAAATTTAGTTCCAAGTTTGGCTACTGCCACCTTATGTGGCGGGTACTCTAAGTACAAAAGCGTTCAATGCCAAAAATTACGTCATCCTGCAACGCAAAAGTCAGTCAGTACAGTTTACATGTCAAACCAAACAGTCAATTCTAAAAAAAAGTTTATACAGTAGCGAAAGTTGAGCAAAACGTTGTGTTTACTGAGAGAGTTTGAGAAGAAATCATAATTTCTGTTGTGTTTATTGAAAAACGTGTTAAGATTCTTTGTGTACAAGGTGTATTGGTGGATTTGATTACTGAACAAGAAAGAATAGGAGGTATTATTGTGTTATACAGTCATCACAATTTTGGCGGTATCACCATAAACCAGAAATAGACTTTCTTGTGCAACAGCCGAGATTAACCTGTGTATACATTTAACATTTAGATTAATCTCTGCAATTGGGTGAAGGTCGTGGAGTAAAACTATCGTAAAAATGTTCTTAGATAAGTGATAGCGTTTGGTGTCTCGTAATCGATCTGTTACGATGGAGAATTCGACCGTTAGTGGATTGCGGTCAAGGTCGCGGTCCAAAACACCCTTCCTGAGGTCTAGTTGTGACCGAGAAAGCTGCTCGGGTGTCGATGAACATGGGCACAGTAAAACTGGTAGGAAAACACCAGTGAAAAGGAACACCCCAGTCAAGTAAGCTTCTTTTCAATAATTCTTGCTCAATGTCTACCCTAACCCTAACTATTTTGTGTTTCTGATGTAAACTTTCATGTCATCTTGTAGCGTTTATCTTATATGTCTAGTAATTAGCTCTAGCAAATATTGCAAAGGAACCCCTTTTGAATGAATTAGGCTATTACAATAATGATTTAAGTACATTATAAAATGCACAGTTCTTACTCAATTTAACAGTACACAAACGCACAACAAGGAAAGATGACAAAAGCAAGGTTAAGTTTGTATACTTCCACCACTTAAGGTGATGTCACATATTGGTTCTATACAAGATGAGGTCACTGCTACTAAAGAGTGCGTAAAGGCCTTTACTATTGACACTTATCAAATACAACATGTTAACGTACGTACCTTTAAATTGACCAAACATTTGTAAATTGTTTATTCAGGCTAATCCCTTGAGCTTCAATGGTTTAAATTATACACGCATAACATATGCAGATATACACATATCACACGTAACAATATTTGAAAATTACAATATTCCCCCACCCATAAGACAATTATCCTCCAAACCTAAATTTAAACGATATCTCCGGGAACATTTGCTCTGTCAGCAGGAGGAGGCGGGTGCTCCTTCTATTGCCCCTCGGACACTTAATTTATAATACATCATATATCATTTAAATTTTTTTTATATTATATAAATAGATCTATATTACTTATACTAAACCTTATTACAGAATAATTCCGTTTTTAAATCTTTGCATATGCTATCCACACACATGTTATCATATATTATTTCTATGTATATTAATTTATTCACGTTAGTTCATTTAACTATTTTCTTTAAAATATAAATGTTGCTCTCCAGTGGTTCTGACATAAAACCAGCGTTGCGTTTGCCACCAGACGCAACATACCCAGCTGAGTTAGAACCCTTTTGCTGCGACAATAACATGCACAAGTTGTACCCCTTAGTTTGTAAGTTCTTTTTATTGTAAACGATTTGTATTGTGTATGTTTTTGTGGCCGTAAATAAACACTTTTTATTATTATTATTATTAAAACATTTTATATTGCTTAAAACTTTGCTTATAACTTCATAATGATACATGAATTCTGTTAGGTATGAAAAACAATGTAAATTTATGTATGGAATGCACCCAGAATTTGAATTATGTTGTAGAACAAAAAAAATTAAGTAATTGAACTACTTATGTTTCACAATGATATGAAAATTCACTTTAATAACAGTAAAAATTTTGCATTTAAAAAAAAAGGAATCATTAAAAATCAACATATTAATTACAATGTATCCTAGTAGTCAATCTTAATCTTATTCTCCACATATAACACATAAGGTTATTGACACAGGTAATAAAAAGTTTTCTTACAACATTTTATCAAATCACAAAACAAGCAATTGTATTTTGAACTCTTCCCATTATGTGTGACAGTACAAGGTGGAGGTCAGTTGATATTGTGCACAGTTGAATAAACAATGTTACTCTAATGCAAAACAGCTGCATAAGAGTTATTTCAATAGGACTGAGCAATGGTATTTTGGTCTTAGAATACATTGGTATGTTTTACATAACAAATGACAATTGTTAGTGATTACTGGCTTATTTAGGGTGGCTATTTCTAGTATTAGACTCTAACGAGCTTTAATAATATAATTTTACTGTGGAATGAATACAAAAATAAGATAGTTAACTTCAGTACGCAATAAATATATTGAGTGAAAAATGTGTGTTATTATATATTTTATTAACACACATTATCATATGTGGGATGGTCAGAGGTTTTCATTATCATATTATAAGGTGAAAAATGTAAATTAATTTGTTTTAGCAAAAAACTAAATAGGAATACATATTGTTATTTCAAATTCATGTTTGTTTCAATTCGTATATTGTTTTTAAATTCATTTTGGCTATTCTATTACCAATATTTTCCATTTAGTTCTATTCCTTGAACTAAATGCATAATATAAATATTACCTGTGCTATAACCTTGATATTATTTTGAGAATGAATCTTATCTGTTTGAGTATCTAATAATTGTAACTATTGCAACAAACTTTGATAATACTTAGTTCAAAGCTAGTAGTTAGTCCATAGAAAGATGCAAACTAGTTATAGCATTTTGTAACAGGTTATTTGTAGGTTATGTCCACCATAATAGAGATTAAAGAATGTACATGTATCTATTATTACACTTAGGCAACTCGTCCAGTCATCAGCAAAGAAAGTGCAACCAGTAATAGAAGAAATTGATGAAGAAGACAACCATGTCTCACCACCAGCGACCAGAACAAGACAGTCCGTGCGTACTGCTACGGAGAAGCTGATCAAGACATCTGATTACTCGTCCGAAGAGAGCCCTGATCGCTTGCGGTCTGGAGAAGCGGCACAGGTAAGATAGTGGTGTAATATTAATATATAAAATCAATATTAATAAGTACCTGGACGGATAGTAAACCTAAAAGTGATTGAGGAGATAATAATATGTCTCAGAGGTTCTGTCCAACTGAATAGGTCTGAAGGATGTGAATATACAATGTACCTGCCGTGCGATTCTTGAAAACAATAACTTTTTCAAATTGGTTTTGATAGCGCTGCAGTGCAGATTTACTTTCGTATTCTTGAAGTCCTTTTACAAAACTGCACCATTATTGAATCGCAGCGCTCTCGTTTTATTCCTGCACCAAAACCGATTCAAAACCTTACACTTCTGTGTTACCATAATTTCACTTTTACAAAACTACCAAGTTCGTTTAGTAAATATTACGTCAACCATGTGTCATATGTGCGATATTTGACGTATATTTTGCAAAACCAAAACATTGTCTCAAAAGTTTGTTACTGTAGTAGTATATTATCTGTGGTTAGGCTTTTACTTTTCAGTTCGAAAGTTAATAGGTATACACTGTAAATATCTTCCAATATCTGTGCTATAAGTTTTTTACCATGGCTCCAAAGGCTCAAGTTTCTGTAACTCGGTTTTTTTGGTCTAATAAAACCAGAAACTTTAATTTTTTATCTATGAATCTGTATAGCTGTGGAGAGAAATATTACACATTATTGTGCAATCTATAGCAATGACAGCATAAATCAAACTAGTTATGATAAAATTATATATTTAATAATACACAAAAAATATTTCTTTCATTTCATACATAGCTAGACTTAGTAAACTAAACAAGATTTAGATAACATATAACAAATCTAGTTCACTAGAAAGAGTAAGGTATATGTATTATTACTTCAAAGAAAAAGAAATGATTACCTCCAATTAGAAATTTACACTATATAGTTACTATAAGTAAATAAAAGAAAATTGTAAACTGTTAATGCATTGCAAATAGATTTCCTAAATGATGAAATGAAAAAGATTGGAGTGTGTATGCTTTAGAGATTTTGACACATGTGGATATGGCAGTGATTGTTAAAATAGATCCCCATCTGTACCAGTCCTGACAAACCATATTTGCTTCAATGACTATCATACACCGCCTCATACACACTCGGTGGTTAAAGGTATTTCTAACCCTTTCAATTTGGCGTCTACTGACTGTAATATGTCTTTACTAGCAAAGTATTGAAAAAAGAAGATAATCCAGTAGGTAGTAACCTACTAAGCCGTTTCTAGCAGTTTGAACCTCATTAGCAGACTTATTTTGACTAATTGTGATGAAAACTCTTAACCAAAAATCTATCAAAACTGTCTGAAAATAAGCTTTTGCAAAACTTACGCAAAACGCATCCAAAACTTGTTATTTGACAGATGTTTTTTTTTGTTTTATTTCAAGAATACCGATTCATGCCGATAATGATTACGTTTTGACTGAATTTTTTTTCAAGAATACCAAATTGAGCGTTAAACCAAAACAAAACTGCAATCGGTAAAGTGACGTGCATTTGACGTTTCAAGAATACCAAAACCAAAAATCAATACTGTTTTGGTATTGTTTTACTCTTAACTTTTTTCAAGAATCGCACGGCTGTAGTCATCTTATATGTATTCTGTGAAACATAGAATACGGCAACTTTTACTGTAAAGAAATTGATTTTTATTTTGTTTATTAGTTATGAAATAACATTCTAGTTCCAATATATTCTGTGCTCCTTTTTGTAACATTAATTAAGCCAAACATCCAACGTATACATATAGTTTCAATTAAAATATTCTTTTCCTGAACTTATAAGGGTTTTGTCAGCACCTTTTGAAAGCTAGTTGAAATGATATCGACATAAGGTATACAGTTTATTAATGTAGATACGTTTTATTAGCAATTACGTTACTGTAGTACCTTTATGAGGCATGAGGTTTAGTTGGCACCATTTATAACTAAACCAGGCCTTTTGATAGTAAAACGTACGTCTCGTAGTGCGAGTGTACCAGTATAATAATACAAAATAATTTTCTGCAAACAGCAGTAATTTATCGTGTTTACTGTGTCGATATATCAGTTAATATATCGTGTTTGAGTTTCGGAGTAGTCGGTAAGAAATATTGACAATAATGCTTATCATAATTATTACTAAGATTTATAATGGTTAATAATTTCTCCCAGGCTAAAAACTATAATATCATGCCTATTAAATACAGTACAAATATCTGAAATAACTAAATAATTAACATTCTATATAAGATTAAGTTGTTGACTCGTACAACATCAGAGCTTGTATTATCTGACTAGATTAAGCCAGGCTTCCTGTAGTGCACAAAAACCTCAAGAATTTCTTGTAACAAAAAGGTCTATTACCTCGACAATGTTTGCTCTCGAGATACGAATGGGAAAACGTGAGAAGTTTGCTGAGTAATCTTTTTAATCTATACAATGTTATGAAATATGACCCTTATTAAAACGAGTGGAGAGTGCATTTTGAGTATAGGAAGTGTTTTATCATTTTTTGAAGAGAGCTTATTCTGATAAAGTTAGCGTCTATAGTTTAAGTTCGAGTGATATGTGTTTTGTAACATTACAAATGTAAGAGTTTCGGATTCGATTAATCATATAATTTTTGAATAGTTATCCATGGTGTTCTGTGGAGTAAAAATAATGATACTATATAAATCGTACCTAGATAATTTTTGTAACGCCTTAGTTAAAAAATCTGTCATGTTTTAGGAAACAAGAAGAAAAGGTAAATAAACCATGGCTTGGCTTCATTGGTCGTTATTTTAAAATGTTTGGGTTTGCTCTTTTACATATTCGATTAGAAAATATATTACAGATTACATAAAGTCGTTAACTTAACGTTTGCAATAATTACGTGAATCAAGACTCGATAGTGTTCTAACATCTTCTCTCCATATACGTTTCTTGTTCTTGAATAGAAAATGTTATACTAACGGCATGGATCATTAGCATAAGTACGTAATGTATGGAACACATAAATCATGTGTGACAACACTTTTATTTAAAAATGCATTCTTTAAATGTATGACGGTTCACAGTAAATGTATGACTTCATATTTGTTTCCAATAATTAATATGCCAACAAATGTTCTTGGAACTGTATTTAAATTTATTTCGTACAGTATATTCTTCAATTAATTTATATAAGAAGTGAAGTTACGCAATTACGTTAATTCTTAATATGTTACTGCTATGGCTTCCTTCTTAAGCATTAGATCCAATAATCCTGTTTAGAAATTAATAGACATTGTATTTTGAATTACGATTGAAAGTTTTTATGCGCAGAGATTATATCAATCAATACTGGTATATCACCTGCAATGAATAAAATTAATGAACGTTAATTTACGCGTGGGTGACACTATACAACTTACCATAACTATAGTTCTATATTAAAATACTTACATTGAATTAGAAACCTATGTACATTACTTGCTTAATTATGAGAGCATGACTAACATTTAACTGGTTAGTTTTGTCTGTAATTTAAACTAGTCTCACTATAAAGATCTTAATATACTCGTATACTTGCAATGATAAAATATTTATAATTTTTCCTTGATTGCATTAATCTTATGATTAATAACTAACGGGACTTATCGCGTATGTTTTTATTTAATAAAGTTACCTTTATTAACCCGACGTTTCTTGCATTAATCTTAGTCACCCGTACACGAAAATTGGTTCTCATTGTCACGTGTCCATATGGTCTATAGTCTATACCATTAGTGATTCCATCAATCGATACATAGTAATGAGGAAGTAGTCACAATGAACTGTCGCACCGGAAAACAAAACTGTCTAAATCAGTCACCCGCAGTTCCAAAACACCCAATTAAAAGAATACCCAATTTGAGTCCCGTTTGAACCCAACAGCTGCCTGTAAAAGGAAGGGATGCCCACGCGTTGTGTTTATTTTTAATCCATATCCCTACATGGCTCGGGATCTGTAGCACCGTTCAACAGTCGCCAGTGAGTGAGGAGCTTTATTTTTTGAGTTTTCGTTTCCCAATTTGCACCAAAGATACTTGACCTAATTTTTCGCCGAGGAAACGTCGAGGTACGTGCGTGTCTATTGTATTGCGTTCGGCTTTGCTTGCTTCTGTTAGGGTAGGTACCTATAGAATTCTTAGAAACGTTTATAATTTTACTTAGATTTATACGTTTTACTTAATTCTTGTGTGCTGCATTGTGCTTTGTTAGATCAACACAAATAATTAATATTAGTACTTTTTACCTATACATATTTACTTTTACTTTTTTACATATTGTATTTAAAATAATATAGCATAAAAAGTTAATTTACAAAATATTATTACATATCCAGTGTTTTAAAAACGCTAGTGTTCTTATATTATGTATAAAACAAAGCCACTATAAGAATAATTCAAAAGGGCATTAGCCGAAACGGTGCAGTGTCGCAATGCCCAAAACTCGAATGAACATTCGCCCTGCACTCAATGGGCACATGTGGGCTGTATAACGGGTATCCAGTACATCACAAATCACAATAAAAATAACATCTGCCGTAATAGAATGCCGTACTCGTAGATAAACCATGATTTATGGGTGGCACAAACTATGCAAGCTTCCGTGTGTACATTTCTTTATACCTCACATTACAGTATGGGTAATAAAATGTTAATGTTCCTAATCTAGTTTAAAGCTTTGTTGTGATTACTGCAATACATGTGTGTACATGTACTAAACGCGCCTAGATGTGTGTATTATTTATTAGTTTTCAATAGGTAACTTCATGGTTACTATCGGACGGTACATAGTTTACTTAGACTTTTAATCTTCGTCTTTCAACTCGGGACCAAATTAGGTGAATGGATGTTGTAATCTTGCTAGTACGCATTCGTCTACAGTTCAAAGAACCGCTTTAACCATAGTACTTTTCAAATCAGTCGCTTTATATGCGTCACCATATTCAGATGCATAGTCCATGCATTCAAACAAACAAACGTGTCCGTTTTTCTGTCAGTCTATTTACGATGGCACCGAAATTAGATGTGGTCATGCAATGTTTTCGGCTTTTCTGATCGATATGCAGTATTTCGTGATGCCAGCTGCTGGTAACGTGGATTTTGTGATGTTTATGTGATGGTGATTTTATAGTGTTGGGTTGGTTAAGTGTTTGGTGTGGTTTTAAGTTCTGAATGCTATAAAGTGAAGTTTTCTATAATTCATAACTATTACATATTGGTTTCGTTTACAGTGAATCGTTTATAATATATTATACGAGTATGTGGAATATGTACTTAATTTAATGTGGTTATCATTAGGTATTGGGAAGATATTTATTTTAAAATTTAGGTTTAATTTCAAAACTTTGTTAGAAGCTTAGAAATTACCACTGGACTTAAATATTTATTGTATTGCCGTGATCTTTAGTGAAAGAGAAAAAATACACACTTATAACAATTATTGTAGCTATCTAAATATTTCCAAAGAATAACAAGAAACGTATCGATAAAATACCGGTTATATCTTAGAAATATTAACTTTACCATACTAAACACCCAATTAAATTTAAGATTAAAAAGATAATTAATTGAGTGTACGACTATTTTATATATCTGAAGTATTTAAATACATAAAATGTTTCTTAATTTATACCATACTATAATCTGTGCTATAATTGATACTTATCTTCCCATTACCTAGTTCAGCAAAGTTTCTTGTGAATGGCCTAGTGTATTCTATGGAATCTTAGAATAAAAGGATTGAGTGAACTTTTTAATGATCAGTGTTGAGTTATTGATGCAGGATGTCTCCTCCATTGGTTATTCCGGTGAGTCAATTGACTATCCTTTTCCTAAACGACTTTTATAATAGTCCAATAGGTAGTTTATTAATAGTTCAGTTTCTTATAAAGAATTGTAATTAATGTATGTTGTTGTTGTACTTTCGTAACATTAGACAAATGGTTGACAAGAAATAAACGACTCGAAAATCGAGTAGTACTGTCTGTGTGAAACGAAAAAAATTATTAGAATTAAATTATTAGGTTATATCTATTTCAACATACTTTCTTAAACAAATTTTGAAAAGACGAATATAGTTTAACATGTATTGCATGCTCATTCTTCTACAAATTACAATCAAACATCGAAGAGTAACCCGTTCAGTTACATTTAATTTTACTCTTATACTGAATAAGAACACAGTCCTACAACAGCTCAACTAATAGTAACTAAACTAAACCAGTATCTAACAACGAATAGTTTACCCATTACGAAGTAGGATCTTTAATTTTACTCTTATACTGAATAAAAACACAGTTCTACAAAACAGCTCAACTAATAGTAACTAAACTAAACCAGTATCTAACAACGAATAGTTCACCCATTACGAAGTAGGTCCGAAAGATCGAATCAACATCGTGGAACAGAGCAGAAATGGCTCTAAGGTCAGCCGAACGTAATAAAACCGTAAACGAAGGATTTCCAATGGCAATGGAATTAACATTGAATGCCGAATGTACAATGCGATGGCATCACGGTTTAATTAAAGCTGTTGTACACTTCGTAATGGGTGGAGTAAGATCAGTGAATGTTCTTTTCCTTGTTTCACCCGTGCTACTAGTATCTATGTTACCTTCTTCCGGAAGATAGTAAAATGTATCGAGAGATATACCTGGGTAATAGGATAGGTGGCCATATAAATGTATCCAATTTTCTTACTTTCACTGATACATACTTAAGCTAAAGAGTGACCTATGAGATATTATATTTGCAAGGTTGTGTCCACACTTAAAGGGATTAAAGGACCTAAATGTATGTAGTCATACATAAATAAAGGTTCTGCAGCGATTGTTGATGCGAGTATATTTGTATGCGAGTGTTTTTCAATATGATTGCGTCACGTCAAATGTCAATAACGGGAACTTCCAACCACGTGCATTAACACCTACTTATATCTACGATAACATACAATATACATAGTGTCTTTTAACAACTTCGAAAAGACCAACATGAGCTTTCACATAGAAAGAGTTTTAGTACATTCATACATACATATATTCGCGCCTCTAAATCCCTATCGCGAAAGGAAGATACTGTCGATAACCACTTGGAACGTTCCTAACGAATCCCTCTTGCTTCACTCACATTCATTAACCTACTCATTTATTTTTTTATTAAGTTTATTTAACGGCTGTATGGTAACGAAGACCTTCTAACCTGTCTTAGTATTTTGTTTCTTTAAAAAACTTCTCATACTTGCTCTTCTGTTCTTGAATTGTTTAGGATCTATTGACCCAGACACGTAATAACTAGAACTCTGTGTCAGACGTTTAACCCTAATTGCTTTGTTATTTTTGGTGTAGCACCCACTTTTCAGTGCAAGACAATATTGGAAAATAAAGGTGCGAACCAATAGTAAATGATAACTTCGGCAACTTGGGCAGTGTATTATGTATTTTGATGTTCATTTAAATAACTAGGTGCTACCTCGAATATAATCAATTATCATGTTTTGATTCACATGTAGTAAACAAAAATTTTCTTTAGTTTTATTTTAATTGGTCATATTGAAGAACGATAGTTGTCTTTTAATCAAATACAGTACAAATGTCAGTTTTGTTCATAATGTGCTGAGTTAAAAGATCATACTAGAAGCTTTATAAAATCTGTACTTGTAATATCACGTAACGACTATCGAAACAGATAAGATAGACTAAACGCATTAATCACGATGGTGATAAAACATGGTGACTAATTAGTACATAAATTGTATGATTAGACGACAAAACTAGTCTGTCGAATGCACTTGAACAAAATCTTAATGTCTACCGCGTCTATACCATGGATAAACAACATAATCCTTGCAGCTAATTAGACTGATTAAGTATTATTATAGCGTTAATTTTAAAGCATAAATTGAGCGGTTAAAACATACTTTTTACCAAAAGTTTTGATCGTTATCGAATGTAGTTACTCCATATTTCTTATCCTATACTAAATATTAATTTCGGAATGTATGAACTATACTATTATATTTGAACTATGGTGTAAGGTAAATAAGTGCAATGATTTTACACGAGTTATCTTCCTGAACTTGTTGTAAATTTCTGAAAATAATATTGCAAGTGAATTGATGACAAATGAGTACGTAATATTACCCTACCCCAATATGGGAAGCAGACTGTATGTACACAAAAACAGTGATAAATCTGTATCACAATCGCTTTCTAGATAAGATAAATACTGTCTTTCAAATAGACAATCAGGCTTACAAATCGTTCTATTTACATAAATTATGCATCTCTGTTTACAGTTTTATAAAGAAACAACGTATTATATTAACGATATATAGATCACAAATACTGCCCAAACATATTCCTACGTAGAATATCCAAAACATTCAAATTTCGAAACTATAAATTCGTTTCAACAGACCGCGTGCGTTGTTTGCTTTACCTTTTCGTGCAACATCCCTGAAGGTCTTTCTACAGCATGTTGTTGATGCTATGATGTCATCTCCACAACGTGGTTGTTTGAAAATCAACGGCATTGGGTGCTACGTCATCGTTCCTTCTCACGATAATTGGCTTTTGGCGGTTAAACGCACATGTTTGTGAACTAATTATAATGTAAGCTTAATATGTAAGGGTATGCACGTTAAATGTTCTGTTTAGTTTAAGAGGGTCGTTGCCTCAAGTAATATTAAAATTTAGTACTTATTTCGAATATCGTTCTATGAAATCGTGTGAATGCGTTCTTTTGTAACATGATCACCAATATTATAAAGGGTTTCGGAGTATTTGATGTAGTTAAAGACGCAAGTCAAACGTCTAAGTTAACTCTCGTTTATATTCTAAGCCTGCTTTTCATTATATAATGAATATTTAACATGATAAGTGCTGAGTCAATTAACCATTTGTAGACACTAAATTAAAATTATGCGCTCTCATAAGGACATGGAAACCTGTTTTAAATATATGTGCATAGAAAAATTACTTAAAAACGAATAAATTATGTCCAAGATTGTAAAACTAAGTTAGATATCTACTGGTTTCGATCTACATATGAGAGACTGATGCTAAGCCAAAACCTTTCCATTTATCTATTACCGTTTATGTATAAATTTTCACTGTTTTCTCATAATATTAAGGTAAAGCAGGAATGCAAAACGGTAACTTTTTGTTATGAACTTTTAGTTTAGTATCTGAAAATTAGCTTACACCTGAATGAATAATGAATACTTACGCTACGAAGCATTTATGACATCACGAGTGAAAATAAGTTATAAATAAGCGCTATAAGTACTCTAAATAATAGTTACGTATTACAAAAACTGAATGTACTAAGAAAAGAATACTCGTACGTCCTTGAACACGTAATCGTGATGAAAAAGCGTCTACGTCACTCGTCACCTACATCATCGGTGTAAAAAAGTTGCTGACATACCTCAGTTATGATGCTCATTAATAATTGTGAAATGATTGTTATCTTTATAGGGCAGTCAGAGGTTTAAATGACCTTCGTTCTATCTCGTTTTGGTATTTTCTCTATAATGTTTTGTTATGGTTGTTTAGGACTTCAAATTATTGAAACTAAACTAGATATTATAGACTTTCTGATGCAGACTATTAATATTTTTATCTGTTTCATTATATGTACAACATAAGTATCCTTATAAAGTACATTGTACAGTACATAATATTTCTCATGTTGCTAGTTCAGACTTAAAGATCCCAAGGAATCTCTTAGTTGCCTAGTCTAGTATACTCTTCCAAACCCCAATACGGGACAGTAATATTAGTTTCATATTATTAATGTTCACCCATTTGTCCGCAGAGCCTGTTGAACTACAAATTTGAGTTCGATCGCGTGTCGACGACGGCACACCGCAGCCACGGTACCCTGAAGGACACCAGCCTGAGCCCCATCAACCAGACCCTGTACCATGCCAGCGATCGGTGAGTACTAATAGAAAGACAGCTACTTATATCTAATACTTTAAATATTAAAAAGCAAGGTCTGAAGTCTCCTCTACGTGAGGAAAACACGAAGACTAAGGTAATGGCTTTTCAAGAGAAGACTTGAGTCTGAAGCTCTTATATATAACATTAGCATTACCGATTACGTAGCAATTCTATATTCACCTCGAATCCTCGTGTTTACTAGGCAGTAAGTTTGCAATTTGACAGGTGTAGGCCGTGTCGCTGATTATTACCTGTTCTGAGGTATAGATAGGTTACCTCACCATGTTTTCGTTCACCGTAGTAGAATTTTATCTAATATTGACCTAACATACATTTTACCTTACTAGGTAATTGAAGGTTTATGTCCATCTCTACAAATACAGGTGGTGTTCTATTTAGTTGTGTTACAAGCGCTGACTGTTGTCTATTTTATAGAATAGGTAGATTAGATACAAATCTGAATCTATTACTTTATATTAGTTTTTTTTTCGTAAGATAAAAGCCATTTCTATAAAAAAAACGTAGTTTGCTTCAATTTCATAATTAACCGAATATGTCGTGTCTTAAAATGTTCTTGTACACTGAATAAAAACATAAAGTCAAGTAGTCAAATAGTCCTGGTTTGCAACTATCACTTGAGAAGATTGATACTGGCTTTCTTTAACAAACGTAAAAAATATGTCATGATTGTATCGAGTATCGTAAAATATGAATCTGCCAAGGGATAATCACTAGTCTATGCAAGTCGGTGTTAGATAAATATCTTTCAACATTGTATACAAACTGTTGTTTTCATATTAAAATTCTGGCACCGTTCCATGGGACGTTATACTATATTTTTGTGTTGCAACTATGCGTAGCTAATGCGATAATATATTAACACGTGCACATGTGTTTGTTTAATGTCATTTATGTGTTTACTGTTCAAATTATTGTCTTGTTTGTTGTACGAATATTTTTACAAATAGTTACTACGAGTAGAATAGTATAGTGTTTTTATTCTGTGTGTTAAGTGGTGTTTTCAATACTAGGTTTCCACCAATTTCTAAATATTCTCAACTATATCGACAGCCTAAATGTGAGGGTAGGTTCTTTGAAATCATAGACCCTGTGCACCTATTTTGTTAAAAAGGGAGAATTGAATTGAAATTAATTGAATTCTTATTGACGTCATGATATCGATGGTGGTACTTGAGGTTTGAAATATCAATCGAGGAACTACATTAAAAACAGGAAGTTAACTTTCAAATACCATTGTACAGTTACTTTAATTAGTTTTATTTGTAAACACCAAAGGTGTTGTTACATAACTGACTGATATCATGATCGTCACAGAAATGTAATAATTCTTGTATTGAATGAATGAATGAAAAAATAGTAAAGTAATAAAATTAGAGAAATGGTAGTAGTTCAAGTGTCGATGTCAGGGATAAAGATTTGGACGCCAAAGATTCCATATTTAAAACTATCAAAAAAGTATGTACGAGTATATTTGAATAATTAAAAAAGATTCTCTAAGCGAAATTTTGAGAAAGAGGGATTTCATCTTTATGATACCTGACTTTTCATTAAAATATGTTATAGACAAAGCCCGTGCCTGTTATTGCTAATTACCTGGTCGAGTCGACTCAAGTCGAGTTCTATACATACATACAATTGTTGCTTTATGAAATATTAATCCCATAATAATCCCCTGTAATAAATAATCCCATATAAATCTAGATTTTTGATCATTGACTCTCTCTATTCAATTGATATACCTCAAACACCAATACGTAACAGGTCACCAACCCTTAAACTTTGGTCTTACTCCAATAAATTCAAGCAGCAATACGTAGTACACACATAGTAAGGGTTTAAATTTTGGTCTTACTCCCAACTAAATGCCACTCTTTCATCCCAGGTCATCCAGGTTCGGGAGTCCAGCGTACAGCGCGTCCTCCACAGACAGCTCATTCGCGGAGCAGGCACTGGCTGATGCTACGGTGCTGCTGACTGCAGAACGCTCCAACGGCCTTGGTCACCTGCCATACCGCCTTTACAAGATGGCTGGCGAATATTGGAAGTGAGTATTCGGGGGTGTATGAGGTGTGTACAATGAGGCAAAAGTTGTTTTGGATTAGGAACATGAATGGATTTAAAGTGGTTTGTCAGGATTAGGAAAAAAATGGATCCCTGATTTCGGCCGTGTTGTGTTTGTGTGAATGATTGGAGTGTTTGTCACCGATATGTGATGTGATTAAAATGTATTCACATTTGCATGCATTATCTAGAGTTATTATAAATTCCCCTGTTTCTAGACATTCTAAACCTTAATCCCCAAAACAAGCTAAATGCTAATCACGAAAGGTACAGAATTAAAATAAAACTTAATAAAATTCATACACTTTCGTAACTTGAAAGTAGTTTATGATAATACATACGACCAATAACTTAGTTATCATTTTTTGAAGGTAGTTGTAAATATTTGTAAGAATTAATCACTTATGGAGTTGTCATATAGATTTTACCTTGTTGACTTTCGCTTAATTTTTAACTATTTAAAACTGTGAAAATGGATGTCGTAGACAGAGAAGTGGATATAGAAATGGTAGAAGCAGTTTTCACTGTAAATAATAATAACAATAATGTTTGGTACGTATTCTAGTGATAGCTTGCATTTTTTATTATTCTTTACATTTAGTTTTAATCCTTAATAAATTTCATAAATACGTCAATGATTAATAATCTCTGAAAATAAGCTCTATATATAATATCTGAATATTGACTTTTTATTCTAAAACATTTTGAACTATGTACCTGTCAGCAATGTTCCATATTAATCCTTAGTATATAATTTTATGATCCGATACTTTATGCTTAAATTGACCAAGGAGTAATTAATTATGTTTCTAAGATGCTTAAATTGACCAAGGAGTAATTAATTATGTTTCTAAGATTATCCCGAAATGAATTAAATGACTAAAATGTATCTGTACGTTTCACGTAGTATCGTAAATGTACGTAGAAAGCATCAAGGCGCCTTATAAGACACAAAATCTCACTTCTAAGTGAACGCAACGAAAATAGCTGTGCCCAGAACCCTATTCCGACAACCGTGAAATTTTAATTTCGATAAGACAACATGAAATCAACAATTGCTCCTGCAAACATTGACGAAACTGAGAGACGCATACTCTTTATGAGTTATACATGCAGCTTGTCAGTTTAAATAGAAATAAAATATTAACATTCATCACTGACATCAATAACTACATTAAGCTTGCTCTAATATTATAAACTTCAGATTATAATATGTATTTTTTATAATTGATTTTAGTTACTTCTATTTTTCATGTGATCTTTAAAAAAATACCTGTTACCTACTGAATGAAATGTACAAAAAACAGGTAAATATCAAATACAAGTATACTGCATACTCGTACTTTCGATTATTACAACTTGAATTATATATATATATATATATATATATATATATATATATATATATATATATATATATATATATATATATTTAACAGTGCTATAGTTTGCACGCAGGACTTGTGTTAACAGAATAGGCCGCTTCCAATTTCTAATTTTATCTGTTTAGGGCATTGGTTGGTCGAGCCAAATGTCATCTCGAATGGGCCTGTGTTGCAACTGTTTGTATGGAAAGTGTATGGATTTATTCAGCTGTACTGAATACAAAAGTGAACAGTTTTCATAGTGTGTTGACAAGTTAGTGATAATGATAGTGTGCAGATGTATAGATATAGTGGAATTGACGAAATTATTGGCTTTATAAATTCGTGTTATGGTAGGATTTATATCGGACTAGTCAGGTTATAGAATGTACGGGACTGAAGTGTACTATAGTACTGAAAGTGTGGTTAAGGGTAACCTGATAGTGAATTTAAAGTGAGTAAAAACTATACCCGAATCTAACATACCACTTTTATTTCACTCATCATACTTATTATGTTCTTCCTATTATCATTTATATCTATGTATATTATACTACTGAACTATATTACATTGGCGGAAATGGACTAAACCTGTGTAACTATCCTATAAGGATTAATGGTCGTATATGTATCTCTGAATAAATTTCTGTAGAATCTCTCTTTATGTTTAGTGACAACTCAACTACAGTTATAGATCATTTAAGTTCAAAATACTTTCCTGCTGTCAAACTGAAGGAACAATTTTGCAAGGCCTTTACTTATCATAACATAAATAAATAACGTACTCATATACAAACTCTATCCTCTTTCCAGCAAGTACCCAAAGACGGACTACACGTACTCCCGCCTGTCCAAGGACCGTGTGGAGCTGGCCCCAGGTCAAGTGGCGGTGCCCAACATGTCGCGAAGGTCGCTCTCGCAGTTCAGGGTACAGGGCCCCAACACCAGTGATGATGAGGTGGATCTGCTGCTCAAGCAAACCAATAGTCACAATTTGAGGAGACGATATGCTGTAAGTTTATAAGTGAGAATAGTAGAAAAGGTGTATAAAACTTCCTATTAAGCCTTAGTCGTGTTAACCGTTTAATACATATATTTATTCATTCATCATCATTCATCTTATAGATGCGAAATTATCAATAGGGCGATGGGTTTATAACCTGTTGTGAATGTCATCACAAACCTGATACTAATGCTAAAAAGTTACTAAGGAGGTTCTGTCCACCCAACATTGATTGGACGTGAACGTTAAATGTATGGATGTTTACACCTACTTGCTAAATAAAACGTTTTTTTTTTTTCAACATACAACTTAATCAATATTTATGCTCATTAAGGGTATTGTTCGCGGAAATGAGCGAAACGAGTGTTTTCATTTTTCAGTTTAAACCTATTTAGAACTTACTGACACCTATCATACTTTCAAGGTAGCATAATGAAAGACTGAAATTGATGACTGAAGTAGTTTCAAGAGTTAAATATCAATAATTACGTAAATATAAACGCATAAAGTTGATAAAAAATCAGAAAAATGGCGCAAACAGGGTTTTGTATTTTTTCGTTTATTTCGTCACGGAGTAAGATCTGAAATCAAAATATACAATAATGGGTTCTCTAAATACTAAATAATTTGACTAAAAACATATTAGGTCCTGTTTTATTCATAATACTGCAGTTTTCGTAAGTATAAAACGCCCAATTTTGGGCCGCCATCTGTTTCATACATTTTTATATGGACAGCTTACGCGTCCGCCGCGAGTCGCTAGTTTCAATAGATCGCGATCAGAATTTGGCGAATGCCAGCGTGGGGAGCACGTCCATTTTGTTGGCGATCACAGCTAAACCGCTAGATAATCACACGAGATCAGTTATTTCTTAGTTCAATAAGTGAAATTTGGAAAACAATGTGTAATCACTTTGATGTTTGAGGTTATTGCTTATTATATTACAAGCGATTTTTTTCTTTCGAAGGGAACTGCTAAAGTTGATTTATTCTACATGTATATTTTAAGAAGTATTTTACTTGATGCGACGCCATATTTGATATAAATTTATTCTTGCGTCATTTATGCCTATGACAGGTATGTCAGACATGATATGAAAAAATCATGATAATTAATGTACATAATTTTGATTTACCGCTTGATGTTTCGGATATTATGATAAGAAGTTCAGAATATACATACATGATACCTACTGACATCACTTCAGCTTTCTTCCCAGTAGGTAGGCAACAATTAGTGAACCCCAGGATAGGTTGTTTATGGTGTATATATGTATGTATACACACATATACATAATTATATATTATGCATAATGACCGTGACCGAATTCAGGGTAGTCAGAGTTTGAGTATGCATTTGTGATGCTCGAAATCATAAATATACATTTGGGATACTCTTTGGCATCTTGAATTAGAGTTTTTAGCGTACTGCAGAATAGGTTATACCGGTACCGGACAGATATACGGAAAGAACGGCAGCCAGTTAGATTTTGTTTTTTTTACGACTCAGACTCATCTCTCTCAAGAAGGGTAGACCGTGGAGCAATTTTTTAGAGACAAATTGCTATCGAAATCCGAATTTGGTCACTAGGCTCTCATAGCGATATTGGAGGTCGCACCAAAAAAAATGTATAATTATTATACATATCCTGCTGCTCAAAATTTTGCTCAGTAGTCTGTAGGTATTGTTTGCCTCGGCAAACTTTACGCATAAATCGAATATTTGAAGTTCTTTTTCAGCTCAAAACCATACGAAAATACAAGCGCATTACTAGGCTCACAGACTCCTACAGGAGGTCGGGTTAGGGTACTCACTCAAGTACGTTCCAAAACACTATTTCTTATTGTTTCTATAAAATTACAATTATTTACCACAAGTGATTTATTATTTAAATATTGATTACTTTTATATATTTATGACTACATGTTTTTAATATATATTAATAAATAATAAGTTGTTGAATAATCTGATTATAATTTATTAGTGTTTGTTTCGTTTACAACTCAATTGATACACGGAACGTGCATCCGCCATGACAATAAAGTTTGTTATGATTTTGTTATATCAAGTTTGATGTGATTTATTTCAGTGTTTTTGAAACTATCGTAGTGTGGAACCTGTTTATATCGCAAACATAAATAACATTACATAAAATATCCCCTATTATCCCGCAGCATTGCTTTGTGAATCGATATTTATAGAAAAATGCTTCATGCATAAGAATTTACAAATGAAATAACAACAATTTATCTGCAAGAAATCTAATTCATCATACTGATTTGATATTGACTTATATTAACTTTGATTTTAACTTATTTTAGATAAAAGATAGATAAAAACATTCTTGGCCACTACTAAAACAGAAAGGTAACCTCAAAAGTATTTATCCCAGAGATAAACAAGGGGCTGCAATTGTTTTACACGGACTTGTTTCTATAACAAAACATCGACTTTGTTTTGGAATAAGGTGGTAGGTATCTGTAAGAACATACACACATCAACATGGTCTAGGGATATTTAACTCAAACCTAACTAAACTTAACTAAAATTATAACTAAAATTATACTACCTTTTAGTTAAGACACCTGTATCTGTAGTATTATATCATCTGTGCCTGTATATTAAATTAAAACTTGATTATTAGCCTATCTGATTAAATGAAAATATTTTAGTGAAAGTTGTAATTTAAAAAAATCTAGAACAAGAGAAAAACCTCTGATAAAACTTCAAACTAAACTTTATTTTTAAAACATTAAAACTTCAACATAACATTTACTTTTTTTTACTAAAATCGTGTTCCACAGAAAATCAATAATGTGTAGATCTTCCTAAGACATTCCTGACACATCTGCAGGGGTTCGGCATGCTTAAAACAAGGGTGTCAATATCCCGTTGTGGAATATTGTCCCAAGTCCTGCTAAGATGCAAGAAAAGATGGTTTTCACTGACAATATCTTCTGGGAAATTTCTTAGAGCTCTTCTCTGAAGCATATCCCAGGCATGCTCAATAGGATTTAAGTCTGGAGATTGCGCAGGCCAGTCTAAAGCCTGGACATTGTGCTGTTGTAACCAAGTTATAACGATACGCGCAGATAATTTGTCATCTTATTTTTTTCTGTAAGGCCAGTATTAAATCTAAATTATTATTAATTAAATTTAAATCTAATTCATGATACTGATTTGATATTGACTTATATTAGCATTGATTTTAACTTATTTTAGATGAGTGAGGGGGCAGTGACGGAACGCTGGACAAGGTTACTCGCTAAAAATAGAACTCATTTCCATACACAGGAAATAACTTACACTAATCAGTAGATGTCCATACCTAGTCACTAATCAAAGTATAATGTAACCTTAATATGAGCATTTATAAAATATAAAATAATATATATTAAATAATAGGTACCTATTATTACAAACAATATTTTAGTGCAGTAACCATTACTTACATACATTATAGACTACAACTAAATTTATAGTATACTTATTTCAGGAGCTTATGTAAGTAGTAAATTGTATATCAATACACGATGTGTGTTTGCAAATTTTAACACCTACAGAGAAAAAAAGAAAGAAACTTTATTCACTACGTTAACAAAACACAAACATGGAAAAAATATAGGTATGTAAAAAACCATTGATGCAGTGAAAAGGTGCTGCCTCAGTATACGATGCAGCTAGGCTGCAATCACTGGTCCTCTGGCAGCACCCAATTCGGAAACCGTCACAAGCTGCATAATATAATAAATAACAAACATACACAAAATAACTAATTTATAATATACAAATATAATACGAGTTCGGCTGTAGCCCAGTGGCTAAGAACTTGGACTTCGTATAAGAAACCTAGGACCTTCCTAGGTTCGAATCCCGACTCTAGCATGTACCAATAAATGAAATTTAAATAGTTGTTTTTAATTTACGTATATAATTTACAGTCGCTAACGGTCAGGAAAAACATCGTGAGGAAACCTGCCTATCCCTCAGGATAGGTAATAGTTAATGCCTATATACGGCGATACGGTTCACTACCTATCACGTTGGGTGTTGTCTATCTAGTGAGACGCGTGCTTCGAATGACCCATACCTAACATGCCTTCGAAATTTCGGAGATGTGCATTCAAGCCTCAGACTACCCCGCCATAATAAAAAAAGGAGTGTGTATACACAAATCGTGAAGCGTATGTATGTATATAATACGCATACATAAAATTAATACACTATAATTCATAATCATACTTCGGGCAACATAAACAGGAACATATATATATATATTATAGACATGTAGATAGATATAGGCACACACATACACAGTCATACATATTATATATACATTATAAACAGTAGTAACATCGTATAAACATACATTAATATATTTCATACACATACACATTTATTCAAACTCATATATAGAAAGAAAAATATATAACTATGGTATTTGCACTGACAAGGTGAGACATTGATAGGAGTTAGGGTAAGGATTTTTGTTGTTCGAGAAGACAAGCCTTATACCTAAGGTAGAAAGCTCCCCTAGAAGCAACCTCGCGAAAAGGTGGAGGTATTTCATTCCAGCATTTGGACGCAGAGGTACTTACATCTGGTGCTAGTTTCTATACCAAAGAGCAATTACAAAGGCTCGTGGTCTAAACCATATTTAAACGTAAAAGAATAGCTGACAGTTACAGATTCCGAGAGCTAATAATCAATCATCTTACTACTTTCATTTTAAATACGCCAGACTCTTACTATATCAAATTAACAAATAATAAAATAGGTAGGTACGCTTTGTGAGGTCAGCTGTATGTGTTTTGAGTATGCCGAGAAGACACATCATCGTGACAAAACAACAAGCAACAAGACAATTTCAATGCATATAATTAAATCGTAGTTACTAAAGTATCTGAAAACTATCTACGAGTGCGCAGTGTTTACAGTTTTATAATCCTGAATAGGTACAAAATACTGTGCTCACATTACGTCGCTGCCGCCGACCCCGATTGATATGGCTACGTCACATCCCACATCCCTTTCGGGGTAGTCAGATGTTGAGTGGCAACTAAGTTTTTTTGCATTTTTTTGTCAATCGAAACCCAATCGTTACCTGATTATCAATAGCCAATGTAATAGGTGATTAACTAAGTCCTTACATAACCAAACCAGGTTCCCTCACTAAAACAACAGCACGTGAACAATTTAAATGGTCACCCATCCAATTACTTTCCACGCCTGCGTTGCTTAACTTCGGTGATAGAACGAGAACCGGTGTATAAATCACAACCGTAAAATCCTATTTTACGATCACAACATAAAATATTTCAGCAAAAACATTATTGAAATTACATAACACAAAAACAAATAATTGACAGTATAATAGTAGTTTATCAGGATCAAAAGATATCTGTATGAAAATCGAGACATTTACATTTTTCGCACGACTGCCCGCCTATAATAGTCTGTGATCCTAGTACATATTCCGTTTGTAAATTTAGTCGCAAAATCAAGCAGTATTAGGGCAAAATAAAATTAGGTTTTATGCATAGTAACGAGTTTACACTTACATGCATGAGCTCAATTTTATTTCAATATGTGTAGTGTGGGTAAATGTAACTAATAAATTGTATGACTACTATATCTACAATATGGTAAAAAGTATTGTAGAATAGGTACTTATATAATTTTACCGTGAATGAACTGAATTAACCTAGGTAATCATAATACTTACGCATATGAAAAATGACTACAGCCGATCTTTCGTTGAAGAACATATTTTATTTCAAAAGCATTATAATCTAAAAACATAGTTTTACAAATTCGTTAACCTTTCGGAGTCAGTAAATGAGTGGTTAGGTAGTTGCATACCTACATACATACATAATGTAATCTGTACTAGCATCATTACAAACACTGGAAAACTTAAATTTATTTCGTGTTGGATTGATTACCATCTGGATTTGGGTGAGAATATCAGTTTATACGTTACATCATATGGAAACGATACGTATTTATTGATATAACTATCTGCAATTTACACGCCGCGGCGGCGCGTCGTCATGATCAAAACTATTTGTCACGTTCGACAGAGAATATCTGCTAAGAAGTCGGTCTGGATTGTCGAAAAATCATCACAATGTTTATTTTATGTTAGATAGATAGATAATGTACGTTTTATTTAGCAATTAAAAAATTGTCTTGCAATCGGCACACTATTGAGTTTAAAAATCAATTATATTATTAATATAAAACTCCCATAAACGTTTCGCGATGTTTTGAAATTCGCGCCTTTTTATATTTTATATTCTGTCCAACCGCTAAAAACAGCACTAACGCGCAATGTACTCAGCGCTGCTGCGCTAGAAATTTCAGATTTTTGACAGTTCGTGAATTTATTTTTGGAATACAATACCCTTAATTAGTTAATAATTATTTATTGCTAGTATTTTGTCAGTTGTTTAATCGAATTGCGATGATGCAATTCGATTGCAATGTATAAGTACAAATGTTGTGTGTCATAGTCATAACAAACAAGTGATATCATCAATGTATTTTTTACAAAAACCTCCTAAGCCATATTTAATGCCATCCTAAAGCTCTTGTAAGCTTCTATAGTATGTTCATAAAATATGACTACAATACATACTACAACTATGGTGTTTTTGAATTGAAGTTTATATGCCTTCGTGACAGAGGCTTAATATCCTAGTTTAAGTCTAAGTGACATACTACAATTAGGTACAAACTAAAAGTTACAGCAATTAGGTCTACAACTACACACCTAAATATCGAATTGAATTGAGACTTGACATTACTTTGTGCTGTAATATTATCGTGTAACCAAGGATAGTATATACAAGGTTCTGTCCTCCTCAAATCCTCCTTAAATATGTATATTTAAAATAAAAGGTCATGCATGTATGTATACCTATTATGTGTTAATATTTCTGGATTTTCCTCGTACTTATATCTCAAATAAAGAACGTTTAATTAATGTATTATTTGCATCGACAACCCTTGTTAATTCAATTAAAGAACATATATTTTTTTATATATTTCTATTCTATCTGCCATACAATCTTAAAGATTAAGTCGGCTTAATAAAGAACATATTATTTTATTTATTTATTCAATATTTCCGTGTCAACAGAACATAGACAGTTCAGACGATGAAATAGAGTTCAGCAGGCGCCCCTACACGGACGAGCGTTGGTGGATCACCAGGCTCCTCGTGTCCATAATCACTACCATCACGACCACTATTAGTGAGGTGTACAGGAAGGTGGTGGGGCCACCACGTTACCAGTATAGTGCGAGACGAGGACCAGGTAAGACAATTAAGTTACATTGTACTTATATGTGTTTTGTAGTAACAAAAGGGATTTTTGGGTGATATATAACTCTACCTATAACAAGCAACTATTGGATAGCTAAACCTTTCCGAGACAGGCCCTCATCCAGCCAATACCAGATATTTTGTTCAGGTCTTAGGTAGAACTGGCAAAATGGTGATTGCACTATGATGATTAGAAACTTGGGTTATGCTTAATTTCTTTGCGGTCACTTTTTATCATAAATATCGGAGTTGTGATGACATTAATATGGAGTATTGATGACAGTTGGCCAACATTATCTCCAAAACCCTTTGTTAGTTTTAGACTTTAAAAGAATGCTTACAAACTGCCGTAAATCTATAACAGGCGACTAGTGACAAATCGAATGACTAGGGACAAATCGAATCTACCTATAACCAATGTTCCATATGACATCACAACCGCAAGAATCATGTTTTTAGTATTAATTTATATCTCTAAGGTTCTGTCTACCCCGAAAGGGATTAAACTACGTGTGCATATCCTCTAAATCGCATTTTAAGACTAGCTGGAATATATAAGGAATATCAAGGAGGGTTTAATATGTTGCTAAGTAGCCATTATCTTAAACTAAACAATTAATTATTACAGGCCTTATATCACAAACGGGTTCCTTGATAGCCGCTCCGTTCTATTGGATCTACACGCTACTGAAGACGATAGTGACCACCACAGTAACCACTATTACGGAAACCGTAAGTATTAATTAATACATACATACATATTTAGGTGTATCGCCTTCCTTTAAATCATTAGTAGACATAGCCTTGGAAATATAATAAATTCTTGGTCTCTTTTACTAAAACTAAAAGGTTGTGATGGCATTGATTAAATATTGATACAGATTGCCAATCTATCGCCCCATAGATAGAATTAAGGATAACTTAAAACATTATATTGTATAATGTGATCCTAATTGTAAAATTGTTATCCCACTGTGTTATGAGGTTGTTCTATTAAAAGCCGAAGTAATGTATCCTGTGATGTGTGAAGTACTATATGATGGATAGCGAAAATTCTTTTTATTTCCCTTTTTGATAGCTATATTATTTACCAATACGCCTTTTACACCAGATAACGTCAGCGCCATCTACAAACCACGTGGCCTACGAAACTTCTACCCGCTCCCGCTATGACGTCACAAAGAAGAGAAGATGGTGGCCGTGGCTATTGCTTCTTCTACTGCCGCTTTTCGGCTATGGATGTGAGTATTATTCATTTATAAAACATAAACATCACAACCTCAATATTCATGGTAACAAGTGACTTAAGAGATATTATTGTGCCCCAAAGTTTCTGTCCACTCGAAAGGGGTTAATGTGTATTACAGATAAAAATAACATAACATACTTCTTGATATATAAGACTTAATAAAAATTAATTTCATAAACTGACACAGATTCATAAATGAAAATATGCAACAATACATGCAGGATTTTAAACGCTAGTAATTTATCATCTCAATAATACATACATAGTCTCCGAAATAATTAATAATGTACACTAATTGCGCTAATTTTATAACAATTAGCTTATTGTATGAATTGAACCTAAGAAATATTTCAATTAATTTTCAGCCTACTACACATACGAACATTTTGACGAAATCGCGATGCCAAATTTCACAGATTTTCGTATCGACTTACCTGAATTCAGTGCGTTAGAGCTTACAAAACTTTCCTTACCGACTCTCCCTAACATAACTATGCCAGAAATCAATATATCTTTGCCAAAAATGGACTTTATTCCCGATATTAAAGATAAAATGCCAGATGTGGCTGAAACGTATAATGTTTATAAGGGCATAGTACAGAATCGGGTTTCCGATGCTTCGGATTATATGAAAGTGGTGGCAGATAGTTGTGTTGAGGAGATGAGGCGGTTTTGGAACGGTATTATTGGGTGAAGCGAGGGTTTAAGTGAAAGATGATACATTTTTTTATAATTACATATGTATTTTGTAACTAATGAATAGAACTGAAATAGTTTAGCAAATCTGACGTAAGGTTTATAGTGAATACGAAATTGCAACTTTTGTTTCACTAAAATAGTGGAAAATTGTGCCTTTAAAAATATGTATCGAAGATCCGTAAATATTTATATTATTATAATAATTTCATTGAGTGACCTATTAGATATTATACCTCCGAGGTTTCTCTCCTCGCCGAAAGGGCTTAAAGGACGTGTATGTATGTTATTTCATCGCGCACAATTTGTTAATTATATAAAAATGTATTATCATACACTATTTTATGAAATATTTATTACATAGGTAATTTTCATATATGTATTGAGATATATAGAAATATCTCAACTATAATTATGGCCTGATAAATAATAGATATAGTTGACATTAAAAAAAAATTATACAATATATTATATAAGAATATTATTTTTGTCTTTCTATAGACAATAATATAAAGCAGCTTTTATTATTTATAATTGCAGTGTTGATTGCGTGATTATTTATTTCTATTTTTGTGAATTGTTTATTTGAAGATTTATTTAAAAGAAAGTATCAAAATTATTTGATTCTTCAGTATTTGATTTCGTGTGAAAAAAAATATTACAAATATGAATAGATGTTTAATTCGAGCTATATTTTATTTCTATGGTTAATTACCCAGAAAATACCTGAAATTTTCCATTTATTATCGTACTGATATTATATACGTACCACTAAATTTTTTGGCTTTTACCTTAGACGTTGAATATTTATTTGACATATTCAGTATCCATTGCCCTCAGTATATTTTGTTCGAATTAAGCATCTTTATTAGTTTTAAGTTTTGATTTGCCATACATTTGCTTTAAAGTGTTTGTACCTGCGTCTTTTAATTTATTATGATTCTATTCTATAGCCCATCAGACGTAATACACTATTTATCCTTGAACATATACTTCAAAAAGTGTTCAAATGACATTATTGGGTACTAGATCAAGTTTAAACAACACAACAAAGTCACAAGTTAAAAAAAATGGGCTTCTTATAACGTCTAAATTATTGAAATAGAATCAGTGTAACTTTTATAGAGTAGAATAGGTTTAAGTTAATTTAAAATGTTCTTAATTTATCACTTTGGCTTGGGTTCTCCACTCCACTTTTTATGTTCAATTCAGTGTAGCGTAATTTGCATTTATATGTATGACAATAGTTATTTTTAACTTATCACAAGACAAAATATTTTACTAATATGAATAAAAATAAATGCTAAATATTTCGCAAAACATTATTCTATTGGCCAATAATATATACAACCATTGCTAACACTGAAATTGAACAGAAAATTAGCTATTAATTTTAAGACTTATGTGCTAACCAAATTTATTTAAAGTAATTACAAAATTAAACTCAAAAGACTTAACCCCTAGTCATAAGATTATAACAATTGGTTCTCCTTTTTTTAGTTATTCATGGGCTGGGTTTAGTTAAGTATAATATAAACGCTACATGTTCAAATGATTTTAAATATATGTCGATTAATCTCAATTGTTTTTTATTTCTCTCTCACTCTCCCACATAATGTAAGGGCTAATTGGGGAAGGATAGAAAGTGTTTGCAAATGTTAAACAAGGACCTCAATTAGGTGAGTTCCTTTTCAAATACTAATTGCTTGTCCACTCTGTCCTTCCCTGAACTAAATTGAACCTTGAATATAACATTTACATACTATTACATTATGTGGGAAGGACAGAGAAATTTACGAAAAACAACGAAAAGTATAACAATTTTCTCTATTACAGGTTACAACTACGCGGATGAAATCAAAGAGTACATACCCCAGAAAGAGACCATAGTTTATGTAAATAGCAATGATGTGGCCAAAGAGAAAATAATAGTACAAGATCCAACGTTAAACAAACGTCTAGAGGCTTTGGAAAAATGGGCAGAATCCGTCAATTTTAAACTGCAACAGTTCAACGAGAAACTTCTAGAACTAGACGGAATCGAAACCAAAATAGAATCGCACACAATAAAGCATTTACAAAACAATCTCATACAAATATTCAACGTGGAAGGCGAGAACGAACTCATAGCTGAGAAACTAAAAGCCTACTTCGACAAACATTACGTATCCAAACACCAACTGAACGTAATGAGTACTAAACTGCACGAAGAAATCAACGCGAAGACACCGGGAATAGACGAAGAGAGAGTGAGGCAAATGATTGAGGAGTACTTAGCGATATTCGAGAAGAAACAACTGGAAATACTGGTTCATAAGATACAAGAGTATGTGAAAGAGATCCATGTGCATAGAACGGAGACAGGGTTTGATGTAGACGCGGTGAAACGGATTGTGGCGCAGATGCTACAGGTCTATGACGCGGATAAGACTGGCATGGTGGACTATGCTATGGAGTCTGCAGGTGAGTTTTTGATACTTGTTACAATGTTCGTGAAATATTTTACGAAAGCAGTAGTGCCAAGTTGGATGTCAATAGAGTTGAATTTGAATACAAATTTTTTTGGTGGTACCATGGTAGATCTCGTTAATCTGGATCATGTATAAAACTTTTCGTCTTGTAGTGTCGGTACGACTTAAAGATGTAAAAATTACGTTCATTTACAAAGTAACCTTAAAAATTCAAACTATTAAGCTTATGATATCAGACAAAATAGAATAATTAATTTTGATCCTGAATCATAATGTTTCATGAGATTAAAGTCATGAAGCATCATATCATATGCATATTTCACATATATCCCCTATTTCCATAATGAGAGTTAGGTTAGTCAAATATCGCATTAATATTACATCTGTATAAACCACATACATTTCTATTCCAGGCGGACAAGTCCTCTCAACGCGCTGCACAGAGTTATACCACATAAAGACGAAGCAGTACTCCATCTTGGGCATCGGGATTCCGTTCGTGTACACGTCGCCGCGACACGCGCTCACGCCGGGGGCGGTGCCCGGCGAGTGCTGGGCTTTCCAGGGGTTCCCTGGGTATCTGGGTGAGTTATGGAGGTCTCTTTGGTCTTAAGGAACATATTATATACATATAGTATATTCGCTTTAAGAAAATAGTGACGTCATCAAGGTCTCCATGATTTAACCAATGAGATTTTATAGGAATTGTCTGTTATTGGTCAATGTGACTTCTTTTCTCATTTACTCACGTCTCATTGGTCAGTTTGACTTCTGATTATCATGACGTCACTATTTACTTAACGCGAATAGACTATAGATACAAGTTATATATGTAGTTGGGTGATCTGATTTTGAGAATATTTATAATAGATACGGGTTGGACATAGATCAATATTGCTTCAGATTCTACTGGTAAAAGTTAGGAAGATTTGAATCATTCTAGTATCATTTCAAAACGAAACGTCAAATGTCATGAATTAAGGCTTTAACTCCTACTTGTCACTTTGGGTACTTTTATCTAGTGAATAGCACTATGTGTTTCTTTATTCTTGTAATAACTTTTATTTTTATATTTTTTGTTCCAGTTATAAAAACGTACGCGATAATAGAAGTGACAGGCTTCTCGATTGAGCATATGTCCAAATTGTTAGCAGTGGACGGCAAGATTGAGTCTGCGCCTAAGAATTTCTCCGTTTATGTAAGTGAACTATTCCTATACATTCAAATTCACTCCCTATAACTTCTTCATTGAAATTACAATAATATTGATATCAATATTCGCCTCTTGAGCAAACTGCTTTGGCAGGTCCAAAACAGTATGATCAATATTATATATTGTAAAGGTTTGGTAGAATCCGAATAAAAAAAATCAAACGCATTCACGACCATTAACCCTTGCGGGGTAGTCAGAGGTTCAGATGTCCATCTCCGCAATTTCGAAGGTAGTAATTCTATGGACACCTCGAACCCACGTGTTAACCAGATAGTCAGTACTCAATGTGACAGATGGTCAGTCATGTCGCCATTTACAAGCACTAACTATTACCTGTTCGGGGAACAGGTAGGTTTCCTCACAATGTTTTCCCTCACCGTATAATTCGATGCATTTCGTAAATGTGTTTTAATTACGAAAATGTACATAGAAATTCATTAAAATTCATTTCCATTGGTACATGCTCAAGTGGGATTTGAACCCTGTACCCACTGATACAGAGTCAAGCCCCAAACAACTGAGCTACGTCGAATTTAATTTTTAATTGGAATCCGAATCTGTGGAAAATTATTATAAAATTTAGGTAAAAGTTGATATGATATTCCTTATTTTCTCGCATTCCTTTGATTTCTCTTTGAATAAATGAAAAAATGAACTGATTATACATATGGTTTATACAATAACACGGGATTAACAAAGGATGACAATAGTAATTCTAATCGTTCTATTTTCTTTAAACTATCTTAAAAACTTGTTTCTTTTTGCAGGGTTTACGCGATGAGATAGATACAGACCCCCATTTGTTCGGTGACTACGTATACGATGTCAATGGGACCTCAATACAATATTTCCCAGTGAAGTATCCTAAAACAGAAAACATTGGTGGCGTTCAATACCCAATCGCTCACGACATTATTGAACTTAGAATAGAGTCTAATCATGGCAACCCTACTTATACTTGTTTGTACAGATTCCGTGTACATGGCAACCCTCTGTCGGATATAAGGAGGGCTACAGAAGATAGTATAAGAGATAGTGAATCGCAGTGAGTGATAAATAGTGTTAGTGAAGTGAAATATTAACATTCCTGTCAATAGTGATAAGGTGGTTGAAACTGTGGACATAGTAATCCAAAGTACAAATTTGTGAGCTGATCAAGTTTTAATCGTGGACTTTTTTACTTTTTCAGTTATTATTTTCGTTAATTTTTAGGTTTTTAGAATAACTGTTTGATGGAATGTTTTGTATAGTTACCCCTATCGATTGTCTTAATAGAATAGTATGCAGCAGTGTAAAATTGTAAATAATTAATATTAAGTTAGTTAAGATCACACTTAGGTTGTTTTCTTTATGTTCAAGAGATGAATTTTGTTTTGCTTTTATTTTTATTTAGTTCCTTGCTTTGAAGGCGGTCCAAATCTCTTTAGTGTAGGAAACGCAACTAGTCCGTGTCTTTGTAACAATTAGGTGTTTTTTTTTATTAAGATTTTTAGCATGTTTTTATGGAGATAGATTGTAGGAAACTTCTTAGAAGTCGATTTATAGTATGTGTTTTTTTATATTTAATTCCTAAAGTAAGTTAAGTATGAATAGATTCAGAACACAACTAGTATAAGGTATGAGATGAAGGAAATAATAAAATAGGCTAAAATTCGGTTTTTAGAATATTTTTATCATGGAAATTTGTTTTTTATTATTCTTGTATTAAATTACGTTACACGCATACTTTCTACAAAGTATTCATTTAAAAAACATTATTTTGTATCTTGCCCAGTTTTGTGTTTAATATATTAACCAAATTCAGTTAAGTAACTGATAAATCCATTTATTAATGTCATGAAACTCTGCAATAATGTGCAATACATGAAAAATATTTATAATAAAAATTATTACGTAACGAGAGTTACGTTGGTTATATTTTGTCTTTGGTCATGTCATTTAAATTTATCTGCCGCGACTCTAAAATTACGATCTACATTTAAGACGAAGATTAATAAATGTACCTTATTGCCGAATGTTGAATAAAGTCAGTCTGTGTTTTTATTCACTTATTATATCAATAATATAAGATAGTTTGCCCACCTTTAGCTTTTGAGGCTAAATTTAAAGTATTCAGTTCATTTATCTTTATTTATTTAAATGTATATGTACATATTTATCAAAATTACACACTTCGGATTTTTTTTTATTTAGAGACCTCGTTATTGTTATTTGTAACTTCAAGTACTTATCATACTTTAAATGAAGCTTTATGCTTTATAATATTCTTAAAAGTAATATATGTGAGAACTAAGTTTACTTCATATCAGAAGAACTTATCTGTCTATTCAAAGTAACTGAATTCACGTTATAATACATATGTGTAAAAAAGTTCATAATACCATTTTGTAAAGCTAAATAAATCATGGTTTCCTTATATATATTTTTTTATTATGTTCGTTTTGAAAACTTATAATAAGGTAATTTTACACAAATCCGAATGTCAACGAAATGTGCCTTATTTAACTTACAGGTGTTATTTGTGTAATAATAAAAGTCTGTTCTAAGTACCCACTCATAATAATAAGCGAGCATGTTCAGAAATGTTTTGTACAAACCTAGAGTATCACTATGTTGTACGTAATAAAATGTGTGTAAAATAAAAATGTGTTTTATTACATAAAATATAAACCCCGATACAGTAAAAAAGAGTTACTTTAATATGGTCCGTCCATTAAAACGATTCATATACTTTATAAACTTGTACCTTCAGACTGGTAAGTAGAGATGTATGTAGTGTACATAATAAATCAAAAAGCTTGATACTGACGTCTGTCGTGAATGAAAGGATGCTAAGTAGCTGCCGTTCTTCCCGGCATGCCATAGGAGGCGACTATGGGTAAATTAAATCTATTAGGCGATGGACTGACAACATGTCATCAATGTTTCAACATGACATCACAACCCCAATATCCTAAAAAGGGGTCACTTTTTAGCGATATAATATTTCCGAGGTTCTGTCCTTATATGTATGCGATTTATGGCCATCTCATAAAACAATAAGAAAAACCTATCTAACGCTCTCTACATGGTCACTACCTTGGAGACACTATTATAACTCTGAGATTACTTTTTTGCTTGAAATTGCGGTTAAGATATCATACAGAACATTGGTGGTACTTTTCCATCACTCAATATATTCCATTTTCCCTATTCTTCTCTTACAACGTGCCTGAAAGAACGGCAGCTAGTTATTTTTAAGTCCTAGACAAGCACGAGACATACATACTTGTACATAAAAACATATATTCACCCTTTAATAGTAGTTAGATTGAAGACCATCGTATATAGAAAGAAAATTTTCGTTAGCTATTCCAAATCTTCATTATTACACCGAGCGCGCGAGCGGTGGCAACGTAATAGCCACGTATAGCGTAGGAGGTGGCGCTAAGCAACCGCTCGATCGCGCGGTGAGGTGGGGAGGGCGGTGCGGCGGTTGACGCAACGGTAACCAACCGAACGAACGAATACGCTTCGGCCTGCCTCGGCGTCATGACGTTATCGCGTTTGTAATATGATGACTGACAAATTTATAGAATTAGTTCGCGCTCATCCCTCTTTATATGATAGTAGAGATGGTGGTTATAAAAATTTGACTACCAAAGCACAAATTTGGGAACAAATAGGAAAGGAATTTCATGAAACAGGTAAGTGTTGATACGCTTCTCTAGAACGTACCAAGGTAAAGACTTGTCGCATTGCTATGCGCTCGTGTATTTAATACGTTTAGTCCGTCACGGTTCGTAAGAAACAGTACTTATGAATAGATTCTGATATTATTAAAGTTTTTGTTTCGTTAATACCTTTGTATCACAACTTTATCAAAAACTTCGTATAATAAAAGATAATTATATGATAACATACTATTATGTAGAGATTATACTTATACAGTCAATTCGCTCGCAGGGTGGGATTAAAGTATTATAGGTACACCTGTGATGATGCTGATGTAAGCCAGAGTAAAACACTGTATGTTTCTAGTATACTGCAGAACCGAAAAAACGTTAAACGTAACTGATTTGTTATATATAGTCAGTCATGGTGGTTGATCATACGTTACAGCAAACGTGTTTCGGTTAGATATAAATAGTTACATATATCTAGATAGCTGGTTTTCCCACTACACCTTATAAACATATCTACTCTTTTGATTTGCAGCTGAGAAAGTCAAGATAAAATGGAAGAACTTACGAGACAACTATTTGCGGTACAAAAAAGAACAAAATATCGAGCCAGGTTTGAGGAAATTCTCCAAATGGCCATGGAGTAGTCATCTAACATTTCTAGATGGAATAGTGATGGAACGGGACACGTCTGTAGATAATAGTAACAATGATAATTTAGGAATATTGTCAGAAGAGAATGCGCCTCATATAGCGTTTTTTACATCAGACATCACTTACGATGACCAAGTAACTTTCGACAAACACATATACCCAGATACTTTAAATCGATGTAAAAGGTTCAAAAGAATGAGCGATACTGAGGAATCGACTATGCGGCATGAGGTTCCCTTGGAAACAGATGCTATCGAACTTCTATTCAAAAGCTACGCCCAAACTTTCAGGACTTTTAGTCCCAAGAACCAAGTGTCTATGAAATTGGAATTGGCGAAACTCTTCGCTAATATGGAAATGCAGGAGATAGATGAAAAGAGTTCTATAAAAGAAGAGATACTGGGTTAAGACTAGCCTCTCTATAGGTTATGAGTATGCACCAATTGCCTTTAAAGGGCTTTGAGGGACTGAAGGAGTATTCCTAACTTTAGGGCGATCCTTTAATGCACGAGGAGTTTATGTAATACCAGATAAGTTAAGACCTCGTAATATCAGTTGAAACTGTGATATACATAAACATGCAAGAATAATACTATTGTTTTTGGCGACTTTATGTAAATATGTACAATAAAATTGTTTTAGTTTAATATTGTGCCTTATTGCTTTTAATCCATGGATCGATTGCATGCCCATATAATTTCAACTTAAATATAGACACAATGGCATTTACACAAAAACGCTTTTACGACGGTGTTGTCAGAGGTTAATTCTATGGTCACATACGAATTGACCGGATAGTAACTACTTTAGTAATAAACTAGTAGGTAGTGTCGTCATTTACAATTAACTGTGTAAATATTTGCCACAGATATTGCTTGGAATCAGTATTTCGTAAAATTCGTCGCATTGAAACGTGAATCTTTGGACTTTCTACATCAGTGTCAGTTCATATCAGATTCGTCACGTCACGCATTGAAGCGTTGTTTTGATATATTATTGCAACGAATGCCCACCTCTTTTGGGTATAATGGATGTACTTTTAAAATTATGTGTACCTTTGGTGAAATTTATAACAGTAAATTATCGATGTGTATTTGTAAAAGGGTATAAAAGAAAGAGTTATTAAATTTGAATTTTTTTTCGTGAATTTTAATTTTTTTATAATTTATAAATGACCTAGTAAGAAAGTAGTCTTATCCGTTTCAGCACATACAATCAACATTCATGAGATTACAAAAATCCTTTGGCGAGTGCAGTGTAGGGCGACGGCCCTGCCCTCGCGAACCTACCATCCGCGCATTTACATAATAATATCTTACGTACAAATTAAATTAACGGAGTATAAGCCTATGCAGTCGCCGGGCGGCGGAGATCGCTTAGAAGCACTTCCTGTGCACGATCGATGGGCCGGACTCGTCGTACTCCTGCTTCGAGATCCACATCTGCTGGAAGGTCGACAGGGACGCGAGGATGGAGCCTCCGATCCATACGGAGTACTTCCTCTCCGGGGGAGCGATGATCTTGATCTTCATCGTAGAGGGAGCGAGCGCGGTGATTTCCTTCTGCATACGGTCGGCGATTCCTGGGTACATGGTGGTACCTCCGGACAGCACTGTGTTGGCGTACAGGTCCTTACGGATGTCCACGTCGCACTTCATGATGGAGTTGTAAGTGGTCTCGTGGATGCCACAGGCTTCCATACCCAGGAATGATGGCTGGAAGAGGGCTTCTGGGCAACGGAATCTCTCGTTTCCGATGGTGATGACCTGTCCGTCGGGAAGTTCGTAGGACTTCTCGAGGGAGCTGCTGGAGGCAGCGGTGGCCATCTCCTGCTCGAAGTCGAGGGCGACATAGCAGAGCTTCTCCTTGATGTCACGCACGATTTCTCTCTCGGCGGTGGTGGTGAAAGAGTATCCCCTCTCGGTGAGGATCTTCATGAGGTAGTCAGTGAGGTCACGACCGGCGAGGTCAAGACGCAGGATGGCGTGGGGCAGCGCGTATCCCTCGTAGATGGGCACCGTGTGCGAGACACCGTCGCCGGAGTCCAGCACGATACCGGTGGTACGACCGGAGGCGTACAGGGAGAGCACGGCCTGGATGGCCACGTACATGGCGGGGGTGTTGAAGGTCTCGAACATGATCTGGGTCATCTTCTCTCTGAAACAAACGAAAGGGCGGTCAGAGGGTGGTCACGCGAGGGGCAGACGGCGGAGGGGCCGCAGGGGTCGCGAGGGGCGGACGCTCACCTGTTGGCCTTGGGGTTGAGGGGGGCCTCGGTCAGCAGCACGGGGTGCTCCTCGGGGGCCACTCGCAGCTCGTTGTAGAAGGTGTGGTGCCAGATCTTCTCCATGTCGTCCCAGTTGGTGACGATGCCGTGCTCGATGGGGTACTTGAGGGTGAGGATGCCTCTCTTGCTCTGGGCCTCGTCTCCGACGTAGGAGTCTTTCTGGCCCATGCCCACCATCACACCCTGGTGCCTGGGGCGGCCCACGATCGAGGGGAACACGGCGCGGGGAGCGTCGTCTCCGGCGAACCCGGCTTTGCACATACCGGAGCCATTGTCCACTACCAACGCGGCAACTTCTTCGTCACACATTTTGGTTTATCTGAAATAAAAACAATTTCCATTAGCACTATTGAAAACTTAATGCAACATATTAAGTTACGAATCAAGAAAGAAACCAATTAGAATTACGAAAGCATTCATTCTCTCAACATTCTCACATCCATGTTTGGTAATAGAAGTCGTGGGCTGTGTGGTCTCCAAATGAGGGCATAGGCTGTGGGCGAGTCACCGGAGACCCAACTAAATAAGGCACATTTTAATAGGGAGAACAATTACTAATCTATCTATAGGAATTTGTTCTAGAGGCAAATATAGGGGCATAACTAATTAAATCACTGACAAAAATTTCGGTTATTTCAAAGTTCGTTAAAATTTAAATAACGGTAACGATAAGTAAACCGAATTTAGGGTGCAGGATATAATAAAAAAACGGATGATATTCGGGACACAAGTGGAGGCCACGCCTACCAACCGGCTCCCACAGCCAAGCGACATAGACCTCAAAAAATCATCAGTGTAACGTCATCACTTTTCACGAAAATAATACACAATCAATCACAATTTCCACACCAATACGCGTCACATTTCACTAATGAGATAACCACTAACGTCAACTTACATTTAATTTAAAAGTCCTATTAATAAATAAGTTATATCGCTAATGCACAGCCCGTTCTAAGCTGTACAACAACACTACACAAGCTAACTCCGTGAAATGACGCCGCTGCGCGCGTACGGAGTATTTATACGAGTGGTTATCGCGGAGCCCCTCTCGGTGGAGAAGCAAGGCTCTACGCCAATCAGGGCCTTCGGTGGATTTCATGACCATATATGGTATTGTCGACGGCGAGACTCCGCGACACCCCCCGCACCTCAGGCCAGACGGCTCGCGGGATGCGGGCGGCGGAAAGGGTCTTTGCAACGCATACCAGCCGGCGCGGCATTGATATCGATAACGGCCACCGAGCACAGCCTAGCGACTACATCGAACTACAACTCAATAACAACGCCCTACAGCTATTTTTAACCTATCTAGATAGATTTTAATACAAAACCTTGAAATAATTTACTCAAATTTATTATTTTCTAAACTACCGACATTACCAACAAATTGGATGGATTGTTTATTCAATACACCAAATTATCGTGATAATTTTCGGCCTTCATATTAATATTTTCATTAAATCCTCACTTTATTCTTTACTTGTCATGATTATATCAACATAATTTATGTACCCTAAGATACGCTACATTAACGTAGATTTCTTATCTCGATAATATCACCTGATGACACGTAACGTAGAAATTGTTTGAGCACTTACGTCAAACGTAACGTTTCATTGGATCTCAAACTCAAGCTGCCTTCTTTACACTAAATGTGTACTTTCTACATTATAATATACACGACAGACTGTGAGAACATTTTCGAAGATCATAAGAACAGTTCTTAGAGTACCCGCCACATACGGTGGCAGTAGCCAAACTTGGAACTAAATTTGACGTTTCCGCCATTGCGTGTTATTTTGTATGAAAAGTAAATTTAGTATTACCAGCGTTGTGTTTTTTGCCCACTCTTTGTAATTTTTATGTTTGTTAAGGGTGATTATAATAAATTGATTTCCGGAGTTTCTTGTTAGTTCTTCTCCAAGCTAGGGTCTCCGCTGATCTAACCTCGGTAAAAAATATGTAAAGACAATGCTCAGTGCCATGTTTGAAATAATAGTTTTAAGAGATTCGCGATTTATACTCATGATATAAGATATAAGGGTGTGTATAAGATTGATTGCAGCTGTGGGAAATCCTATGTCGAACAGACTAAACGGTCTATTGCGGACAGAGTGAAGGAACACATAATATATGTAATATATAATAAGAAGGATAAGTCCCGTTAATTATTAATCATGTTTGAAATAGTATAATAAACATATTTTGACTTTGATATATTAATTTGTTTTATTTGAGTTTATAGCTCTGCAACCAAAGATCGTTACAAATGAAACCTATAATGTTTCGAGCCGTATGGCACAGTGAGTGCTAGTTTTGGCGTGTTTACTGGTAACACTGAATTACGCGACTGTGGCGACGCCTCCAACTGCCACCGTATGTGGCGCGATCTCTACGCCTGTACTGAATATTGCTGCGTGTTGTATGAATAATAATATTTATCCATTTGCACTAAAGTATTCTTATGAATATTAAAACAGTAAATATGTTTTCAAAGAAAATATGTAACGTGTAAAAAGGTAACTTAGAAATAAGAGATCTAGAAATATCTCGAAATAAATACTTTGAAAAAAGTCTCAAAAAGGGTATGTGAATGACAACCAGTGACAACTTTTAGAAAATCTATCGATTGGTAAAGTAAATTTGGAAGAAAGTGACTCACCTAGAGATAGTAAGAGCTGAAAACGAACGAACGCTGTTGGAAGGCCCGAAGAAATGCCGGCCGGTACAATGTCGAGCCGAGGTCGATTTGCTTCACTTCACCACGCAAGCGCCACGGGGAATTGAGTGGACCTCAAAATACACTCTCCAACACGCTACAATAACCTAGAAAATGAGGTAAAATTAATTTTAGTCCGGCATTCGACGGGAACTTATATATTTCAATGTTTTATGACGCCTGCCAAAATTTGATTTCGGAATGTCATTCTAGATGAAAATACGGCAACCATAGCGACAATAGACAATACCATATAAGGACATGAGAAAATGATGCATTTCACTCTTTCTATCTGCTACCTTTCTGCATTGTGGTTATTGCATGACTGAGAAAACTGCATTCATTAAAATGATGCACAAATATAGCACAAACGATCCCATTTTTAATAAGACAATAATTTTGTTATGTGTTTTATTTCGTAGATGATTTTCGAAGGTTTGTTTTTCAGTTATTTCTAAAACCCTATCGCATGATAAGCTAAAAGAAATAACGATAACACGTTTTATCGAACTAGATTATTAGATTATCATGGCAAAGAATGTACAGTGACGTGACTGAGGAGTTCCGTATCTATAGAAATGTCATAAAAATGAATGGAGATATAATCTCGTCGTTCACCAACGAAATAACTTAGGAATCTATTTTCAAGTGTATTGACAAATTTCTTATGCTAAATCCTTCACACATCACGTTATGTTAATGAATGAAGTTCATCAGAGTTCATTGCTTTAATTGGATAGATATTTTACATAATGCACACGGCAGAAACGTTTTAGGATTTCTTGGCACTATGCTTATAATATGAAAGTGAGTTGTTCACATCAAAATTTATGAAGATGAAACTTTTACATCTGCTATCACAGTTTCACTTTTAATGGGAGAAATTAAGAACCTTAGAGTTTATTGACTGGAGCATTTGTATTATTTAGAATATGTTAGAAAATACGTCACGTATTTATGATTATAAAATTCTATTGAGATTACGGAGTCCAAGTTTAAAAAACATTGTATACCTCTGAGTCATACACTGTTATGGACATGTTAAATATTTTCTGCGATCACACTTGTAACGTATGATGACTCAAACTTGGTATTGGTACAAATCATTGACTAATACGAGGATATCGGATCCAAAAAGGTTTTGTTTAAGAATGGACTGCATGCTCATTATTTTTGTGGCGCGAATTTCTCTAATAATGAATGACGAAAATGTCTGCCAATTAAATGGAAATTAAGTTATTACGAATATTATATTCATTATTACTTGCCGTTTCATATAAATTATATGTATGTATCTAAATATGATAAACCTGTTAAACTATCTCATTAATAAATACTCCCATGAATTAAACTTTTATTAGTAGGTGGGAACCCAATTACCCATAAAACACTTATTCCTTTAAATGTTATGTTGTAAAAAAAATACAAAACAGTGGTTGAAAAGAAACTTTTTGAAAGGAAAAATGGCAGGTCGTAAAAGTATTTAAAATAGCAGTAATTTAAATGATATGACTTTTACGACCACTTCTCTTTCCTATTGTAAAGTTTTATTGAATATTTAGCTTATGGTCACGCAATGCTTGTGGTTAGTACGTAATTTATGTGATAAATTATTTAAGTATTTCTAAGGAGTTTCCTTCTTCAACCTTATAAAAGTATTTTGACAAATTTGAACTGAAAGAGTTTATGCACCTACATAAATTCTTGCCTTTTGGTTTAACATCGTCTTCGCTAAGGAACCGATCACCTAATCGCCTTCAAACATCCATCTGTTGTCGACAGGTGCAATCGTTTCTGCGTTAACGTAGTTTACCTTGAATAAACCACCCTAGTATAATAAGGCATGATATACTTAAATATAGTTTGAGAATATTTTTGTGATGATGAGTTATTTTTATTAAATCATGATAATATGTATAAGTATACGTTCAGTTTAATATGTTTACAGTTTAGTATGGTCGCGTATGTATCCTTGAAGGTGTTTTGAAAATCTAGTAACGTCCAATAAGGTCAGAAAATACCCTGATATCCTTACTATAGTCATTTTTACGATATTACCTTTTTACATTTACGCCTTATATTCTATTCGAGACCCGTACAGCCCAAAACATCCACAACTGTGATATTCCTTTATAAATCACAACAATAGTCTGTTGCTAGTACAACGTAAGATTAGATTAAACGCATTCTTGGTTGCATTAGGCATAGTAAAGTGCGCTTCACACGGCTTCTGAGCGGGTCCAGGGTCAAGGACGACGATCGATACTCTCCCCTCGTCACTGATGCACTCACGCTACCTCTGTTGGCGTAGGGTGTGTGCGGCGCTTTACAAGGGCATCAGTGTGATAGGGGTCTATACACTGACGTTTCTAAAGGTTGGAGGGAAAACGGAATAGTCGGGAAATAATCCAGTTTGACGCGAATTTATATTGATAAAGTAATTTATGGGGTTGTCTGCCCCCGAAATTTCGTATTATATCATAAATTTTGAGTCTGGAATTGGAATTCATTGGAAATTTGGAACATTCTTTTCAGAATACTATACATTACTTAATGCATTTTTGGTAAGTAAGTGCGTATCAGTTGTTGTCACATTAGATTTTCTAGCTTCAATAGACTGCTAACTCATTATTGAAATATCACTATAATTAGATACATACCCTACCGTTACGAGATACCATAGTACTGATAGTACCGATTACAAGAATCCTAGACGTAAGGCAGTTGGTTGCATTCAATTGAAGTAAACAAGGTTACAATAAAATTTAATATTCTATCCTTACATAAATGACGAAAGCAACCTTTGCAGAGTAGGTTACATGAATCACTAAACGAGGAAAGGGCCGGTGGATCTTATTAGTCACCTCTTGCGAGGTTTTATTTATCAAGTTACGTAGATGCTTCTTATGTGTATCCGGAACTTATTGGGACTGCCATTATCCGGGACAGTTATACTTACAATTTTGTCAAGATATTAATATATTTTCCCGGAAAAAGTTTTGTTAATTCTCGATTAAATGATAATCTTCACACACCAGCTCTATACTTGCAAGAAGTGATAGAAATCATGCTTTCGAGGGTCTGTCCGCCATAGGAGAGACAACGAATCGTGTGTATGTGTAAGTCTCAACAATATTGCCTCGGTATCTTAGTAATGTCCATTTCAATATTCACGGAAAACGCGTCCATTTCCAAGGAAACGCTCAATTGCTTCCGAATGACTAGCTACGTAACCAAATGACTCATATACGAGTAGAGATCGCGCCACATACGGTGGCAGTTGGAGGCGTCGCCACAGTCGCGTAATTCAGTGTTACCAGTAAACACGCCAAAACTAGCACTCACTGTGCCATACGGCTCGAAACATTATAGGTTTCATTTGTAACGATCTTTGGTTGCAGAGCTATAAACTCAAATAAAACAAATTAATATATCAAAGTCAAAATATGTTTATTATACTATTTCAAACATGATTAATAATTAACGGGACTTATCCTTCTTATTATATATTACATATATTATGTGTTCCTTCACTCTGTCCGCAATAGACCGTTTAGTCTGTTCGACATAGGATTTCCCACAGCTGCAATCAATCTTATACACACCCTTATATCTTATATCATGAGTATAAATCGCGAATCTCTTAAAACTATTATTTCAAACATGGCACTGAGCATTGTCTTTACATATTTTTTACCGAGGTTAGATCAGCGGAGACCCTAGCTTGGAGAAGAACTAACAAGAAACTCCGGAAATCAATTTATTATAATCACCCTTAACAAACATAAAAATTACAAAGAGTGGGCAAAAAAACACAACGCTGGTAATACTAAATTTACTTTTCATACAAAATAACACGCAATGGCGGAAACGTCAAATTTAGTTCCAAGTTTGGCTACTGCCACCGTATGTGGCGGGTACTCTACTACTGAGATTGAATCATTTACGACGTAGTCAAAATGTCAGTGGGGCAGGTTATTTTTACTCGCGGGCCTTGAACTTGGATATAAACAGCCCAGGAGAGATTGGCCCGAAATAGCCTGCGTTCACGCATGTTCCAGATACGAAATATTCTTCCCACAAACGGTTATAATCGGAACGGTGACATCCCTCAGCCAAACATCTATTGTTCTGTATGTCAATATTTGAGTTTCACGTGATTCATGCGATTAAACATGCAGTCATAAGTAATACGGTCATGGTTATGATGTCATTAGAGGTGTGGTCTCGTTAGGGATTCTAATTTTATCCCCTTTCTGTTTTGACTGCAGTACAGTGGGTCCAATTAGTCTTATGAAATTACGCTCAACGATTACTGTAATGCTCTCGTAACTATAAAAATGATTTTGTTTGTTTATCAAAGCTGCTTTTCATTTATTTACTTTTATAAACATACAAATTAGTAAATGGTAGAAACAATGTTAACAAATTAAGTCATTATTTTGTCAAATATTGCATTAGATGCGTAAATATTGACAAATGTAATGATGTTAAATCGTATCACATTAAGACAAATGGTTTATTTTTAACGCAAATATGTGAATGATAAGTTATTGAGCAGAATGCTTCAAAGACACGTAAAAGCAATTAAGCATCATGAATATTGAAAAACGATTTATTTAGGAAACTGTGTCAGCTTGCGGTTCTGAACGAGCCAAGAAGCAAAGTGGCACTTTCGTCCGATTCTGTACAATATTGGTCAAGTAGAGAATTTTCAAGAGTTTTACTTTTTAGAAAGTGGAGCTGCTACAAAGACGCACTTTGGTGCGAGTCAATTAAAACTCATGCGCTGTGCGGCATGGCATGGCGTGGATCTGCGCACATACCTGTGCAGTGGCCACTATCGAACAGGAATGGGGGGCAACGACCGGAGCAAAAATAAAAGTGGCTCGCTGATACCGGTACTTCGTTTTATTAAAAAGGTGGTTAGTAACAACTTCATAAATACAAAAGACAACAAAGGAACTAGGACATCCTCCGTATAATTACGTAACATGCATATTACGACACCTTAAATCTATTAATTAAATAATGTACTTAATTAAGATCACGAGCATTGTTTGAGCAAACCCAGAGGGTTCAAATGGTGTCATAAACCATATTTTGGCTAACTTCTTAGAAGCACTTCCTGTGCACGATGGAGGGACCAGATTCATCGTACTCTTGCTTGGAGATCCACATCTGCTGGAAGGTCGACAGGGACGCGAGGATGGAGCCTCCGATCCATACGGAGTACTTCCTCTCCGGGGGAGCGATGATCTTGATCTTCATCGTAGAGGGAGCGAGCGCGGTGATTTCCTTCTGCATACGGTCGGCGATGCCTGGGTACATGGTGGTACCTCCGGACAGCACTGTGTTGGCGTACAGGTCCTTACGGATGTCCACGTCGCACTTCATGATGGAGTTGTAAGTGGTCTCGTGGATACCGTTAGATTCCATACCCAAGAATGAGGGAGCGAAGAGGGCTTCTGGGCAACGGAACCTTTCGTTTCCGATGGTGATGACCTGACCGTCGGGAAGTTCGTAGGACTTCTCGAGAGAGCTGCTGGAAGCAGCGGTAGCCATCTCCTGGTCGAAGTCGAGGGCGACGTAGCAGAGTTTCTCCTTGATGTCACGCACGATTTCTCTCTCGGCGGTGGTGGTGAAAGAGTAACCCCTCTCAGTAAGGATCTTCATGAGGAAATCAGTGAGGTCACGACCGGCGAGGTCAAGACGCAGGATGGCGTGGGGCAGCGCGTATCCCTCGTAGATGGGCACCGTGTGCGAGACACCGTCGCCGGAGTCCAGCACGATACCGGTGGTACGACCGGAGGCGTACAGGGAGAGCACGGCCTGGATGGCCACGTACATGGCGGGGGTGTTGAAGGTCTCGAACATGATCTGGGTCATCTTCTCTCTGAAACAAACGAAAGGGTGGTCAGAGGGGTGGTCACGCGAGGGGCAGACGGCGGAGGGGCCGCAGGGGTCGCGAGGGTGGACGCTCACCTGTTGGCCTTGGGGTTGAGGGGGGCCTCGGTCAGCAGCACGGGGTGCTCCTCGGGGGCCACTCGCAGCTCGTTGTAGAAGGTGTGGTGCCAGATCTTCTCCATGTCGTCCCAGTTAGTGACGATGCCGTGCTCGATGGGGTACTTGAGGGTGAGGATACCTCTCTTGCTCTGGGCCTCGTCTCCGACGTAGGAGTCTTTCTGACCCATGCCCACCATCACACCCTGGTGCCTGGGGCGGCCCACGATCGAGGGGAACACGGCGCGGGGTGCGTCGTCTCCGGCGAACCCGGCTTTGCACATACCGGAGCCATTGTCCACTACCAACGCGGCAACTTCGTCGTCACACATCTTGATTTCTGTAAATTTGTAATTATTTAATTAGTAACTATTACTTGTGAATAATCTTACCCTAGCAGCAAACCCAAAAGATGATTGCTTTATTCAGCTGTTTTGTAACAAACACTGCCACGTCACTAAGTACTTGAGGAAAAATCCTTCTTATCACCAGATTGTGATCGTTATCGGTAAAAGTTACGCAACCTTTCCCCTTATTAGCTAACACTTTTCTATAATATCCAGAACTATTCGCGTTATATGTAAATAAATAATGCAATATTTAACAACAATAAACGAATGTTGGTTACCTTGTTTCGGGTCCTAGTCGTCGAGAGAAACGGCCGCGATTCGGAGTGCGCCGCTGCTTTTCCAAAAGTGACACGCGGGCTGCCAGCGTATCTTTATAAAAGACATCTTATCAATTCTCCGGCACTATCGCCGGCGATACGCCGCACCAATCGCTGGTCAGCCCCACGCTCGTGACCATATATGGCGAGCGAAGGCCCTTTCTTTATCGTCCACATACCAAAGCGGTTCGATTTTCAAGATAACGGCCCTAATCATCTGCCATAAAGCGATTTATCAATTAATGATCGAGGTGTGGATGTGATATGATTTAATGACTCTGGAATTTTGCAGTATTGCAAAGTTTTTTTTTCTTTTTATTTTCATATCAAGTTATCGTGTGTTTTGGATAAATATTGTGTATTCGTATAAAATTGGTTTGCGTCACTATAATTACATTTGATGTTTGCCCTACTTTCTTTCTCGTAGAAGTAATCGAGGAAAAAATAATAAAATCTAGGGTATTAACTCCTGTTAATTTTTAATTTTATTTGTCTTTTTTTACTTTATTATTAAATCATTTTATAATTTAATTCCGCAATTCAGGTAAGTAGATTTCTTTTATCTAATCACCTTGGTACTAATCTATGCAATTTATCGTTCTTGAAAATAATCACTTTTTAATATTTCTGTTATGTCTTTCCCAGAATAAGGAGGACATAATGAGTACTTACGCAATACGAAGTTAATAAAAAGAATAAAAATGGTTGAAAATGTTGGTAGCTACATTTTAGGACCCTGTTTTTAATTTTCTAAAATGCTATTATCCATATCGTTTGTATTATTAGTACATTACCTGATCTAAATATATCTCAGACAAAATAGGCTGTCATAAGTTTACTTTATTCCGATTTCTCCAAGCTTATATGTTGTGAAGATTTAGGTATAAAAGCCGAAAGTACCGTTCTTTTTATTTGATTCGTCTCAGTGGGATGTGAACTATGGTATGTACCAAGTTATTGCTAATAGTGATGTGGTGGATGGAATAGCGATATATTAACACTCTTACTGGTTACCTACTTACCATATCGTACTCATATCTAAATAGTAATAAAATATATTCATATTCCGTATATTGATAATATCTAATTGATAGCGCTGGATCAGCTGATAGGATAACTTTTTAAAGTATTATATGTAAATTAGAAACAAATCTACGTTAATTCAGCATTGTTACATATTACTTCTACGATGATGGAAAACATTGTGAAGAAATCTAACTTAAACTGCGGATTAGTCAACGCCAGCTAACGGCCACTAGAAGACCATCAATAAAATATGTCAGGAGGTGATATCTGTTGAAATATGGATTCGTCACATACATTTAATCCACTATTCATTATAATCAGACCTAATATCAAACTTAACAACATTGAATTCCGGAGAAATAGTTGTGAATTCCAGAGTAATATTTCATTCATATCTTCTATCTAGTATACATTTAAGAATTTTTCTGATTATCTTTTACAATATGATATTTGATACTGAGTTCACGCATCTTGAGTAAATGTATACTCATCGTTACACCCAGCCCTAGAGCCGAAGCTTCGAACATAACGACTCAATGTACCGTACGACTCAAACACACTGGGTACGGACTTAGATCCATCTGTAGGTCAGTTACCTTATGTTATTTACGCAGCTTCACAATAATATGTAGAACAAGTGGTTTGGGAAACGGAATTAATGTAGACGGGTGACTTTTAGTAGGTATATCGTTATAGATTGCTTAGATTAGAGAAGTACTTTTGTGGATGATAAGCCAAATTCGTACTAGTTACTAGAATAGGTCACTTTTTCAACAATTTATTTATGATTAAATAAAACATGTAACAATCTTTAAGCATATGAAGATAAGCATTTATCACGGGCATATTATATTAAATAAATTTTAAAAATAATAAATAAACTTTATTTATAATAATAAATAGAGCACCAGGGTCTAGTCTAGAGTTGTTCTAGAGGCTGAATTTAAGGAATATTTATTCCCATTCTAGATTGATCCGGGTTGTTAAGGCATTAATATGGAAATTATTGAATTATTAACATATTTAATATTGCAATATAGTTGAAAAGTTGCTGGATAAACGACCAATACATTCCATTTACTTCCAAATAAAGGCTTTTAATTTAATGTTAACAAGTACAGGTTACACAAACGTTTGAGTCAGCAGAACGTAATTTTGACTAACTCGTAATACCCAGACAACTTCCAATAAAAGCCCAGTTAGTCACGTGTCTGCAGTTCCTTTTGCGTCCCGTCTGAGTGCAACTATCGATCTGCCCACCCCACCGCATTGTCTGCACAGACTAATGTGCAAGACAGGCGAAACTTATTTCTATTTACGAAATTACTTTTCCTGGAACAGACGACACTACCTGGACACTGAATTTGTAAACCTGTCACGATTGCAGATTATGGGGTAAATAAAGTACTTACCTTCATATTACAATATACATAAAATCTACTATTATATTATCTTACTAAGCAATTATCACATATTTCCCTTTTTTCCGAGTTTTAAAAATCACTTTCGCCAATAACATGGATTACATACACCATACATCACTTCATACTTAAATAGCAGTTATAGCCACTTCTAATGTCATTAGCTGACACTCTTGTATGGTATATTGTCTATTTTTTATGCGTTATATGTACATCTTACTAGGAATTGCATTTAATTACTTAACAGATAAAATATTTTTTCTATCATTGTAGCGAGAGTAATTAGGTTCAAAACTACAGTTAGTTTAATAATTACTCAGTCCATTATTTCGATACTCTATGGTAGCGGCCAATATAGTGAGTCATTCTTTTCCCTCGGGGTGCCAAATTTAATAAATTCAATGCCTGCATGGGGTGCTTTCGTGGTATTTACCTATTCTATACACACACGACTAACATTGGGCAGACAGAACTATGATACGAAATAGTTACTGTGATTGCTTGCTAGTCCAATCATCGTTGGCGTCTTATTTGACTTTTAATACTTTAATACTTGGTCGGACATTATACGGAGATACCCGACATTTTATGTATGAAGTAAGTTATGTATCATGATTTTAGGTCATGGTTAATATGTGTTATGGTAAATTACATACATAGAGGGAGTGCTGTGGTTTTCAGTTCTGACAATTTGAAAGAAATCGTAGCATGTCAGTGTATATATGCACTATAACACAAGTGCATATATACACATTTTATTTGTTAAATTAATCAAATGAAATAAAACCAGTATGTATTAATACTTATGTAAATAGGGGTTATTAAACGGCAAACTATTAGTTGATTGATATTCTCTATTCACACATTTGCATGTGCATGTTTTCATATGCAAAAATCCTTTAAAATAAATGTAATACGGTTTCGTAACTGAGAAATGATTAATGAGTCGAATAAGGAAAATAAATTCGTATGGTAATAGACGAAGTTTCTAAATAAAATTGATTTTCTGAGATCACGTAAAGCTCAAAGTTCAGACTTATTACGTAAATGTTTATAACTGACTTTCCTTACAATGAGGAATTGACAAAAAGTTGTATTATCTACATTATTTATATGTCTAGATTTATTAATATAACAAACTCACGTCCTTTATTTTCATTGATATTATGTACGATCCTTGAAGATTTAATATCTGCTTGGTCATCGTAGATTTAGATTACACATTTAGGAAATGTGTATAAGCATTTTAAATACAGGTCACATTCAGCAGACTTGATCAACTGACTTATAATTAAAGAAAACGTTTTAAACAATTATTTCTGCTGTACGAATAGTATTTAAGTATTTATTAGCAGGTACCAATATCATGTGACGTTAGCTTAGCATGCGTGAGAAGGTTAATGGATGTGTCTTAAGCGAGCATGGTGGCAATCGATAAAATAAATATATCGTGCCTGTTACGGTATGACGTAAAGATATATTTCTACCTATGGGACGCCATATTAAAAAGGCGAAGTTAGATGTACCTATTACTGTCGTGTGTATGGATGTCAATGAAGCGAAAGTGATTTGTCAGGATTGAGAGGCTTGTAATCTGTGCCTACTCTTCTCTAGGAAAATCGGGGTTATATGTGTGTGTATGTTATTTATGAATCATCACAATATATTGCGAATGCGAATTGTCAACTAAGCGAAGTTGTCAGGATCAAGACAATTAAGGATCTGTGATGCCTTAGGAACCTGACTACCCCTCTCTTCATAATGATGTGATATGTATGTACATATTATAATCACAATTATTCGTATGTTATTCGTTTAAATATCCTGCACTACTTCGGCCATTATATCTGGTTATGTATCTAATACTATGCGTCATCGGAATTGCAAGGGAAGCCCTCGTGAATAAGAATGACTCACTATTAGGGGACCGGTTTGCTCGATACTTTTAATGCAATGTACATACAAAGTGATATAGGTGGAGCAACGAGAGTTGAGGCGAGTATACGTCATACCCCACGGATATGATAAATATATTCTAAAAATAAAATCGTTAATTCATTCTATAATCTCATTGGAATAGTAAAATAAGATTAAACGCATATTCTAAGAGGCGGTCTTATGTTTCGTAAGTATTTTTTACCAGTGTTTCTAAGTTAAAAAGCTTGGGGTGACATATAAGGCTGGTAAGTATCCACCCCTACTCCTTTATTCACTTGATAATATCGAGAAAGTCGGCCTGTGGTTGTATGATACAAAACTCATGTATTACATAAATAAATAACAATCATAAAATAAAAGCGAGCAAAGAGTAGTTGAAGACAAAGTTTCAAGAGATTTTTCTAAACCTCTTGCAACTTTGTTTTCAGTGAAACACATATTCCTATATTTGTAATACTTTTTATACTCATACTTCACCACTCATAAGTCTTCCGATAAGGATTAACGTTCAAAATTCCATCGATACACGAGTCATCGTCCACTAAACGACAGAGTACTTAGGTTTGAGTTCGATGAATCATCCGTTACGTGTCGCGCATGCTCTATCGCCTGACTGACGTAACTATACTAACCGACTCGTATGGTGAGGAATTATGGCTATTCTGATCTGAATAGCCACATAGTCTATTACTTTAGGTGCAGACTATCTAGAGCGACATTTGATGTGACCTTAACTACTTTATGGAGATGGACACCTAAACCTCTGAATATACATACAGGTATTCACGTCTCTAAGGGATAGGCAGAGACTATCGATCGGCACCTGGAACACTCCTAACATATCTTCTTTGCTTCAATTATACCCATTAACCTTATGCACGTTATTCTATTCTTGACGTTTAATAATATAAGGGATAATAAACGTATAGTGTGTATGGTATGTTATGTATGATTCATCAGTAATATGTCGCGAATGCGCTATCGGGACACTGACGTAACAGTCGCTGTACTCACCAAATGGGTATTTTTATTGTTCTTTGCAATCCGTCATTTGTGGCTATTGTTGGCGAAGCAAAGCATTGTGAGGAAACCGTCTGCTTGTATCTTTATGAATATATACAAACACATAGACATATACATTTCCCTATACTATTTTGGATGAACAGGAATATTGCCTTGTATGCGAGCAATGAAGTCATACAATACTCCATAATATACGCTTTATGACCATTAACCTTCAAGGGATAGCTGGAGGTTCGTGTGTCCATCTCCGCAATTGCAGCGTAGTTAATTTATAGCTAAATCAAAATGCGTTTCACCAGAATATTAGCAATCAATATAACAGGTGGTGTTCTATGTAGCTTTATAAAGGAATGACTATGACTATTTTAAAGAATAGGTAAGTTTAGTTACGTAAAGGATAACGGGGAAAAGTTAAATCTTATTACATTGTAAGAGAGTTTGACAAGATACAATTTTAGTAAAACCTTAAGAATTTTAATGACATAAGTTTAAATTCTGTAGGAATCTACTACCTACATTCATGTACATTCCAATGGTACAATAATCTCTTTAAAGCGTCAAATCCAATCCATTGGGTGTCTAATAAACTAGAGACATTTATTACCACATTCCTGGTAAACAGGATCTTAACTTGCTACCACTATTATCCTTTGGGATAAATATTACCTTGGCTCTACAAGTATTGGTGTAACAAGAGATATAATAATACTATAATAGGTGTAACTAAATGAGTGTAGTTCTCAGTGGTATAGACTTTGATTTGGAAACAGGAGATTACGGGTACGATCCTCACCGAAAACAAAGTACGAGTAGTAATGATAATGCGATTCTATGAACATTTCGGGTGCATAAAGGTTCTATTAAGTCATATGCCGTCAGAAAAGAATGAAGTTAAAAGAATATATAACCAACCACATTATAATTAGAGTCTATAACCGCTAAAAACTCTTTATATATATGACATCTATGAAGTGAAAGTGGGTAGTCAGAAAAAAGAAAAAACTCTGCGATTTTTACCAAATCCTTTGAAGGTGAACGGGCCTATTATGTCCAAAGCATGTAAACTAGTTGCCGTTCTTCCCAGCTTGTCATAGGAGGCGATTAAAGGACTAGAGGTACATGAAATCATTTTGACGATGGCTATTATAATCTCTAAGGTTCTGTCCACCCCGAAAGGGATTATAGGACGTGAATGTATGTAGTTATATTTGGACGAGTATGTTTTTTATAGTTTTAATACGAAGAAATGTTATGAAATGTTATCAAGTATTAATTAGTTGCGGTGTATCTTGTGTCACCGTAATGTGGCAATACGCTTAGCATACAATCGGGTTTCATATTTGCGATGCCAAACAATACGACAATAGACCAGTTGGTTACGGCAGGGTTATTAAGCTACGGTTTTGGTCATGTACATACAAGCTTATTAGGAAGTACATACATTCGTAGAATGCCATTTTAACCCTATATGAGGAGGGAACCTTGGAAACTTATTTTATTTATTTATTTACTTACTTATTTAACGTTTCTATCGAGTTTGAGATATTGTACAATGCCATATAGCTTTTTTTGTAACTAGCTACGTCTAACTTCTTCTCTATTTAGTGCCAGAGAGATGAAAGTTCTCCTTGTTCCTAAATAGCCTCTATATGGAATTCTTTTTAATTAGCAGGACTATCCAAAACGGAACCTATAAAATAATAAGAATAGGAAGATAATTAGGAATATAGATAAATGTAATTCAAAGGCATACATAATTAAACTTTGCAATAATAAATTGAAAACAAACTTACATGGAACGTAAGAAAAAATTGATTAGTATAATTATTTTTAATGGCAAATCGTAAAAGGAGACTAAGTGCCGTGGGATGTGATTTTGGCAGTTATTGGGCGATGCGTTGGCCAGATTTAAGCAATACTTAATTCCTCTAAGCTCTATGTCAAATGTGACAAAGTAATCTTATTTATCTTAAAAAATCCAATAAGTTATGCATACATATACATCCTTTATTCCCTTTCAGGGTGGACTGAACCTCGAAGATATAATATCTCCTAGGTCAGTTTTTGGCGTGAATATAAGTTGTGATGTCATTTTGAACATTGGTGACATTTTGCTAGCCATTCCCCATAGATTATAGATATTATAGATTCTATTTACCCCTTGTCCCTTAGTCGCCTCCTACATTCAGGGAACGGCAGTTTATTAGCTCTTATTAGTCTTTATGATATTTATTGTACATACATACATCAATATTACTTATATGTACACTTACATTTTAATGGCTCAAAATAAGCAATCATATCCTTGCTTACTTATACCATTATGATGGTTACAGATGATCGCCCAATAGGTACCATTGCCCTTAATCCCTTAGTTGCATCGCCCATTGACTCCTAGGAGCTTATCAGAAAGAACAGCAGCTAGTTAGCATTATACTTACGTCCAAGATCATCACAACTTTATAAAAATAACAACTCACTAACTTACCGGAAACGTATTTCTTCTCTTCCGTTCGCAGAGCATAATGGTTAGTCTATGAAGCCATTACGGCTGCATATTTGAATGCAGGAGTCGTCTACCTCGCACTGACCTTGTGTTGGGAGCTGAACACGTAATCGTACGTGCTTGGCATTATGGCATCTGTGTTGTGTTTCTAAGGCTCACTCGGTTGGAATTGAATAAAATGAACGTTAGGAATGGCGGGATTACAGTATAAAAATAAATTAAAATTTTTAAATGTGATTACTTTTATTACTTTGTAAGTATTATGCGTATCTTATTCATTAAGTTTCTTATAAACTTAGGTACCTTAATTTCTTGCAGTTTATGTGTTATATAGGAATACAGAAAGATTTTGGTTCCAGGTAAATGAATTCCATTTACATTTGAATGAAGAGATTATTATCATAGGCTGGGGTATATTATAACAATAGGTAGGTATTATAATAACTTTTCATACACAGCCTCCGTATTAAAATAAACCAGCATTGAAGATGAATATTGACATCCGATATAAGTTGATACACAATTTGAGTACGTAAAGAATTTATAAACTTTGCTTTTGTATATTTAATTAGTGGATCTTTTGTATCGGGGCCATTGTCTAATATATTTGTCAATGGTTGATGAACGATGGACTGAAAAACATCTTGTACTGCTCCACCTATCAATAATTGTATTGAAATGTGCGTCATTATCATAATAATTATTATACATACTTTTCATTCATCAATTGTAATTTTAACACATTGAAACATTACAATTTTATTGCAAATGTTTAACACGATAAGGTTGCTTCATAATTCTACTAATTCGCGTGTTACCTACTGTTTTCCTTCAAGGTGATTTAAATGTAGGTAGAGATAGCAATATACATAATTATTTATCTTTGTGTGTGTCGATTAGTCTTGATCATAATCAAATAAATCGTTACTTTTCAATTATTCCAAGGTTGATTTTCATCGCTTTTTAACATACACGGAACTACAATAAAAGTAGTTATAACTTATAGTTTGTATGTAATGAAAATTATATTTCATTATATATATATAAATATTTTCCTGATAAAATAAGTGCATTTTCCAAAAATAGGTGATTTCGCATTGTAAAACTTTTTTAAAGTAGCTAATAGTTAAGTAGATTTAAGTATATACAAAAGAATAAATGTTTTACCAAACGCAAATACTTTTCTCATCACTAAAACAACTTTAGTACAGCATTTTTTATAAGGCTTTCAGGTATTAGGCGTTTAGGTACAGCGCACGTCCGTTTACAGGCAAAGATAACAAATTCCTTTTTCAAGTGTTTCAAGTTTCCATCTGCGAAACAGCGAAATATTTGATTCTATGGCAACTTAGAAACCACCTGTTAACTGAATAGTCACCTAATGTGACAGGTGATAAACCTATTACCATTTCCATATGCATTTGTATTAGTTAACACAGTTGCTAACACCATAATAGAAAACCCATACTCTCATATGGTCGTATAACTAGATCACATTACATGAGGGTAACAAGTCTATCAATCTAAGGTTTAAGGCCTCAATATATTCACAATTTCCGAAGCTAATTATCATCTATCTTCCTTTAAAGAGCATAAACCTTGGACTCAGGGTATTACAGTGGCTTTATTTGGTTAAATCACATCTGCAAAAGGATTTAAGAGCATTTACTCGATATAGTTAAAAGTACTTTACAAATAAATAAATATAAGCGAACTTTATTTGTTTTAGCGCGGTAAAATGTATTCCGGGTTTGAGAGACTAAATAAAGGATGTGGATTCCTCGAAATTCAATTCTTTTCATGTTGTGTACTAACCATCTTATAAAAAGTAACAATATTGTAAAGAAACCAATGATAATCTAGGTACAAGTTTAAGAGTTTTCCTTAGAAAATAGTCCTATCTATGTTTCTGGAAATAAGAAAATTTAAAGGAAAAAAAGTCATCAAGTCAAAGCAGTCAAGTTTTAAATAGTCAACTTTGAATGACTTTCTTAATGATGGCTGTGGGACTAAACCCTTACACGGAGGGTACTTCAAAATGAATCTCAGTTTCTCGCTATAAAATGAGTTTAACGTATAATGTGTACTATTCAACCTTTTGGAGGTTATAGCCGTGAACACGTATGCATGTGCTATGTATCATGTCCTTAATCGGTAGATCCATGTTAAGGCTTGTATCCGTTGGCCAGAACGAAGCCTTTTTAGGTAGCAGTGTCGCTCAATTGACTGCCACCTCAGAAGTACTAAGTACTTAGGTACATGATCATATACTTAAGTTCATACTCAGGTCCTATAGCACCTAAGGGGGACAGAAACCTAACTATTCATACATATACTAACGTATAAACTCAGGTCTACAGATTATCCTTCAAGGAAAGGATACACTATTCCTTTCGTTATAAAGTCAAAAATAAAAATAAGATAAATGTAACTTTGGAGTCGGTGCGTAGCGTAACCAAAGTAGATAAATAAGCGCTACCTACTATCTAACTTCTTTAGGCGTTTAGTCCATAAGTAGATTAAGTTACTAATCATTCATAAGATTACTCTTAAGTAATACTTAAGGTCTTAGGACTTTGCTATTATCATAAGCAAATATATACGTGTCCAGTTTTTGGATGGGTTATACTTGATGATGGTTTGAAAACATCGTGACGAACCCTAGCTAGGGATAGCTGGTATCTACGGAATCATTACTTGACATGTAGATCTTACGAAAATTGGTGTTTATGTGGTCATAAATTCATGAATGAATTATGAAATGTCTTATATAGTACATATGTGAAACATATGTATGTGCAATAAAACCGCAATGCATAACGAATGTTTGCATTAAAAGGACAGTTACGAAGGGCATTTAATTTTCATATAAGGAAGGAAACAGGAAGTGCGTTGCTAATTTGATAACAAGATACACATCACCATTAAAACTTGGTCCCTACGTAGTATTACGTTACATAGCAACCAAGGGTCAACATAAGCTAGTATTAACCTTTAGGTTGGCAATTGTGTCAAGGAAACCGAGGTAGTGGAAGCATGACTTTACTTAATATGGCGAGGATACACGCACCGTTTTTAGTTTATTTTTAAAAGGAATCCCTTCGCCTTATTTGGTTGTATTAAGATGTGGAGTAAATTGTATCGAAGCTCGAATCGCAGCGCGCACCATCTATGTAACTGTTATATATTTTTCCTTACTGTTATATAGTTAGTAATTTTATAGTTTTCTTCATGTTTGTTCTTCTTCATGTTTCTTTAGAACGAAGCCTTAAAAAGAATAATATCACGCGCTCACGAAATATTTCATAATTACGTTATTCCGATGACAAAACTATTAACTTATATGTTATACGTATGTGTGTAGTCAACAATATTCAATACTTTAATATTTTCATCACCTAATCCAATCACATTCCAATCAAATGAGATCCAAGCCCAAAAAGGTTTGAAGGAAAAAACAAAAGAGCAAACTCGTCTGGTCAGTTGGCGGGTGCTGGTTGTCAAAATTCAAAATGTAACGACTGATTTGGCGTCATCTAGTTAAAATTGGAGCTTTGGCATAACCCGTTCTCTAAAGTTTTTTATGTGGGCTTACACCTGTAACTAGAACACTAACCTAGATCACAAGAATTAAAGTTTACTTATCCCTCCCAGTAAGTAGTTTCTAAAAATTTATAAGATTCAGGCTAATTAGAAAAAATCATTATAATATTTGGTGGAAGTATTGGATCATAAAATTGTCGCAAATTGGTGATAATGAAGACAAAAAGATAGAGACAAACGCAATCACGACCATTAACCCTTGCGGGGTAGTCAGAGGTTCAGGTTTCGACACCTCGAACCCACGTGTTGATCATATAGTCAGTACTCAATGTGGCAGGTGGTAAGCCATGTCGCCATTTACAAGAACTAACTATTACCTATTCGACGAACAGGTAGGTTTCGTCACGATGTTTTCCCTCACCGTATAATTCGATGCATTTCGTAAATGTGTTTTTATTACGAAAATGTACATAGAAATTCTTTAGCGAGCTGATACAGAGCCAAGCCCCAAACAACTGAGCTACGTCGAATTCATTGATATTGAACTGATGTTCTATAGTGTACTATAGTCATGTTATCATCCTTTGCCCTTCTTAACACAATTGAAATCTTCTGTAGTAACTGAATTTCAATCTACACACAAAATATTTGATCAAACCTGTTACAATAATTCCACATAAACTTTGAACTTGATTTCCTACTTTTTGTAAGTCTTACGAAATACGGATACATCATAGTTTTTTGTCAACAAATTTTACACACATTACTACAACTCTAAATTTAAATCCCAAACACGATTTGCCGCGTGATTTCAAACTTGAACGTAACGTATAATGACGTCACGATGACGTAAGCCGGGGCGAATGAAACGAATCTCCAGGCGGCGACCCAAAGACCCCACTCAAGGTCCAATCGATTGACTCCAAGACATTGTTATAGAGAGAACACGTGGTTATTTATAGACCATTACAAAGGTTCCGTGCTAGTCTGAAACGGTAATGGTAACTGGCTGTCTTTCTTTTTGCCATGTCGGAAAAGATGACTAAGGACGAAGAAGTCCTAAAAGTGAAAGGAGAAACGATTTCTTCATTCTTTCCCGAAAGTGTGTAAGTATGTATTGAAAATTTACATAAATTGCGATGTAAAAAAGGGATGATCAAGTCTCTATAGCAGCTATGTCGCAAAATGAGGAGATGTATCGATGTCAACGAAGTAATGTGGTAAGCTAGGATAGATAAAGGAAAATAGAGATAGACAAAAAAGACAAACGCATTAACCCTTGCGGGGTAGTCAGAGGTTCAGGTGGCATCTCCGCAATTGCGAAGGTAGTAATTCTATGGCCAACCTCTAACCCACGTGATGGCCAGATTGTCAGGTAAACCATGTAGCCATTTACAAGCACTGACTATTACCTGCTCGAGAACAGGCATGTTTCCTCAAGATGTTTTTCCCTTACCGTAATATTCGATGCATTTCGTAAATGTATTTTATTACGAAAATGTACATAGAAATTAATAAAACTTCGTTTCTATTGATTCATGCACAAGCGGGATTTCAACCATGTACCCACTGATACAGAGTCAAGCCCCAAAAAACTGAGCTACGTCGTAAATAGAGATATAAGTTCATATATACATCTATATCTCTGTATTAAATAAAAAGACATACTACTTAAGGAATTAAACTCCTCACCTATTACTAAATCCATTATCTACGTTCAAAAGGTTTTTCCCAAAGTAACGTAAGGGTAATACCTCTGTCTTTTAAGTAATGGACCTTATATGTCATAGTATGTATAGCAGTCTCTTTATTAAATTTTTGCGTTCGCTCCTAACGGCCTCTGGTCGTTTTGGAGGTTATTGAACCGTTTATTAGATTACTGCGAAGTTTAACCGTGGTAGAGCTATGTACTTACTTGTAATACCTTAGAGAACTTAGAGGAACTATATTATAATCTTGAACTCTTGCTTACTTACCCTAGAGTTGCTAATTTTGTTAAGGGATTGAAGAGTAAGGGTTGAAGTTTATGTATGGTTCTATAATTCAAGAATTGAATATAATATAACTGTCTTCTTCCTGGCTGATATAGGTAGTAAAAGGTGAGTGAACTTAGGTAGAGTCTTTCTTAGGTACTTATTTATTATCAATAGACTGGACCATCGAAAATAATATAACATTATTTTTTACAGCTTAAGGAACCAAACAGCTTATAGCTTATAAATACGAATTGTTCTACGGACCTTAATATTATACCCCTGTTACTGCATCCACATACTTAACAAATTGACTTAAACATGCACATATCACCACCACTAGTTGGGTAGTCGAAGGGTAGTCATAATCGTAACAGCGTAATTAGTAACGGCCACGTGGCTTGTAAACTAAAAGTAATATAATACATACATATACATCATACACCTCCTTAAAACCATTTTTGGGGTGGGAATATAATATCTGCTAGGTCACTTTTTAGCATTAATATTGTGGGGTTGCGATAATAATATTTGATTATCCTATAAATTTTTAATATTTGATCACATTCATGTATTAGCTTAACCTAATCTTATAATCAGCATAGAATCAGCGTTATTAAATTACCTTTCGATGTGTATACACCCGGGTGTACACACGTACAAATCAAGATATGTTTCAATTATCCATTAAACTATCGACTAATAACAATCAAATTCTTAATTTAACGATGTGCAAATGATTCTGACCTCGGGCAGTTGACACAAACATATTTTTTCGTACATGACATCATGACTCATGTTTTATTCCAATGCTTACGAGCGGACGTCATTGATAACGCGTGATAACGTGGCATGAACGAGCTCAGTGCTTCATGTGTTTTCCCTTAGTCGCTTCTTTCTATAGAATTTAGGAATTAATAAACTGGGGCTGCTAATGTTTCTTATATTCACGTCCTTTAAACTCTTTCGGGGTGGACAGAACCTCGGAAATATAATATATCTCCTAAATCACTTTTTAGCTTGAATATTGAGATTGTGATGTCATAAAGGAACATTGGTGACAGGTTGCTAGTCCATCGCCGTATAGATTCCATTGACGCCTAGTCCCTTAGTCGCCTCTTACAACGTGGGAAGAACGGCAGCTAGTGACCATTCTTTTTACGTCACAGATTTGCGCATGTTCACATTTCTTAAAAAAATTGATTTCGGTATCGGGTGAAAAAACACAAGCTCAAACCATTATCAATAGTTCTGCAACTTTATCATCACCAATAGGTTCAATGCAACGAAAAATGCTGAGGAATATTTTGTTTTATACACCTGTTCGGGCATTACGAATGTGATGTTCTCTAGTGAAATTATCTTCTTAATGGTGATGTAGATATGTGATAGGCAACATTATCATATTGATAGTGAAATGGTGATATATTTTACGTGTTCGTAAGCAAATACCTTCGTTGGGTGGTAGCATCTCTGATTACCCCAAAATGGTTAACAGTCGTGATCTGAATGTATTGTTAGCATTCTAGTCTATTATTTCGCACGCTCCGTTGCAAATTCTGACAGTTTCTCAAGCATTCAAAATTTCGTCTTAATCAACATGTTAATGAGTGGTATTACGTAAAATTCGAAAGTAGGTGCTAATTTCCCTAGATCTTAACAAAGGACTATCAAACAGTTTTATTACGTCAAACATGTGCTGCGTTCTATTGTTTTTCCTATCGCGGTTTGAATATCTGGTGAAAAGTGTTCGAGTGGACTAAGATCCATGCCACAATTAATATATTCCCATGCTAAGATTGGCACTCAAAGTTTTGACACCTACCTATATACGAATGACGTTATTGATTTTATTGTGTTATTCGACGTAGCTCAGTTGTTTGGGGCTTGGCTCTGTATCAGTGGGTACAGGGTTCAAATCCCGTTTGAGCATGTACCAATGGAAATGAAGTTTAATGAATTTCTATGTACATTTTTTTTTAAAAACGCATTTACGAAATGCGTTGAATTATACGGTGAGGGAAAACATCGTGAGGAAACCTACCTGTTCGTCGAACAGGTAATAGTTAGTGCTTGTAAATGGCGACATGGCTGACCACCTGTCACATTGAGTACTGACTATCTGGTTAACACGTGGGTTCGAGGTGTCCATAGAATTACTACCTTCGCAATTGCGGAGATGGATACCTGAACCTCCGACTACCCCGCAAGTGTTAATGGTCGTGAATGCGTTTGTTTATGTTTTGTTATTTTTTTTTCTCCTATTGACTACTCGCAGGAAAGGCTGCTATGCTATGCTATATGCTATATTTATGTATAAATTTTTATATGCTGTACTAGTGGAAAATAAATACAGAAAATATTATTCAGTATTGCTAGCTCATCTTGATTAACAATTTATAGTTACTTTACCTTAGTTTTTACAGAACATGGCAGTCAATATAAAAATTTCTTTTCTTTTATCAGAGAAGACTGTGCATTTAAACAAATAGTCTACATAAAGGCAGCATTAACACTAGAAAAGCACTAATTAATCCTATTCTGACACGCCCCAGTATTTTTTATGTATTATTTTATTTATTCAGCGCTTTTGCTTGCTAGTGAGCCTTGGGGAAAGTGAAGTCTGCCGCACAGTCTACGAGATGAAATACGAAAGTTATGTAGCGCGATGTTTACACCAATTAACATTAATAATCGGGCAGCAGAATTTTTACGCTAGAAACCGACGTTTTTGCTCCGTCTGTTTTAGAAAAGCAATTAAAATGCATCGTTGATCAAAATAATATGGTTAACGAAAACGGATGCTCAGGGGTGTCAGCGTGGCTTGAATTATTTTGCAAGTTATGAGCTGCTCTGCGTGATGTATGAGCGATTCGGAATGTCAGAATTTCAGCTCATATTTGGAACTGTGGCAGTGTCACAATTAGTTTGGTTTTGCTAGTCAAATGATAAGTATAAAAGAGGCAAATAAATGACTAATTTATGTTGCGATACGGCTTATGAGTAACATATTTGACATCCTATCACCATATTAACCTTAGTGACCAGTAGATGAAATTTCGAGATTCTGTATACCCTAAAAGGGTTAAAAAGACGTGGACACGTATACGAATGTACAACCTAAGTAGTTATATGGAGTTAATTAATTACTTAATTAAAGCTTATTAATGAATATGTTCCAACTGGCAACCGGGTAGTGAAAGACTAACAATGAAAGCAATAAGCGATAAATTTCCCATGACTTGCGTCACCGTTGGATACATGTGGAGACAAAATGTCTTATTTACATTATGATTAGTTTATAATAAATTTTTGTATATTAGGCTTCTGGAGGCAAAAAGGGAGCCATTTGTGTGTATAGATGGTACTTTCACTTTATTTTCAATAACTATCCATAACATATTAACAAACTTTCTATGAATAATAAAATAAATATACTTTTAAGGGCATATGCTTATCGTTTTCGATTATGAATTAGCTTTAATTAGCCTTATGGATAAGTCCTTCGATTAAGCCATCTACCCTGAAAATGTTTCGATTCGTTTGTAGTGGATTAAACCTTCAAATACCGTTTACTTCTCTACAGAAAATGAAACAGTACAAGCAAAAAATTTAACTTCACACCATTTGGCGACATAGATCTTTAGATCATCCTGTAACTAAAAAGTAGTTAGGTAAACTAGAGTAGTGAGGTATTTTCTAAATACTTACGTTTTCATTGAATGGCTTTAAAACCTATCAATGGAGGTTAAAAGTAGGCCAACTCTCAATAACATTCCCACAATTTCTCAACAATAGGGCCAGATGTTAAGGCGGTTCCTTACGAGTGCGATATTTAGATCGATAGCTAAGATACCTAGATTTATAAGTAGTCTACTTAAATGGATGTTCTAGCTATGATATATAATTCTTACCTTCTAGACTTGGTAGGAATTAAATAACTAACTAGGTATCATGCCTAGTTGTCGAAGGAGACTAAGACATAAAATATACGTTTCACGACTTGTGTATACACATTCCCCTTTTTTATTATGGCAGGATGGTCTGAGGCTTCAGAGCCGGTATTTGAACCTAGGTGCTCCAATAAGAAGTTCTAGTTCTTACTCACTAGGCTACAGCCGCTTTTAACTTTCGGGTAACTGGAATGCCATTTCAACCGATTGTGATGATAGGTGACTGAGGATATAGTATGACTAAAGTATGTAAGTATTTCATCACTTTTCCCTGCATTATTGATACCTCAGAGGTAACTGGGATATGGTAAAGTATGCTTACTAGGTGCTGGTCTTCCTAATAAGTCATAGGAGGCGACTAAGGATAAATTGAATCTATTAGTGGGTGGGCTAGCAACCTGTGACCAATTTTCTTTATCAATGCCATCACGACCCCGTTAGTTTTTAAGTAACCAAGATGATATTTTATATTCAAGTTTTTCGGCATCCCAAAATGGATTAAGGGACGTGATGCATATTTTGATCACTTGTTCAAGTATTTAACCATGCATTTCCCTGCAAGAAAAAGCCTTAATTGGGCGAAAAACTCACTACCATATATGGCGACATGCGCGGATGAAGTCGTGCGGAAAACTATAGAGATGTCTACCGGCCTTTAGCGGTTTATGAAGCGTGAAGCGGCTGTTTGGGAAAAAATCAGATACCTATCTGCCTCATTATCTATATGGATTGTGATTTTCGGGAAGTAAAGTAGTAATTATGAGGCTACTTAAAAATAACGTCACGTCTACATTGCTAACATCCTTTCACAAAGTTTGACGAAGAATCTTATACATACATATATGTGACCAAGCATATGTTTACATACATTCTTGTCTCTTAATCCCTTTTGGTGTGGACAGTACAACGGAGATACTATATGTCAGTGGTTTTTATATAAGTATATTTAAGTTAATAATACTGTATTTATGTGATATAACTAGAGTCGAATATTAGGTTTTTGCTAGCTGAATTTCTTCTTGTCATGGATTTGTCCTTGTCTGGTGTATGAGTCTTAGTATTTTGGATAAATGGAATTGAACCAGTCAGCAATATTTTCTAATAATGCGATCGCAATGCAAATATTTATGCTTGTGTCCGAATAGATATAGTTAACGCTCATGTCAACGTAGCTAACAACACTTAAAAATGGATGAAAGGATGGCTTGATGATTGCATGGTTTAATCCACAATAATCCAGATTTTTGTCACGACAAACATTTGCTAGCAAAATTGTTGCATTACCACAGTTATCCACATCAATCCGGAATTTAATCGCGGGAAACATAAATAAGTAAAAATATAAAAGTCCGTTATACAGGTGTTAAGCATAGTATACAGGTATGTGCATAGTATGTGTATGTAGCTACATAGTTCTCGTTTCTTTAAATGGTGGGTTGATCGCTAGTCCTTTTATGGTTTGATGATGTTTCTTCTTTATAAGGAGCGCCCTATTTACTCTTGTTAGCACAAAACAAACTTTATTTGTACTTGTTCGTGATAATATACAACTTCAATAATATTTCAAACACGTCACGATTATTATTCTTTGCATATTAGTTAAATATTCGTCTAAAATGTATCTTAACTGATATTGTATTGATTATTAAGTTATAACCAAATCAGTTAATGCATAACAAAATCCTCAGCCATCAGAAATTTAGTTTTTTTAACTAAAGGTTGCTACTTCTTTTGAGGAGTACCGAAAAAGGATGAAAATGATTTTGTTTCTCTCTGTATATGTATGGTGTGGTATGTATGTACATTGTACATAAATTTATACAAAATAACAGCTGATTACGAGATAACATTTAGTTGACGTAAAAGCTGATAGGTGGCGCTATTTCATTTAATTTGTAATTAGTCATCGTTAATTAAAATAGATGTCACTGTTTTATTAGTACGATATAAAGTATATTATATACTATCAGCAGTACCGTGGTAGGTCACAACACAAACTAGAGTTTATGGACTTCACTTAAACGAATTTATTTTACCATCACCTTTTTAAATCATAATACTTAATATATTCTCTTCGACTCATTTAGGACATACTTATAGCAAGAAAAATGCACCGACACGATTAATATATACATCGATAATATACAGATTTTACAAGGATTAATTATAAGTACTATTCAATACTCATCAAGATTAGTACGTAGTATATGTGGCATTAGCTAGTGTACACCAAGCTTTATTCAAATCAGTACTGCTGTCAAAAATACGTCATGTCAGACAAACTGTCAGCTCAGCTGGCTGTGGACAATAAACAAAGCAAGGAGCAAAACGAGGAAGTCAATTTGTCATTTTGAACAGAAATTCTAAAGTTTATAATTCATTAACGTCCTTCTTTTAACATAAACTTGAGTATACATTACTAAATTTTGAAGCTGATGACTTGCCCCAAGGTTTTGGTTGACTGGTGTCCAATTACTGATAATGGAAACTCTAGTTTTACAGCCATGACATCTATGCAGAGCAGGTATGCGATTCGTTACTATTTGTGGCACAGTTATTTTATCATAAGCTTACTTTGACCTACTTAATTTTCCAGGAAGCGGTCGCGGGATGAAGACAGTTGTGAGTTCATGCCATTATCTAAGAGAATAAACAATTTGCACCTGAATAACAATCTAGTGAATGGCCATGTGATTCCAAATCAGAATACTAGTCAAAACGGTTACTGTGATCCTTCTACCTCAACAACTATGCGAGCCCCTACCTATGACCCTGGAGTAACTTCTTCACAGAGTGCCTATTATTACAATAACAAATTACTGTTTGAGCTTCATTTGGAAAGAATTCAACGGACTGGACAGCAATTTCCATTTTGAATCTCATCTGTGCAGTCTTTGGGTTAGTGCTTTGTACATAATGCTATCATAGTGTATTGTGATGATAATTGTATAAATTGTTGTTGTATTGATTTGGCCATGTGTGATAACTTTGCTGCAATGAGCTTATGTAAGTTTTGTGAAATTAAATCTTGAGTGTGTTAGTGCATTAAGCTAAGGTTTAGTCATCAAAGGCTAGTTTGTGTATAGTTTCATGATATTGATTGTGTCATAATGTAAACTAGCTCAGGATTTATTATTTGATGTATGCTAAATAGTAAAACACTGTAAAGTTGAACTACAGTAGTCACAGTAGGAATTGACATATGTGTCGCAGGACAAAATATATTGGACCAGTACTCAACTCAGAGTTTGTACATATTTATTGAGATGTGTTTATTTTGATCAGTGTTTTGATTTCATTCACATGAAGGAAGAACTACTTAAAAAATGTATTTGTTTTGATCCATCATCACAATATTGTATTTGTAGGTATTTATAAAGATTTTAGTATATTTATTTCATTGTTTATATCCTTTTGCTGCTAATTTATGAAATTTTCATGTGAATTTTTATTGCTCTTTGTGCTTTTGCTGTGTTATACTGGTAAATAATTCCAATTACACTATTTATTTTAATTAAAACAAAGTATTTAAACTTGAATCTTCTATTTAATATTATTTGAGCACATATGTTGTAATATACTGTCAGTGATAGCAAAATTTAAATACTGTGCAAATAATGTAAGTTAATCTTTACTGTAAAAATTTTACATTGTTTGCTGTAAGTTTCCTCACGCAATACGCCTTGGCAAGTATTCTTATAAGTGTGAAAGCTAAGTGTCATGTTGATGAAATGAGCTAATGTTGGTACAGCTAAAGGTTAGTTACAGACAGTAAGTACAATAGTGCACTAAATATCATATTTGCTACCATGATACTTCCACAGCAGTAGTATTGCAGTAGAACAGTATCACTGATAATATTATATCATATAGCTAATTATACTTCACACATGCTAAACTATTTTATGAAGTTGTATTGGAACCTTATTTAATACGATGTTAAGACATGTTTGTACCTGGAAAGAAAGAGCACCCGTGATGTAAAATCAAATAAAATCAAATTCTGTATATAATTTGTTTCTATAACGTTGTACCTTATTTGTGTAAAAGTATAATTATTGTCTCATGAGAAAATTATGAACTTGCCTGTTATAATTATGCAAAGGGATGCCTACCCAGATTAATTCTCCAATGAATATTCAGATGTGTGATCCTTGAAGTCATTGTTATTAATAAAGAGCATTGCCACAATTGTTATATAATGTTTTTATATTATAAAGCATTTCCAACATTTATAATGCAATAGAATGTTGCAATATTATGCAATTTCATAGAGGGCTATACATCTTCTATGTTGATTCCTAAGTGTATTTGTAGCTTTGAAAATTGTGAAGCAAAAACTGCTCTAATTATATTCCTTATAAACAAAACATATTACAATAATTACAAAATATCTTTGGACCAATTATATAAAAAAATTAATTTAAAATTCCAAAACATTTTACTCATTGTGGTTAAATTCCTACTAATGCAAGTAGCACGCCCTCTTTGGATCAAAAATTACCACTGAAATATCCAAAATACTCCTTCGCACAGAATCTGTAATTGTTGAAAGTCTAATATTAAAACAATAAAACTTACGTAAAAAACTTTGTTGACATCATATCAGTTCTTGGCATCCCTTGTAGCCATAAGTGGCTTTTATTGCAAAGGACTTGATTCTTCGACCTTACTTTGCTCAAGATAAAGAGAGTGTAATGTTTATTAATGTAATTAAACAAAATGAACAGTTACAAACATATTATTAATTATTTAAAAACATATTAATATGTTACTCATTTCCATAGATTATACAGCAGTGTCAAGTTTATTACGTTGAAATTAATAATATCAGTTGTAATATGTAAATTTTACATTTCTTGTAAGTTTGTACCCACCAAATGTAATAATTTAATTAAGGTATTGTTAAAGGAATTGTCATTTAAAGCAATAAAGTAATGGTTGGAATGCTATACATGTGTTTGATATTTAAAACCCTATTTGACATTAATTCATATGACACTAATGTACGTACATACATATATTCACGTACCGACGTCTCCAACGGGATAGGCAGAGTTTCGATCGCCACCTAGAACAATCCTGACAAATCTCTTTTGCTTAAGCATAATAGTATTGTCACAGGTATTGTTATATCAAAAACAAAAAAGACAAACGCGTTCACGACCAATAAGCCTTGTGTCTCCGCAATCGCGAAGGTAGTAATTCTATGGGCACCTAGTACCCATGTGTTGACCAGATAGTGAGTACTCAATGTGACAGGTTGTAAGCCATGTCGCCATTCACAAGCACTAACTATTACCTGTTCGGAGAACATGCAGGTTTCCGCACGATGTTTTTCCTCACCGTAGTATTCGACGCATTTCGTAAATGTATTTTTATTTCGAAAATGTAGATAGAAATTCATTAAACTTCATTTCCATTCGTACATACTCAAGTGATATAATTATGAACCCTGTACCCACTGATACAGAGTCAATACCTGAACAATTGAGCTACGTCGAATTATTATTACTACGTTAGTATTATATTATCTGTGACTACGTTATATCAGTGGCATAATATACCACACAATGTGATGAATTATCATTGCCCCCAGTCACTAACATAAGTGGGCTAGCTAGTCATTCACGTCTTTTTATCCCTTTCTGGAAGCTTAGGAAAGACTAATATTTGTCAAAACACATTTTACATGAATATTGGGATTGTGATATTATATGAATCATTGGCGACAGGTTGTTAGCTATATCGTCCAGTAGGTTCCATTGCACCTTAGTCGCAGCCTACGACATGCCGAGAAAAATGGCAGATAGTTAACATTTTTTTTACACCCCAGACTAGCACATGTCACTATATAATAAACGTTATTTTTGAGTTATGCTTTTCGGAAACGTAGGACCAAATCATTAGTCCTGGATAGAAGTGCTTGCAGCCCTGGAGTTTACTCCAAATGCAACAAACTTGTAGTTAGATGCATACTTTACAATGCAAATCAATTAGGCTGTGTTCAGACGTGCGCGTTTTGTGCGCGTTTTCTGCGCGCGCGGATTCAGCGCGCGCAGAAAACGTTAGCATTTGGCAAAACACGCCACGCGCGCTGAATCCGCGCGCGCAGAAAACGCGCACAAAACGCGCACGTCTGAACACAGCCTAAGGGTTGTTCAAATGTTTGTGAACAAATTCAATCATTGCCAAACAGCCTCTACCCAATACCTAAAATGTAGATTACGTCACCTATAATCTGTAGGTACCCATCAGTATTATCTCCATTCCCATTCATACGTAGTTTTTATCTTATTGTTGCAAGCCATCAAGGCACTGACCACACCCAAAGTTGTGTAACATTTCGTTCAACGAGATGTTTCACCGATAATAATAAAGTGAGATGGATTTGCGAGGTGTGAGTGATAAGATAAAGTATTTTAATTTTACTGCCCTCTACATTCATATAATGGTAACTTAAAAATAGCGCCATCTATATGGAATTAAAAGAACTTAGTAGTAAATATTTAAAAAACAAAACAGGTGCTAAATGACGTTTCTTTGACAACAATTACGATTAATATGACAATGCCACCAACCAATAGCAATATGGTATGATGGCATGGCGGAATAATAGTTTACGAAATGCAAAGTTGTTGTACGGAACTTTACTGTGAATAATCAAATACAGAATAAATTGTAAATGATTTTGGTGTATCTAATAAACGGTTCTCAGTACGCTAGTTCGCGTGCAGTGACGGGTGCTATTCATAATAACGAGGTAAGTGAACATTTGTTTATAAACTGTGAGAACATCCATGACCTTATTTTCGCTATATCGTGACCATCAAGCGGGACGTAGTACCGTTAGAGACGCGCGTGGCAGGCGAGTGTCTTGCCCGAATGCTGAGCTCGTACCACCCCTCCTCTTGCGTTCTCCTGCCGGTGGTGAACTCGGGAATAAACGATACGATTTGTTACTATTGCGCATGGTGGGGATCCCCGGGTGGGGATGATCTTCATTCATGGATTCTGCCGGCCCGAGAAACTGGTAGGTTGACAACCTCATACTATTATGGACGTTTCGACTCAGTCCTACTTACTCCTGATCTTAACTGAATTTAATACTAGTCCATACAAATAAACGGGTTCTTTGTTTAAATGGCGTGTCAATGACCTGGACCAGTAATACATCTAACTGTATGATTTCCTATTAAAATTAGGTTGAACATTCATCCTGTAAATTTTCCATATAAAATATCTTGTATGACTAATGACTCATTCAACATTTTTTATAAGTTACTGCTATTATTAATTAAGTGATAGTCATTTGTATTGCAAAAGACCTTCAAATGGACTTCTTAGAATATTATTGCCCAATGCATAGAGGTTAAGAATGATTGGTGTAATTATTTATTTGCTCACATGAAAAAAGGTAAAAGATCACATGGTCACTGATTTTTTGGCTGCAAATGGCTTGTTTATCACACTTGGTGTCAGAAACATTTAATTGAGGGTGTAACTGGCTTTTAATTTAGGGGAGCACATGTTTTTAATGTGATACAAACACCCTCTAATTCAATGCATCCCCTGCGAATATTTGGAGGGGTTGAGCCCAGAATATTTTTCATCTCGGACCTTATAACATAATCAATAGTTACTCATATGTAATTGTAGTTTTGTTCTGTGCACAACTTCCTAAGTGAATTTCACAAGTTTTGGTATGTATTTTTAATTGATTTTTTTTATTACTTTGTACTATTTTAAAAGTAATTAATTATGAATTAGTTAAGTAATTATGCTACAGACAATTAGTTTTTATTAGTTTATGCCATGTATTTCAATGAAGTTTAGTTTATATATTCTTTTTGAGACAAAACTTAATTTTCTATTTAATGGTTATTATTTATTAGACCGCCACTAATTCAAAAGATTGAAGATTAAATGTATTTCATAGTATATAAATAAAATGAAGTATTAATTTGTACACTATATAAGTTCTATAGTTATAAATAAATTCATAATAATTATCAACTTATTAACAATATTTAGGCACAAGTAATACCAACTTAAATGTTGTATACAAATTTTCCAGCATTAATTAAGAAGGTCTACCTTTTTATCTTTGATTTTATTGTACGCTTACTTTTAATAAATATCACAGTCAGCAATTTGCGCTTACTTGTGATGTTTGATAACACAAATTTAAAAATTACTGGACATGACATGAATATAATTTTATTGACATGTTTTCTCTGCATCGTCATCTTTATTTTATGTATTTCTTAATTTGCAAAACATTAGTAAGCAAATTTCTTAACATCATAAAGTTGTATAATCATCAGCTAAATATCTTTAGTTTAATTGTTGTCTTGTTTGTTAATCATCCAACAATAATAGTTAAAATAATAGGCTGTAATGTGTGTAGTGAAAGTGTCCATTTATTATATAATAAAGAGTATTTCCTAAATGGATAAGTATTTAGTTACGGATATTAAGCAACTCACAAATTGTTGTCTATTTTTTAAAGAATATTACTGCTAGCGTCAAGTTAATGAGGTAGTTACCATCACCAACTAACCAATGAACAATTTGCAATAAGTTTTATTATGTTGCGCATGTAACTATGTGCTGAATCTATAATTTGCTCTGCAGCAAGATTAAGTGCATATATGTAATTTCATGTTGTAATTATATTACAATGTTCACAACATGTAAAACAAATAAGATGTTTAATCGCTATGTTAAATGACATCATAACATTGTTAGTTTCTTTAATTCTTTAATAAAAAAGTATATTATATGCTATAATAGCCACTTTAATACATCATTTTGTAGCAATGGAAGCCTAATGTTATAATATTTATGTCTCAGAAGATAACCAAGGGTGCCAGTGTATTGTCTGATGATGAATAAACCTTGCTTATATTATCTTTTAACAAGAATGGTAGATGGATACAACTATTTAAATTCCAGACTACTATTATAGTATTTACTGTAATTAGCCGTCAACTAAATATGGGGCTACTATAATTTCTATGTTACATATAACATTTTTATGACTGACATTAGATATTAATTAAAGTGGCTAGCATTAAAATTTATTTTCTACATGTGTGACAGCTTATTTTGGAAGTGATCCAAATTTACCATCATAATGACTTATGCAGTACTTGATTAGTCTAACAATAAAGTAAATGTTTCATTACTACTACATACTATGTGAGTTAGAAATACTATTATGAGTATAGCGACCATAAAGATTTCAACATTTGGATTATTTGGTTTTTGACTCTGGCTGTTGACTAATTTCTAGTAACTATTATTTTGCACAAATTATATTTGCTTTATTTATCCTCTTCCAATTATGATCTCCTAAGAAGCTTCCTGTAATGTAGAGAAGATCTATAATTTAATTACCAGTTGCAACCAGCTTTATTTAGCCTTTATCCTTTATTATTACTATTCTTAGAAATGAAAATGAGTGAATAGAATGGAAGGAAAAAACTGCATAAACTAAAACTATCATAATATTGATTTTCATCCTCTAAATCATTCTCGAAACTCCGATAATATGGTTTGTTCAAATACTTTTAGAACCATATTTTTACAAATGCCCTTCTGTAAATAATCCCATGAGGATAATACATTCATTGGTTGACGGGCTTAAGTGTTTTTTTCGACCGACAGTTTTTTGGGGTTGCTATTTACTCCATAGTCTGGGGTGCCAATCTCTAGGGATCGAACTGATTGACGACAATGTCTTAACTAGATCCGACGTCGACTGCGCTTCGCATGTTTGTGAAAGTACCCACTTAACAGTACGTTCTTGTGTGTGTGGCAGAAGAGAAAGTGACTCGTGTCCATACATATTCTTGTATAAGTGTACAGGCTTGACTTTCTTTAAATCTGCGCTGTCTAGCCTTTGTTGTGGTAGATTTAGCGAATTGTCACGTCTAATATTTTTTTAAATATGTAACCTATTCTAGAAATATATGTTCAGGGAGGATCTAATTTTTAAACATCAAAAAGTATTGATAAAATATCTCGGAACACTAAGTAGTTTATAAATTGTACGTAGACGAAACTATAACTTGAAAATAAACTGTTGGTTTCGATTTAAAGACTTATGTATGGTTCTATCAGCTCGATATTTCTCTCTATAAAGCTCTCCATATTGGTTATTACTCCTCTATAAAGTCGATTACAATTCTCTCTTTAAGTTACGACCTCTTCTTACAAGTTACGCCTCCGTGAAAACATCGAGCCTCTAGCGGTAGTTTGTCCCACGAAGCGCTAACCTGCAGGCACCTAACCCACTTTCACGTCAGTCGTCGGCGGCGGACTGAGTCTTAGTCCAACGCTGGTCGTGGCAGCCCTACCATGGTGCTCCCGTGAATCCTGTGGTGGGAAATTAGAGAGGGGACGCTTTTTCCCTCGAGTTTTATGCGATTTTTTCTCTGGAGGGGATTAAGATGTGCGATTTGGAACGAGGAAATGGAGAGGATGCGTGGTAGGAGTTTTTTTTTATTGGTGATTGGGCTTGTGTTCTTTATTGTTGTTGGTAGCGGGTTTTTTGTTAATATAGGTGTCGGGGATTGACTGTTTTGATTTATAAGGAAGTTTTTTCGTGGTTTAACATGCTCCTTTCGTATTTCTTTAAATCGAAAGCTTGTTTTTGAGTTTATAAAGTAACGAATATATGAAATATTGACTGCCAATGACACTAATCATATTTTATAATTAAATTAAACTACTAATAAGTAATGTAACTTAAGTTTTAAACATACCTATTAATTCGCTTTCAAATAAACATGGGATAAGATTACTAAGATCTATGTGTTAATTTTATTACTTTACGTTTTTAATTTATTCGAAATATATACATAATATTGGTTTTGTCTTCATATAATCCAAATATTGAACGGACTTTGAACCCGTGACGTCAGAATCTATGATTCAGTCTACCGGATAATATTCACATTTTGTTTCAAGCACTTCAAAATAGATAAATTAGATCAACGACCCTTGTATATGTAAATAATTATGTGTCCACACGTAATACAGACGATATGTCAGATTATAATAGTTCGCAGTAGCAAAAGTATGATAAAACCAAAATTTGGAGAGCTGTTGAATAACAGTATATGTATAATAAGTAACGCAATAATAATGTTAAATGAGGTTTTTGATGCATAGCTACAAACCCGTGTCGAGTGTTCGTGTTTCTTTAAAGTATCATTATCTAATATAATGAAATTTTAACAGGGTCAGGTTAGGTTAGATTGCTTTAAATATGTTTTAAATTTTGACACAAACCGCATTGATTCATTTAACGATCACCTCCATGGCGAAACCAAAGTTTTTAAAGAACATTTTCTAATTTTTATCTATTGGGGCATGGTCAGCATCATCAGCCTGTCTGAATCCACTGTTGGACATAGGCCTCCCCCACATAACGCCACTTCTCTCTGTCAGTGGCCGTTCGCATCCATTCGATGCCGGCCAACCTGCGCAGGTCGTCTTCCCACCTTGCCGGGCATGGTATGTAATATTAATTTTCTCAATGATGCCTAGTCCTTCCAAAGATAAAAGGGAATCCCCACGTCCCTTACACACCTCTTACCAGATGCCATTTGCTTGTTATCATACAGATCATAAAGCAAATATACACATGTAAAATAAGGTGCAAGAATATCTAAGCGATGATAGACAAAACCAAATACTTTCTTCTTTAACCGGTTGGAGACAAGATTGATAAAAAGGTCTAGTTATGGCATATGTAACTATAGCACAAGCAAAAATATTATCTCTTAGGCACTTAATCTTTTAACAACACTTCATGTGCCAAATATCAGTCACATACTGCTCCCGAATGTGACTATAAATCATTCAGGGATGCCCCAGCGCATAAAATATGGAAAATATATTGTCTAGACGAGGTCAATGACATATCTTGTGATCTAAATAGAATTAAAAGCTTAGCATAGTTTTCAATACTCGTCTGTCAGTTAATTTATTACGAAGGTCTTTATTGGTTGATCGAAAACCACGGTTCACCACTAGTGTCCAATGTAACAGACGCTGAGTCTTAGATATTACCGTACCATTCGATTCTAAATACATATTACCTATACAGAAGTAAGTAAGTAAGAGTAGTAAAAGTCCTTCACTAAAACGAACAATTATAAATACTCTAGATACTCGTTACGACCAGCGTTTATTAAAATTGAATTCGAATTCGAAATTGGTATATTGAAAACCAGTGTGTCAACGCGAGTACGTTTGTTGTATACAAAATATATAAATAAATAATTTCATTCATACTTTAAGTTACAGCTCAATAAAAATGTAAAACGATAATAGGCTTATTCGAATGAGAGAGCCTGCCGAACCTTTTGTTCTGTCCATCTCTTTGTAACACGGACGTAAGTGTAAAGTATATCTATGTAAAAGTTTTAAAAAGCTACTCATATAACTTGCTGAAACTATTCACTAGTCTATTAAATTGAAAAGCTCCTCTCTAAAGCTCTTTTGTTTTAGCAAAATACTAATTTCAGGTATTTCCAGACAATAATAGTATTCATGCGTCGAAATAACGACTTTTTGAAGTATTGTATTTCAATTAAGCTGAAATTCTGAGTGGCCAATTCGCACATTCTCTCAACTTGTGCCGTTAAACTATATGAATGAAAATGACGACCTATTCGTTGTGGAAAATCCCGGTAATGCGATTTCCGTTTGGTCTAAGTGCTTGGAACATATACGTATTGGAATATTCTAAAATGAACTACACACTCGAACAAACGTTATCAAAAACGCTTAACCCAATAATTAAATCTATTTTTATACATACTTAGAACAAAAGCAGATTGAGTCCTTATGCAAGTTTTGATATCAATTATTTATTTGCCCTACATTGCTTTTAAACGGTCCATCACTTTAATTTTAGAATAAAATTTATATTAGTCATACCGTATCATCATAAACTGTCACGGTATGTATTGAAAGATGTGCTAAATGATGTCAATGCATATTTTTTTGCATAGAAAGTAGACTCGCAGAATTTTAAATATGTACTCGCGTCTCTCTCGATTTAAATTCCAGTATTAAGTAAACATAACGGCGGCGCGTCTAATTGATGAAGTTTGATTACATACTTACGCTTCATGGCTGTTTATTTTCTTGGGGTAGTCTGTTCTATCTAGATACATAGAAAAAGGCAACCAGGCCTACGTTACACCACCATATAGGCATACGGTGCAGAGGGAACACAGCCAAGGCGGGTGTCATCGCTAGGTAATTAACAACTTATCGAAGCGACGAATGGACACTGCGACAGTAAGGGAATGACTCCTTCAAATGTGACAGATGTTAAGTACGGATCGTTCATAGCCACAGATCACTACATATACAGATCATGTAATCCTTTATAAACTTAAAAGAGATTAGTAATCCATAAACATTAAATGAAGTATAATTAATAACGTTATTCCCAAACATATTTTCGGTCATAGCGCCGCCATTTTCAGTCCTTCCCTTTTCCGGCTGAGCTTGTAAGTTGACGAGACTTCCTAGTTTCTCTCATTGCGCAACAGCAATTCGCCGTCCGAAGATCTTATAAACGTATAAACACTAAGTGCTTATGATATACTTAGCGAATGACCACTAAGAGAAACTCAAGAGTCTAGCTCAACAATAATTAGTGTCAAGAGACGATTTGCTTGTCCAGCTCTCCAATTTGGACACGAAAAAATCATTGACACGCTTCCTCTGGTTGTCAGACATGATATGTAGGCTTTTGTTTGTGATGCAGTAGCTCATACATCTATGAGTACCTTTTTATATACGTAGGAGGTCTAATAAGACGTGTAAAGAGCAAAGAGACGATATATTAAAAGGTAGACGTTAGAAGTACATAAAACTGCTGAGTGTATATGGGGAAGTGTATGGAAACCAGAGTATTGAATGTGGCTTGATAGGATTTGATAGGATAGATAGATAGGATCTAGCTCTGCCTTAATCCCTGTAGGGAAACGGATGCAATCTGTATGTATGTAATTTCGTATGTCTGATAAGTCTATCTCACTTAATTATACGATTTTTGTCTCGTCTACGTCAGTAATATTGTTTGTCGTTATTTTACAGTTGAATGCACCAAGGGAACTAGTTTCCTTTCCCAAGTGCGGTCATATTGCACATAATAGGTGAAAGGGCTCGCTAAGTTCACTCTGGGCCACGATCATATAATTATTACTCGTTCTGAACAGCCAGCTTTCAAGCTGATCTTCCTAAAGTTCAACTTTCTAACGCTAGATGACATTAGTACTAAGTCGATAACTGTATTCGGCTATCACGTTGCGCTTTCCAATGCAGATTCCCTTAAAGCTCGATCTCGGGCATCTATGCGTACACTCTGGTTTTGTTCAGGATATTGGTATTGAAATGTATACTTACACTTAACTTAGAACAATAAGTTTGCCAAGTATTTAAGAAATATGACAAAGTCATTCGTTGACGTCTTAATTAATAGATTTTGTGTTAAGATGAAGGAGAATTTGAAGATTCTAATAATCTAATCTTGTCAATCTAACTTTCATAAAAATACCAAATCTTTTCTGTCCTATATCAGCTAAAATCTGATAGTTAGTAAAGAAGCATTTAGAGTCAAATGCCTGTAAGAGAAATGAGATGAATGAAATTCCCTTTATACCATAATTTAAAGGGAAGGAAATTCATCTGTTTTATTTCATTACAAAAGTGAGGCCAGAAGGACACTAATTTAATCTTTTTTATCATTTATGCCGACACAAATCTATCATTTGTTACCAATAACAAACTACATCTCAATACACAAGAAAGTTCACAGGACCAACCACTATAATCCGCGCCAAATTCAACGTCATTGCACCTTACCTTACTCTAACTCGATCACGTGTTCAATTGAAAACAAAAGTCGTATCGTGCCGGTCGTGCTTTGTGCAGCATCGCCCCCACTCTATCACGATGGCCACTGTAAGACCATAATACCGGCGCTGTTCAGTCCAAAGAAAATGGCCAGCCTAGTGTCACGGCCTCGGGCCCATTCGCGCTATGTCGACCATTTCCGACTTCCGTCCGATCTGCTTATATCGGATGGGGTGCTTCCCATGAGCTTCGATTATCAAAGAAGAGCACCGACTAAGGATTATGAATATACGAATCAGTGAGTATGAGTTTTGTGGCTGTTTGTAGGGTATCAAAGTCTTGGTTGTGTTTACTAATGTCTTGGTTGAAGAAGGGTATTTATTTTTACGTTATTGGTGGTTCCAGTTTTAAGTGAAATTCAAGTTTTAATTTGTGGTATTGATTGAAGTGAGTGTCTCGACTTAAGTGTTTGGTTACAAAATATTTGTGTTTGGCATTGAGAGATCTAAGATAGGATTGTTTTTTTTTATAACAGCCTTTCGTGTTCTATATTTAAATTATATGGTTAATTTATTATGTATCTGTTGTGATATTTCAGAAACACTCGGTATAGTGTTAATTATTTCATTGTGCAATCATATCAATGCCATTTAGCGAAATAAACAGAAACATACATTTTTTATCTTATTTATAAAGAAAATGTAAAATTATATATTTTGGTGTTCCTAATCGTTATGCTCGAAAGCTATGTGTAACTATAAGAATGTCAGTCTTCATGTCTCGACGCTTTTCAAGGATTGGAACTTCATTAAATAGTTGTACATAATATGCACTTACCCTAGACATATAATGTACGGGTCAAGTGACCAGACTAGTTGTAGGGATCCCTATAACTGTCCTTGGCCTAATAGTGTGAATGGGGTTAGTGACTTTCGTGTTTGGAACGCATTCTGATTCGATTAATTGTTGTCAATCAGGTGGACAAGGTTGCGATCGAATAAAGCAATCAGTGGCACAAGGTGACTGCCTATACTCACTTTCCAGCCAATGAGAATGAAAGGATTTTTTCACTGTAACTTAAACGTCGTGACAGTATTTGTCAGCTGTTACTCAAGGACAATTGGATCAAAATACTAAGGAATACTAATAAGTTAGGCTTTGATAGTAGCCACTGTGTATTTCTTATTCAGAAAGTTAGGAACGTTTTTTCTACAGCATGAATTCTTTTGTTAATATTGTTCTATTTTGTTATTACATAGAGTTTTAACCCTCACTTTATTTGTCTGGTATTTATAGGTCTATTTCTTTGTTGTCTTTTTTGCTTGGCTTGTCGTAAAAAGTAATTAAGTCCAACAAAGATTTTTTTACATCTACGTCATCACCTATTCCTAAAATATTTGTTTGTCAATCCAATTATTCGACTCCCAAACGTGACAGATTAGTTCCTACCCAAAAGTTATACTCTCATTTGTTCATAATGATGAAAATTTAAGCGTTATCTTTCGTAATTATCATACACAGATCTTTTGCACTGTTTTGCACCCTCTATCTCACAACGCAATGCATAATGAAATGAAATCTCGTATTAAGACACCCCACCCCATTTAAAAGTGAACTCCTGATAAGGTTGTAATGCAACAATAGTGTTTAAATATTTATAATGGGTCTGATCTGTCTGTTAATTGTGTTTGTATGCGAGGTGTCGGGCGGTGTGCCTTCGATAATAGGTATCAAATGTTTGTTAGGGGACTGGATAATTGTCAGGAAGTGAAACGAGTTTCGTTTAATATGAATACACGTGATGTTTGTTATCTTGTAGGGGTAATTTTTGCATGTATTATTACATGAAAATCGAGATTGCTTAGCACTTGTTTTATCTATACGGGATATATACTATTATTTCAAACAGGACACTACCACTAAACTAAACTAGGAGATATTGTTTCTCCGAGGTTCTGTCCACCCCGAAAGGGATTAAAGGACGTGCATGTATCTGTATGTATGTACTTCATACGGGATAAGTAGAGACTATCGATTACCACCTTAAACAATCCTGACTAATCTCCCTTGCCTACTCACTTATGTTAACCTTTTCGTGCTTGCTCTTCTGTTGTACACTACTACTAATGATCGAGGAATATAACTCAACATAGGAAGAATACCAAGAGAAAAGCTCACCTTATAACGATGTACCCACGAGTCACGAAAGGTCATCGGGCAATCCGCCCGCAAGTTTCACATATTAAAGCGTTGGGTAAATCTATTCTTACTTTCACATTTTGTTTGTTACATTATTACTCGGAGTCATTCTGATTTTTACGTATGGAGACGTTCTCAAGATCGACTCATTGTTGTCGTTCCGTGACGGGCAAGAGCGAGTTGGCCTAATAGGTTTGGTTCTGCCATTGGCTTAATGGTTACGACCACCTCATATATCCGTAACTCTTCAAGGGTCGAACATAATTACGACTAAGTATTTATAACTAATATAAGTGATAATTATGTATAAGAAAAAAAACATGGTATTTCGAATCTAGTATTAAAATAAACCAAATATCCTATCTCTTAGCCACTAAAAATCATACTAAATAAAAAGGTAGCTTCACTTTATTATTCCGCACGTTTATGGCAAATCGTGAGGAAACCTGGATCGGATAGGAAATACTTCAGCCTATCACGTCGGGTGCTGACGATCTAGTGAAAGTGGTCTTCAAATGGCCTGAGACTTTCGCGATGTTGTTCAATTTAGTCAAGGGTTAGTCTATTCTGATTACGGCGAAAAGGATTCCATTCATTATATTCAAGTAACTTAATAGTAAAGTCAGATTGGAAAACCGCATATTACCGCCGAGTAGAAATGAGGATGTAACTTTAACAAAAGTTGGATAAAGACCAATGTGGATCCATGATCTTTGCCTACCTTTCTGGGGGAATGTATGTATGTATGTCAAAAATAATATAAGTTAAAATATCCATACATTATAAAGGTCACTATAACTTATGAGGCGGTCAACAACCCACGAAAATGTCTTATTTGTTAAAAGGTGCGTGGGAAATGGAGTGCGGATGTACAAAGTGCTGTGGCGTTTTCAGTTTGGCGCTATCAAGCAGTTTGGAGCACAATAGCTCATTACTGAGACTTGATTATCATTTTTAATGCTGCCCTGTATGTACCTATGAGATATAAATTAGGGATAAGAATGCGCCTTAAAAGCTACTGAATACTGTAGAATAACAGAAATAGTATATAATTTTATAAAATGTGTGTGTGTGTGTGTTGGTTATTTCTAACTGAGTATATGCCGTCAGTCATTGAAATTTATAAATATTAAGGTTTCATACATCGAGGTTTATCTACATTAGTGAATGTTTGCTAGATTTTTAATGCGTGTAAGGAAATACACATCCGTAACAATTCGATTAGTCTCGTATTATATTGAGTGAGCGTTGCTTTGTATAAAGTGTGCCGTGCTCGCTCGCAATCATTCGAGGCTTACCCATTCGCAACGGGACCCCGAAAAAGAAAACGAAATCTTAACGAGATAATCGTTATCTCAGAATCATGGGAGAAACGTTTGACGTTTATTTTGGTACCTCAACGGAACGTGAATTTTGAAATCCCAAAAGACTGAGATTGAGATAAAGTTTCAGATAATTCGAATGATGACTAGGTGACCCTAAATACTCAAGATGAGATGATTGTCAATGATCAATGATAGAGTCAATAACCGACCTAGCTTCGCAAACCATATAATTATATGTCATGCGATTGATTTCGTTTTTGTTGTACTAAGCCGCGTGGGAAGGTGATAACATGGTGAAGAATCATTCTAATTTTATACTTATCTTTTTTGTGTATTTAACTTACTACTTAGCCACTTATATCCCTCTTTCCCTTTTGGTGTGAAGAAAATCTCGGAGATACAATATTTATTGCATAATCTTTTCTTTATTACTATTGGGGTTGTGTTGGTGGTATTCTTATGGCATATTAGTGACTTATCTTAAACATACACACTTGAATAAGATGACTGTCTAATAAATAATGAATGATAATTTCGTACTTTTTCTGTTTATTTTGGATATACATATATAGCATGTATTTTCACTTTGTTTTTTTGTTTCATTGTGATTACGGACAAAGTACTATTGTTTGTAAACAATGTTGTCCATAGCCCGCCGGATCAAGTGGAATAGCTTGCAGACATGACAAAAAGGCGAATTCATTAAGAGGCTTTCCCTTCGTTTTTATCCCCAAGTTTAGTTAGAACTTAGGGTAGCGAGATGTATTTAACCTAAAGGTCTGAGTTTCAATAACCCTTGAATTTGACAAGGATTTTTACAACATGTGAATTCGGAGGGTGCTGTGAGTCATTCAGGGGTCTTGAATGTAACTTGGGGGAAGGGTTCTCGTGATAATGCAGGATTTAACTAAAAGCTTATTAAACTGAATGTTCAATTCGATTTCGGTAACATGTTAGTCTTATCAAAGTTGCTCGCGCGGAAAATGTAATGAATTTTGAATGAAATTATACTTTAATCTGATTACTATGTTGGTAATATTTTGTATGTCTTAGGATTTCAATGAGTGGTTTAATCAATACTTACTTACTTGTAGATGTTTTTTTTATGTCAAAAATGTTTATTCGTTGCTAATACTGAATAACCTTACGTTTGTCTTACTACCTATATGCAATTCAACAGCAGAATGATAAAAAAGAACAAGAAATATATTTCGAGCTATAAGAATAACCCTATTGTCTAAATTGCTATGGTTTATTACTAATACTTCATGAATATTTAAATTATTCTTTGTTTATTGGTACCGTGGATTCTGTCTGAATAATAACTTCTTTTATTTCCATACTAAACTCTAGAGTTGACCTCTGTGGCAACATACTAATGTCCATTATGTAATAGTCATTACATATCCCTTTTACATAGTCTTCAGCAGCATTTTCCACATATTTCCTTGTCCACTCCACACGTCCGTCGCTTCGCATAATGAAGCCCATTTGTATCGAAGTGGCTGTAAACAAACAAATGAACGCGGTTCTCATAATTACTATTGTAAGTGGAAAGCAAATGTGCGCTATGTACAGTGTCCCGAGTGCTCTCGAGTAAAGCTTTCTCTTCCGAGTAGTGAACTTTTTGGTGTCTTGGTGTATGGGAGACTGGTACTAAAGGGTTATATGAAGTACTGAATTCAGATGTATAATGAATTAGATGACTAGCCTATTAAAGGGGTTAAGCTTGAATGTAGAATAGTGTGGTATGGATGGTAGTGAAATGAAAGAGATATGGCAGGATTATCTTTAGCAAGTGCTTCTTAACATTTGTATACAATTGCACGTTCACATTTCTTATTCCTTGCATGTCTGAAAAAGAAGAGCGTAGTATCGCACCTGTTAAAGGGCATAATAATATTGTATGAGAGAAATAAGCTTGATAGATGTCTCAAGTATTGAAAGTAGAGTAATGGCGGAAATTCTAGCTAGTTTTACTCTCGCTGGTTAGTGTGCGCTGTGAATGAAAAGGGGTAGTAAATACTATTACTACTATTTCCATAGTCTATTTACTTCCATATACGTACATTTCGCTGCTTTAAAACTAAACTGAAGAAACTCGAAAAACATTTTATCTCAAAAAGGTTAAATAATAAGTACATAAAACATATTAGGTTATTATAAAATTAAAAAAAAATTATTTATTTTTAATCATTTTTTTAAATTATATGCAATTTAATGTCAAAAATATATCAACTATATTATAAAACAATGTTTTTTGCAAAATAGTGTTTTTTGAGTTTCTTCAGTTTAGTTTTAAAGCAGCGATTTGATAATTTAGTCATTCGTTCAATATTTTTACGCCAAATACTAGTACAGATCGACACGTACACGAATCACGTAAAATAGGCAAAGTTTTGTTGAATTGTTTTGGTGTTTAATGTAGATACTATTACGGCTATCCGCCCAACGTTACCTAGATAAATACAAGTGCTTATCTTATAGCACATAAACGCCAAAATCTAACCTTGTGTCTGTTTCCAAGAAATGGTTTTATTGCCTACCCAAGCACTGAGTGGAATGTCAATTTTACGAGCGAATTGAAAATGCACTAAAACACAGAGTACATAACTAATTTAGTTATTTTATAAGGCGTTGTATTGTGTCTGACTACTAACCAACAACCACTCAAACAGATTAGTTCATAGATACAATATGCAGTAAAATGGAATGATTCATGCACTATGTTTGGAGAGTTATTAATCATTAATCATTTCCTATAAAACGAATAGGTTTCGCAATTTATATTGTTTTAATTGTTATAAGTAGCGGTTAATTTATTACCAATAACGTTGAATGAATAAAAAGTAACTTATATAAACCAGTAACTAAGGCAATTGCAAAACAAAGCTGTCTATTGATTGTAAATTGCCGAATCATACGATTTGCCTGCGACATACATAACACCTCACGTTTGACATATATTTGCATGAAGTGTAATATATTTATACTTAGTAGGACTACTAAATAGACTTACTGAAAAGGGTGACGTTAGAAGAATGTACGTATAACCGCCGTGTATGAGAAGATGTATGAATGTCAATAATTAAAGCAAAAGTGGTTTGCTTACATCGGGGAAAACTTTACCCCCTTGTAGAGAGATGGGAGTGATGTATATGTATGTTAATTCATATATAATTATTTCGTACGAAGTATCTCATCTAATCGACCGATTTATCTTTCGTCTACGTCATCTTCTGACAAAATATGTCAAAAGCGAAAGGAATCCGGGATTTCTGTTTATTTTTATGAAGGCAAATGCGTGTGTGAATTTATTTAGGTGTAATATCTTTGTCAATAATGACAGATAGTGTATAAATCGTCTTATTTCTATGAAATTACTCCATATGTCTAATTGTTACTTAACAGAGCGGAACGGCAATAGAAGGTTATCTTACTCTAGTCCCAGATCAGCACTAGACTTGCTTTTGTCGTTGCTTACACAATGTAAGGGATGAATGTGGTACTTGGGAACAGGATGTTTGCAAATAGTCGCTAGGGGGCATTTATTAGGATAAAATATGGTATTAATTGAATCCATGATGTAAATATCCCGCTGTTTTGGGTTTTCTATAGAATGTGGCCGGTTCCTTGCTAAATTTTAAGATATATGACATTAAGGGTCGTTGTGTTTTGTTTAATTCCAACTTTCATATGCATTTACGATAGTGAAACCTTTTTTGGTCGAGAGAAGTTGAGTGTCCACCGTTAGATGAGCATTGTGATGGTTAAAAGACTCATGCCGATGTGTTTTTATAGTATCATTGTTATAAACAATGTAAGGTGTTATTGTCATTATGTATTTTATGGGAACGATAAGTAGAGTGCCAGTTTAGCATAAAAAAAGGATTCTATTTGTCCTTCTCTTAACAAGTTTCGCAACTATTTAGGATAGAAAAAACTCCGTTATTTGCTATCCAGAAGTCAACTGCTTACATATTGTTTATTGTTATTTAGCTCAGCTATACATATTGCAAGCTTGGTTGTCCTATTGTAAATTGACTCGGGGTGTTAGCAAAAAATGTATTGTCTGAAGGGTCGGCAGGTAGTCAGATCCCATCTTTCGAATCAGTCATTGGGGTACTTTCGTACAGTTTAAACGTATTTTGTTTATGCGATTTAACCCAGATATAAATATGTTTTAGTAAATCGGTACATATACGTGTGTGAAATTGCAACTAGTTTCCCTCTATAAATTTGAATGTAGAAACTAATTATCTCAAACATTCTCTAGTGTGTGAAACAAAAGTATTACTTCCGAAAACAGAGTGTAGTGTGATTTTTATCAAGTGTATGTGAAATGGCTACTAGATTGCCCTTTCTATAGCGAGTTCTATCGCAAGTTAATGTGGTTGTAGATCAATTTGTTAGTTCTGATTAGAGGTATACTTTAAGTGTTGTGTTGATAATGGATAGGCGTTGTAGAAGTTAATTCGGAGAGTGGTATGTTCCAATATGATGTGGTGAAACTATATCTTTAGATTTGTAAGTTAATCAGTTATTTTTAATGTTGTTTTACTTAAATTTTCAATAGTAGAAAGCAAAATATATTCAAACTATGTTGTCATTATGTTACAAAATAATATAGTACCTATATTTATTTATTTCATTTGCTTCATTTGGTGTTTCGAAGAAACACCAAATGAAGCAAGTTTGTTAAACAAACAAAACTCTTGATAAAAGGGTGAACTACTCATATATATATTTCCTTAGTATTTGCTTACACTTCAGGGACATTATCCATTAAGAGATATTTAAGAAATCTGTGTGTCCCTTTTGAAATTGCGAATTTAAAGCCACTTCGAACCCACATGTTATGATGGCCAGCAACATGTTAGATAGCAAACCGTTTCGCTGTTTACAAGCACTGACTTCCATAGAGTAAATAGTACATTTCAATAATACATTTACAATAAAAAAATTGCTCTGCAAACTAATTACGTAGTCATTCATTGTCTCGTGATAGTTTGGAACTTAAATAGAACAATAAAAAGCTGTCTTTTTATCCCAAAATGTTGTAAAAGGCTAGGAGTTAACAAAATCTGTCCAGATTTTGTCTCAAAGTGTTCAAGAACATAATATAACGTCTCTGAGATTCTGTCCACCCTTTGAGCCATTAAAGGATATGAATGTACATGTTCTTATCTTTGTCCCCAGTGTTGAGGAAGAGGAAGAGATGAACTTCACGACCTTCTCCGCGGGGGGAGCGGGCGGAGTGACCGCAGGCACCCACTTCGTCACCACCCAGATTCCCATTGCGAAGCTGCAGCAGAACAACGCTAATGGCGGTGTCACTCAGGTGGGTTAGCTAGATATGAAATCATTTTTGTATATTTTCAAGTCAAAAGTCTCGTGAATATCAGTATTGAATGAAAAAATATATTTAAGGATCATAAATATAATGTATTGAACGTGACGAAAACAGTTCTTTTACAAAATATGTGTATGAAACATAAAATTATATATTTACTTAAAAATTAATTTAATTTAACACCCCGAAAGGGATTAAAGGACGTAAATGTACATATATGTATTTGTCGGTACATTCACACACACACATTCGCTTCGTTGACATTTATACGCTGCATACTCGGCGGTTATAGGTACAGTCAACACCAAAAGTCGATGAACAGAATCAACTTAACAAAACACTTGTTATTGTGAACAGGTGTTTTGTTAAGTTGATTCTGTTCATCGACTTTTGGTGCTGACTGTACAATTAACGTCACCCTTCTTCACTGACAAGGGAATATAAAATTAGTGTTGTCTATGTGCCAAAAAGTGAAAGCAACTTTCGAGTATCGATAACGATCTAGTAAGAATTATTTGAATACATATTGCTCAGTCAACACGTGACGAGCACCTCAACGCACATTTGTTTACAGCCCTAGTACTTTCGAAATCGAACACGGCTTTAGTGGGTACATGTTGTATGCTACGAAGTGAGAATGTAAAATTATAATGTAACAGCATTAGATGGTTATGTAGTCTATGGTTATGTGATTATGGTATTTCGTTTGGATTAGTCTTTTGTTTATTTGTTAATAATTTATTCACATCAGGTACGACATTAGACTACAATGAAATGCCGTTAAAAAATACGTTCGTGATTAAAAATATGTTGTGTCATTAGCAGGAAACCATTATTTCTAACCTATAGATCGATACTTACGTACATTTATATATTTTATCGAGATAAAGCTCAGCAAGCACAGATCCATACAAATAATAATATTTATGCACAGTATAACATCAATTGAACTAGACCATTGGTAAGTTCATTTAACACTTGTGTTAGGGGTACTAGTCAACGTATATTTAAGAAATAAATACTTATAATACATATTAGATAAATTACACATATAGTATATAATCAACAACCAGACTAGAAAACAGACGAAAAAAAAATAGGGTCGGATCAATGTTGGCGAATATAAATATTTTCAATGATTGTATATATCCTTATAGCTGTTATGTACACAGTTCATATCCGTGTCATTAAGCTTTGATGATGCGAGGTTGAGCAACAAACATTCTTTCTATCAAAGTCATCATTTTGCCTGTATACGATCAAATCGTTCATAATCGATTTCCAGCAGATCTTAAGTATCGAATTGTTATGTTATTCGATACGTCTATCATTTGATGACCTCTCACCTATGTTGTGGTGTGATTTATGGTAGTTTGAGCGCCATTTCATTTGTTTGTTAGAAATAATTGTGCTATGAGGCACTTTCCCTTTTCTTGCTTCGTTGTTAGGCTGACGAGTTATAAATCCATTTTGAAATAAAATTTAAATGATGATGTTGTTAACTTAAAGAATTCTGCTTAATATACATCGTATACTTATGATCTGTCACAAGAATCAGTGGTTTACCAGCCCATTGCCCAAAGGATTTATTACATACTTTATTTAATCATGTTTTTATGTCGTTTCTTAAGATACGTAGAGCAGAATGGTTGTTCGTTAAATATTATACTAGTAAATTTATCACCACTCCTTATTAATAAAAAGTAGAAAGTAACGTATATATAAAGAAAAAATGTTAGATAGGATCTTGATTTACAACATGTATCTTGTACGCACTTACTTTCTCAATTATTTAAATTACTAATATCGTTTGAATTTTAAACATTTATTTACAAAAATAGACAGATATTTGGTAGTATTTATCGATTAATTTCATCTATTGAGTATTTTCATACGCAATTCTGATTTATAATTATCATAAGAAGCTTGTTATAATGTTTGAAACGATGAAAGTTTTCTCTCTATAGAACAGGGATGGCGTTGTTAGAAAGTTGATTTGCTATTGGCTTGCATAATCCAGCCCATATTTGAACCTGCCATAACTTGACATGTATTTCCTTAAAGAAATAGACGGTTCCTAGTTTATAGGAAACAACTAGGTTAAACGTAACATTTAAAGAGTGAAGCAAGGTAGATTCGACAGTTTTGTTAAAGAAAGTGTTTAATAGCCTCTTCTTATGCCGTTGGGGAGTATGTACGTATATGTATCCTCCTAAAATTGGACGAAATATATATGTATGGTTTAATGTTATCGACATACATGAGGAAGATTAACTAAAACTTATATTTATCATACTCATAACATTGTCTTGTTCATCTAGGACTGGAAAAGAATATATCCATGGTTTCCTTCCAGTGTTTTATAAGAATTGTTGATTATATTTACTATTGCTAGTATTTTTAAATTTCTTATAACTCTGAACCAGTAAGATCGTAGGTTTTAGTATTTAACAGTTACAAAATGTACTATAAATTTCCGTTTCATTATTTATTTATATCAATTAACATTAATCAAAAATTATAACTCAATATTAAAATAGTAGTCTGGTATAACTATTACCAAAAGTTTTATGGGAACCACACTAATATAAATGTGACGTAAGGTTCTTAGGAACTTCCTTTTTCCTTAAAGGGTTTGTGCTTGTGTTTAGACACGTACATATAATTGTTCTTGTTGTCACATACATTTGTACTTTCACTATACATGTGTTTGTCCATAATATTATTGGCCACTTTCCCCTCTGTTACGCTAACTGTACTAATTATGATTCAGAACGTCATACGAAGTGACCGAAAATATTTCGTCAGTTCAAACGAGTCTATGTTTTAAAATGGGGTTAACCGCAAGTACTTGCTAACTAAGAAACCTAAATTTCACTCAATGTATTTGGTAAAAGTAGGCAAAAGTTATGTAACAGGTAGACATATATTTTATTCATCGTATTTCTGCTCTTTTAAAATGTAATATTTTCTCAACAGAAACTTAATGTAAGTTATGAAGTAAATCTATCGAAATGACCTGTCAATGTAGTCGTATAATATTTCCTAATTACAGTCGTTAACGAATCGTTTAATCAACAAATTAATTACGCTGTAAATAGTTCATATAATAAAGTATGTATATTAAGCTATAGTATCTAATTGAATCCTCAATGTATGTCTATAACGAAACCGAATTTACTAGAACCACCTTGTTCGCGTAATATCTTTGTACTGTGAGTGTGAATCAAGCTTTTCAGCCTACTGTTTAAGCTATTAAGTCCTTACCATAGCACGTTTAAAAAAAAACTAATAACCGCTATACATATTGTAGTAGGTACATCAAATAACGCATTTACTTGATGTTGTTTTCTTGATGCAGTGTAATGGATTTTTCATTATAGTTTTTTATATCAACTAAATCATATTAAGTTCATTTTCCTCTAATTCCAGGTGGTGGGTCTGATGAACTCCTCAGGGTCGGAAGGGGTCCAGTACCTCCGCACCATAGACGGGAACACCATCAGCACTCCACACCTCATATCGGTGCCTATTGCTATACCCGGAGCCAAACCAGGTAAGACAAATTCATATCACTCACTACATAGTATGAAACAAAGTCGCTTTCTCTGTTCCTATGTGTGCTTAAATCTTTGAAACTACGCAACGGATTTTGATGCGGTTTTTTTTAATAGATAGAGTGATTCAATAGGAAGGTTTATATGTATAATAACATCCATTAAATAGTGGAGTAAGCTATATATTGTATACCCGTGCAAAGCCGGAGCGGGTCACTATTTCAGTATAAACGGGTCTCGAATGGCGGCCACGTCTTGGTAAACGTAGTGTAGGACGCCCCCCTGCTACATGGACCGATGACCTGAAAAAGGTCGCTGGTAGTGGTTGGCTGAGGGCCACGAGTGATCGTGTTTTGTTGTGTAACCTTGGGGAGGCCTACGTCCAGCACTGGACTGACATAGGCTGATTGATAGCATACGCTTCTCGTGTATATATACACTCCCTTTTTTGTACTATATCTGCATACCCTACTAAATTAATGGTGATGTATTTTTATGTATACATGCGATTTATCAATGTCAATACATACACACATACATACATACACATCACGCCTGATTCCCTGTACAGGGAATTTCAATGTCAATAAATATTGTAAAAACGAGATTTTCGTTTTTCTTTATTAGAATAAACCTATTTGATTGGTGCCTTAATATTCAAAATTTCTGTCCAGGTTTATTCAGGATAAGGAGAGGTAATTCTATTTTCCAAATTTAAGCATCCAAGTAGAAAAAAAAATTTACAGAATGCTTGAATGCCATTTTCATTTTTCTCTACTACGATTTTATCAAAAAGAAAAATATTGCATGAAGTAATTTTTATGATTGGCTTATTCAGTTAAAAATCGCTTGTAGAACATTATTGCAATACGTTTTTAAGGTTTGATATTTTACTGTATGTATTTGTTCCTATACGATGTTTGTGGCGGGTTATTTGACGAATGAAGTTTGTCTGAATATTTTCTCAAGACTTATTTGGGAAATAAAGAACCAGTATTATTCACTGCGCAGTCGATAAATAAACAAGACCCAGAATTTGTACAGTGCAGTAAAAGGATTCTGCTTCTGCATGAATTTAGGCATGTTACAAGCAATACGGTTTTGTTAGCCACTGCTAATGACATCTATGATTTGCAGGTGATCCCCAGCAGACGGTGCAAATTCAGGTGCTGAGTCCCAATATGATACAAACACAGCAACAGCAGCCTAAATACCAAATGCAAATACCCATACAAGGTCTATCACAAGGTGAGATTTTTTAAATGTGTTGTTATATTCATAGAGATATTTTATATTTGAATATCTTGTATCTCAAAAGAATCATACACGCAGAACTAAAATCAATTACTTGGTGTACAACTTAAACGAGACCGCCCTACCTTGCTAACCTCCCGCGATGTTTATTTATTCATCAACATAACAATTTGTTATTTTATAAAAGTGTTTTTAAACTATTTAAACAAATAAAGTTATCTTAACACATTGAGGCTAGTTCAATTTGTGTAATCATGTCCTAATAATAATTATAATTACATATACTCTAATTATACATTATTTTAGGAGTATTGAATTAGTATGTTTGAATGTTTGTACTACATACATACATACACATCACGCCTGATTCCCTGTAGAGGGGTAGGCAGAGATCACGGATTCCCATTTGTCCCGATCCTGACAGACCACATTCGCTTCATTGACATTCATACATCTTCTCATACACTCCCGGCGGTTATAGGTTCACCTAACGTCACCTTTTTCAATATAGCGTCTATCTGACTGTTATATGTCTTATTAGGCCGGCCCCTACGTAACCGCCCTTCCACTTCCACTTTGTACTACTATTATTCTAATTTTGTTTTAGGTGTGTTGACGGTTGCTTACGGCGGTGAAGGAGGCGAGGGTATTCAGTTCATACAAAACGCATTGCCTGAAGGTAAATAAATTAAACATACATACGCTGTGCTAACCTAACCTGTGTTCACGACACCTTTTTATTGTGGCGGTGTAGGACTAACTTTTCATCTCTGAAATTTCGAAAATATGTTAGCTATGGGTCACTAGAAGCCCGCCTTTCACTAGAGACAACGTGATAGGTAGTAAACCGTATCGCTGTATACAGGCACTAACTATTACCTACCCCGAGGGAAAGGCAGATTTCCTCTCGATGTTTTCAGTCTCCGTTAGGGACTGTGAATTATGTACGTAAATTAAAACAGATAAATAAATAAATTGTTATACCTAATATTTTATACGTAGTTTGAATACTAGATGATTAAATAAGCTAATCTTTGTTCAGGTCTTATCAGGATTAGAAGAGGTAATTACTATTTGTACATTTAAGCCTGTTGTGTGATTTTTGGGTTCAATGTGTATGTTGTTTGATGTTTTGTAAAAGCGCTTTATAGTTTTTGTTTATGCATGAGGTGGATTTATTGATACGTTTGTTATATTACTTATATTATATATTTTTAAATAAAGCTTTTGTCAGTTATCAATTATAAAATGGGAATACACGATCGCTTTTTACCTGTATAAAGGGAAATTAGTGTTGCTCTAAAGTATTGAGTGCGTCTGTACGAAAACACCGCATGAAATAAGTACTACCTAGTACCAATGGATTACACTACCTACTATCATTTTGAGTATGGTTTGTTGTTACTTAGTTATGTGGATTTTAATATGAGTCAAGAATTGCATTGTCCTGTATGTGATTATTCTTATCTTACCGAAAAGGATTATCATTCATGTTTTTAGGATTTATAAATGAAGTTTTGGTGGGATTTTGATTGTTTTAGTAATATAATGAATAATTGCACGCATATTTGGATTTTCTTAGGGTGTTATGTCCAATTAATTAAGATTTTTAATGTTTACTGAATATAATCATATAAGTGGATTTCTCTTTAGTTACTCTTACTCTTTGTTTACTCTTTAGTTTTAGTTTTTTATTAATTTATTCGTTACATTCAGCTTGTCTTGAGTGGCGACTAAGCGTTGCATTTTTTACTATAATTGACTAGAATAATTATATTAATCCAGAAATTTGGTTCCTTATCAATCAAAACTTGCAATATATAAAAATATTTTGTTGGATGAAATGAAAATTCTTCATTACTAAACAAGTATGTTTTTAGTTTTTCCAAAAAAAAAAAACAATTCAAACTCGAGCTTATCCTTTTTAAGTATCAATAAAATGTTAATCAAAACTTATAGCAGATATTTTACCTAAACCTTGTGGTTGCAGGTCTTCAGGTGGTGGCCCTGCCCCAGGATGTGCAGCTGATGCAGCAGGCCCAGGAAGAGAACAAGGAAGGCACCCACCTCCTCCAGCAGCCGCAGGTAACAGCCTCGATGACTGCTAGTCCATCGCCCCTCCCTATACTTCATTGATGTATAGTGTATTCGCGTTAAGAAAATGGTGACGTCATGATAATCAGAGGTTAAACTGGCCAATGAGACGTTAGTAAATGAGAAAACAACTCACATTGACCAATCGCAGACATTCGTTGTCACGTCTCATTGGTCAAATCGTTTGGGTAATGATGACGTCACTATTTTCTTAACGCGAATACACTATAGTTATGTAACAAGAGACTCACAACCAAGGGCCTTAGTCCATTAAGACTTTTTTAAAAGAACAGTTCAGATATAAGATAGTATCAGATCAGTAATGTGACAATTTTCGGCATTTTTAAGCGGATTTTTACACTTTAGCCGATTTCAATGCTAATTGACACATTTGGTCATCTACTACCAACTTTAGACTATTACTGATCAACAACAACAACATTAGTGACAAGGATAGTCACTGGCTATCACGTTAAGGGTCGTGTAGTGGATGTTTTGTTTATATAGTACTTGCTAGTCGATATTTCCGAGCTACATACATTAACATCACGCCTGATTCACAATAGGCAGAGATCACGAAACCCCATCTATCCCGGTCCTGCAACTTTTGCATAATTGACACTCATACACTCTTCACACACACTCGGCGGTTATAAGTATTTCTACCGTTACCCTTTTTCGATATGGTGTCTATCTGACTGTCTTAAGTCTTATTGGGCCGGCCCCTACGTAACCGCCCTTCCACTTCACCTACATACATTTCTTTTGTCAATCTACTATCATTCTTACTTTAGATTTATTGGTATTTAATGTTGTATATTGTTCCAGATCTTCGTGAATCATCAAAACCAGCAATTCGTGATCAGCACGGCGGATGACAAGCGGAATAACAACAACAATGACATGGAGACCATCATGATTAAGGAAGAATGTGACGACTCCAATGATGTAAGTAGTAGAACTATCACAACATAGTATAAAACAAAGTCGCTTTCTCTGTCCCTATGTCCCTTTGTGTGCTTAAATCTTTGAAACTACGCAACGGATTTTGATGCGTTTTTTTTTTAATAAATATAGAGTGATTTAAGAGGAAGGTTTATATGTATAATAACATCCATTAAATAGTGGATGCTATATATTTTATACCCGTGCGAAGCCGGAGCGGGTCGCTAGTATGCTTATAAACTATGACCTATGATGAATAGTAATAGTAGCTAACGTGACAGATGGTGTTCTGTGTCGGCGTGTATAAAAGTTTTGAATATTAATTGCGTATTACGTTTATGTCATCCAAATTTTAAGCCCAGCTTGTTGTTTTAACGTAACTGCCACTCAAAGATCTACTGTAATATCAATTTAATTAGATTTATTTAAATTTTTCTAAGGTTATCTAATTTCATATACAATTTTGCACGTGAAAATGTTTTTTTTTTATTTTCAATAAGTGATTTTATATTCCTTCATTACTTACATAAATATTTGACAGCACGCTTTCAAACCAGGGTTCTTGTTCGTCGGGGAAAATTTAATATCACTTCATAAAAACATTTATATTAGAAATTAAAATTAGATTGATTATTATATTGTTATAAGACGATGGGATGATATACATCGACACCTAACTAACACATCTAATGTTTTGTTAAATTATCTGTTAAGTCTAGAGGTTAAAAAAAAATGCTTTTGCTAGACAAGGGTTTTGTAGACTAATGAAGTGACTTATAGTATTTATACATGTTTTATATTATCTACGAAATAATCAGTATTGTTTTAGGGCTTAACAAAATAAGTACTTAAAAGTACTAAATATGAACAACTATAACATACATAGGTTTCCTAAATAAAAATAATAATAATATTTTAGGACAATATTACACCAATTGAACTAGTTCCTTGGTAAGTTCATTAATTAGGGTATTAGTAAACGTATATTTAAGAAATATATACTTATTATAAATAGATAAATACATATATAGCATATATAATCAACGACCAGACTGGAAAGCAGAAGAAGAGCGTAGTTCTTAACTGCCTCCACCGGGAATCGAACCCGGGATCTCACGATTAGCGTTCAGGTGGTTAAACAATCGCGCCACGGAGGTCGTCGCAAATACATACACTAAACAAACAATAGCCATATGTTAGGTCTCCCCTGAAGTCTAGACTTGATGCACCCCACCGTAGTGCATCGAGGGGCGGGGAGCGGTATACCGACTGATTCGAAACTGGAATAGGGATGGGTGTAGTGTATTGTCGGTATTACTGAAATTGTTTCGTTGGGTATTGTTTAAAAGCGTTATATAGTGATTATTTTTTGAGTATATACTGGAAATGAGTGTTTTTATTATAGAGAATGGAGGTAATATAGTAATTATTTTTTGAGTATATACTGGAAATGATGAGTGTTTTTATTATAAGTTCAGGTGTGATCATTTATTTATAATAAAAAAGTTGTTATCACAACTTAATTGTGTATTCGTATACGAATTTCCAAGTTGTACATATTTATTAAAAAACCGATAATAATTCTCAATATAGACATAAAACATATTCAGCACAAATATATAAGAACCGGATTCAAATATGATGCAGAATATTAGTCTTGGTTATAGGTTACGTTATTAGTCTGTGATATTTATATTCCGTTCAACATATTGTATACATGTTGTTACGTTAACAAAGTTAACGTTCAACCAAGCTATATCAATATACACTTCGTCCACGGTATATACCCCTGGCCGGTAACAGTTACACCCATCACTATTGTTCATCACAGCGCGGCCTAGGCAATCGATCCCCCACTTAGTGCTCACTGCATACCGTCGCCACTGCCCGAACAGGGAAGGGCGAGGCTTCGTTATTGCAAGGATAGTATGCAACTAACGAACGTTGCAATAAAACGGTTTCAGCGATAAAATAACAGTTTATGATGTGATAAATTGAGTGACGGTTACAGTTGCCCGAATTTCTGGTAGAGATAAATATGTCACCGCTTCGCAGAGATAAAAAGTCGGATAGAACGATATTGGATGTGCAGGTGAGAATAGTTGGTCATATATTTGTAACTGGCTATTGGTAGAGCGTTATTATAATGTGCACACTGTTGCAGGCGCGACAGATCATAGCGAAAGTGTACGATTTTATGAAGAAGGAAGCGACTGAGAGATATGCTGTGAAACTGACAGACGCTAGATGGAGGACCGCCACGGCGGTTGGCATATCGGAAAGCACAGTGACCAGGATACTAAAAGAGAGAAAAACGAGCAATGAAAAAGGGGATAAGGCCTTTCTAACGAAGGGAAAGAAAACACGACGTTCGCATAAACTCAATTTAAATGAAACAGAGATGATAATAGTTAGGAAGGCACTGCAGGATTTCCAAAAGGAGTTTAAAAAGTTTCCTACATTGTTTATTTTGAGGACGATTTTGAAGGAACAATTAGGGAGAGACGCGTCGCTAAATACTATAAGAAAGCTACTCATTCAACTAGGTTATAAGTTCCGGAACAATATATGGAGGAAAGTAAAAGTTTCAAAAGCCAAAAGGGAAACAAGCCCTCTAGAAAATAGTGTCCCAAATTACATAGAACCTCCAACACAAGGTGATGTTAGAGATAAAACTTTCGTGCAAATAACATCGCAACAAACGGTACATAATCATCAGAAAGACGATATCACGTCTTCAATACACCAGGAGTATGATAACATCAATGCTGGTTATACAATAACTGACTTAAATTCTTACTCCATACAAACTTCTAACGCAAGTGAAGAGAATTATTTAGATAATAACCTAAAAGGTACAGACTTAAATAAAAATGAGAATATCAAAAGTGTTTGTCAAATTGTAAGTGTCAAAAGTGAAGTGAAAAGTGATCAGAATGCCAAAATGCTAGTGATACCAAATGAATTGCTGCCTATTCTGAAATCGGAACAATGTAGTAATCAGGTAACCTTAGTAAAATACATGCCTACATCAAAAATGTTAGAATCTAAACGTATATTAACTCTTCCTAAAATGTCTAGATGACGGTGATGCCTTTATGTATATTACAAACGAAGCTTAATTAAATAATGTGCCAACATATGAAAAAAAGAGAATATTTTATTTCCAGCGATATTATACAAAATAAAACTATTAAATTCAACAACTTTTTAAAGATGATTTATGTCTTTTAAGTCGTCCTTTCAAATAACTTTATACATACATAGTGTAAAATTATATATTCAGTTATTTCACTTAACGAAATCAATTATAATACTACTTAAAAGGAATAAAAAGTTTATTACAAAAGATTTATACCTTACATATAAGTCTTAAGTTTCCTTGTTGTCCTTGATAGAGGTCTAAAAACAACTCTTCGATTTAATAACAGCCTGGCGAAAACAAAACATGCTTATTTAATACGCTGTCTGCAATGAGTAACCTTGAATAAATGTGAATTGCGAAAAAATGTATGATTATTCTGAGCTTTCCGATAAATCCGGTGATCTACGAAATGTTTGGTCATCTGAGTTTTATTACTCCGAATGGTATTGAACGACGTGATGTAACGCTATCTTTTTCTACAACTGGACTCGAGCAGGGGATTAAGAATACAAATAAATTTTATAAAAGAGTAAAATCATCTCTTAAACCTCTTCAAAATTATACATCGTATTAAGCTTGTTGTGCTCTATTTATTTTTATTGATTTTTTTGGTTTGTTTGATTTTTATTTACTGAGATAGCCCAAAATATGAGGTAACATGCCTATTACTACATGCAAAATTCATTACCATAACACAGAATACTATCTGTCAATATTATATGCTAATTATCTCGCTGAAAGACGTCGCTGCTGTGGATTAAGTATCCACAGAATCAGATACCACCACTCAAAGTGTCCCAAAAATGATAATATTCGTACATATTATCAATACATTTTCGTTTCCAGGGAAGCTCCCACAGTAAAGAAGGTGCTAAAGATGACTGTGTGACGTGGTGTAATGAAAACGGCGAAGTTGTCAACAATATTGTGATACAGAAACAACAGGTTGGTTCACGAACTCACGTCATAACACCTTTTTCAATATTGTACTTTTATCATTAATAGTTCAATATCCCATTTTCGATACGTCGCAATATGCTGAGAAGAATGGATATGTTATGCTGAATATATTCAAGTGAATTTAAGTTTAACTTATTTTATATTGGCACTGGGCAAAAAATCCTGAAAGTCCCAGTTTCTTGTTGGGGCTTGTCCGAGCCAGGGCTTCCGAGCCAGTGTCAGACTTATTTTTTGACTTAAAATGAATGTACTGTACTTATGTTGAATAAAAATATACATATAAGTTAATAAGAGTTTATTATAGTTTTAAGAGATTCGCGATTTATATTCATGATTAATAATTATTAACGGGACTTATCGTTTTATTAACCCGACGTTTCGGCTACTGCAACGTAGTCCCGTTAATAATTATTAATCATGAATAAGAGTTTATTAAAACTTAACAATATTCTAAACCACCTATGTAATACTGTATCGAATAACGATATTTTTCCATCTATTCCAGCAACAGGCCCTGCCATCTTCCCTACACCAATTCCTGAGGATAAACCCAGTAGAAGGAGGCGAAGGGAAGCCCCTGGTTGAGATTGAGGTGAACCCTCAGCCAGCAGAAGAAGAGACTGAACTAGGTTGGTATTACGGTACGGCATCCCACATGTATCTATTTGTGTATTTATAATGACTAACTTACTTACATATACATTAAATACACACATATACATATAGTAATGTACACAATAGATGAAAAATTGGATTAGCTTGTCTAGTACGTGATTTTGGCAGAATTATCGTTACACAAGCCATAGACTGAGCTATATATATATCACACAAAAAGTCGAAATGCTATTGCAATAAGAATGTAATGAAATACTCCATACAATCGAATTTTATATGTTGAAGATTCAGAATTAACACATTCATATACATTGATATTGTACATTGACGTCCTTTAATCCCTTTCGCTGTGATTAGAGCCTCGGAGACATAAAGTATACCTGATCACTTTTTGTATACTTATATCTCGGCGGGCTTGTGTTGCATTTATAAGGAATATTGGAGCCTTTCACCCATTAGATTCTATTGAGCTCTGGTCGATCCTTACGTCTTAACTTATAAGCAAATACGGTCGTTCGCCTCCTTGAAAGATCCTGATAAATCTCTATTGCCTCACTTTCATCTATTAACCTTCTTATGCATGCTCTTCTTTATATTTATTTGGATGGAAAAAGGGGTGAAAAAATGAATGTTATTTGTTATGTTATTTAACTATTAAATATATATTTTTATATTATTAGGGAGTAGAAATAAATCTTCTGGATATTAAGTACCGTGTAATTGACACCGAAATACTTAAAATATAATAATTATTGACAAAAGATAAGACAAACGCATTCAAGACCATTCCTTGGGGTGTAGTCAAATGTTCGGGTGACCATCTCCGCAATTGCGGATATAGGCACTTCGCACCCCCATGTTGACCAGATAATCAGTAGTCATTGTGACCATTCGCAGATGGTAAGCCATTTACCAGCACTGACTATTACTAACTAAGTTAGTGCTTGTAAATGGCGACATGGCTTACCAACATTGAGTACTGACTATCTGGTCAACACGTGGGTTTGAGGTGGCCATAGAATTACTACCTTCGCAATTGCGAAGATAGACACTTGAACCTCTGACTACCCCGCAAGGGTTGATGGTCGTGAATGCGTATGTATGTCTATTACCTGTTTGGATTTTGCTCGCAATGTTCTCCCTAACCCTATAATAAAATTGATGCTTATGATCTGCGATGTTTTCCCTCACCTTATAATTATTGATGCTTATGATATTCTATTTACAGTATTAGTGAAACGGAAGAAGCCTAAAAAGAAGCCCCCGAAGCAGGCGAAACCCAAGCCTGGGCAGGTGGTGATCACGACGGCGTCAGATGGCACCCAGATCTACTGCTGCCCAGAGTGCGAGATGGCCTACCCTGAGAAGGAACAGCTGGAAATGCATCTGGCGGTCCACAAGATTGAGCGGCGGTTCATCTGTGGGATTTGTGGGGCTGGGTAAGTACCATTTGTAATATAGATATACAATACTTAGTACGTATGGATGTCATTGCTTATTTATTTTGATTGAAAAAGGTTAAGTAATGTTTTAAACACACACACAAGCTTATTTCCTTAATAGACAAAACAAACGTGAGACAGTTGAGGAATATTTAGACGTTTAGAAATAATGGTACCAAAAAAATTCAAGAATCCTGAGTTCATGAGTCACCTCTTATGATATGCTGGTAATCAATAGCTATACCATTCCAAGCTTCGCATTATATCCTTATTATTATGTTTCAAAATATAGTTCTTAACAATGTACTTACCTAATATTCATGAAAAACGGTAGCCTAAACTTATATTACATACATACATATTCACGTCTCTTCCCGAACGGGATAGGCAGAGTTTCGATCGCCACCTAGAAGGATCCTGACAAATCTCTCTTGCTTCGCTCACACTCATCAACCTTCGCATACATGCTCTGAAACTCCTATATTATATTAGATAAGATTTATTACACACTAACCTATATTATCTCTTCCAGGTTAAAACGCAAAGAACACTTAGAGAGGCACAAGCTAGGCCATAACCCTGATAGGCCGTACGTGTGTGCTGTTTGCCGCAAAGGATTCAAGCGGCGAGAACATTTGAACCTGCATGTGGTCATCCACTCGGGGGTTAAGACTGAGATGTGTTTGGAGTGTGGCAAAGGTACGTTGTATAGGTTAAATAAAATTGAAGTATTATATGTATCGGAGTAGTTAATGTCACGTTTGATAAGGCACCAGTCACTGTTCATTGATAGTGCAAATGGAAGGATATCTTGAGAGATCCTTTAGGAAACTGCTACAGGAGGTCGGTCGCACGAAAATTTTCGCAGTTCATTCTGACAATCCACTATTACACAGCCAATTATTAGTTTATGTGTTACGTACTAATATAGTGTGTAGTGTTCTCATATAAGTTTTAGTTGTAAATAATCCATCCATCTCCGAAATAACAATTGTGGAGGTAGTCATTTTATAGCCACTTTGTATCCACGTTTCCGATAGTCAGCACTCAACGTGACAGATGGTAAGCCGTGTCGCCATATACAATGCCAAAAATGGAACAAGAAGATTTCCTCACGATCGTATTCCTCACCGTATAAATATTATTATTCATATTAGTATAATTTATATACTATTATTTTCAGGGTTCTACCGCAAGGACCATTTACGCAAGCACAGGCGTTCGCACGAGCTGAAGCGCGCCCGGGACGAGGCTATGGGGATCGACTCCAACTTCATAGTGACGCGGCCGCAGATCACGGCGCCCCCTGCCGAGATCACCATACACGTGAGTTGCTTATACATAAAGAAAGAAAAAACTTTAATTGCTGCACTAAATAACATTGACACAAACTTTAAACGTCAAGAATGAAAAACTTCGATGCAGTAAAAAGGTGCTGCCTCAGTAAACATGTATATTTACGATATAATAATCATATTAAGGACACTATTACACTAGTTGAACTAGGATATTAGATTTCGTGGTGTTGGTTGTAAAATTGTAACATGAGGGATTATTAATTATAACTAGTTTTTTATAGTTTGTGTTAAAATGTAATCAAGCTATTAGTATGAAACATATTCAGCGTTGTAAATATCATATTTTATGAGCACCTTTGATATGGCATAATGAAAAAGGGTGTCGTTAGAAGTACCTATAACCGCCCAGTGTGTAAGAGGTGTATGAATGACAATGATGCGAAAGTGGTTTGTCAGGATCGGGACAGATGGGAATCCATGATAACTGCCTGGCACTTCAGGGATATGTATGTTTGTATGTATTTTGATATGACATTAACCAATGTATTTATGTAACTCTTGTATACATTTTTTAGTTTGAAATGTAGCTGTATGTTGTAAGAAGTAATGTTAGTGATAATAAATAATAACGTTAGTGATTCAATATATTGATGGTTGTTTTTACCTTTATTAGCCCACGTGATCGCGGATCAGGGAGTGAGTTATGTGTAGACATTGGTAGGCCACTAATATTCGGTCGCATGCAGGTTTTTATTATGATAAAATTATTGATTTTGAGTTCTCTGTAATATACTAAAATACTATAAAAAAACTTAACATGATAACAATAATTGGTAATCATAAATGCTACAAGTATTTGAAAATACATTGCGCAGGTTATTATTCTGATTATTTAGTTTTTCAACCTAAAATTGAACTGAATATATAGAAATAAAATAATTTAATGACATAAGTTATTGCTACATGTCATAAGTAAGGCCTGCAAGCGATCGTATAGTCTGTGGTTAAGCTAACAATAAATGTTCACTGTTGTCTCTCACTGAATGTTCTGTTGCACTCCGCACTTTAAATTTCATTGTTTTCTATGTTCATTTAATATATATTAGATAGTTTTAACAAAGTGTAATTGTTATTGTTATGAAGATACTGTAACATTTTGTAAGCTTATAACTGTTATTGTTGTATCTCTCTTGTAATATCTTCATACTTCAAAATGCAAATTTAACACATGCTTGAAAGTAAATAAGTAGTTGTTCTTAATGTTTCTCTTAATTACTGTACTTATTGCAAAATTTATTTATTGAATTAATCTTCAATTTCAATCAAATATTTCTCACTTAAATCTTTCGACACCCTTCTACTTTTAAAATATAAAACCAACTATACACTTACCTCTATAGAACTTAGCTATGTTCTTTCTAAGTCATTAAAACAAATATTTCTTCCAAAGGTACCGACGAGCAATAACGTCCAAGTTCCGGTCCAGATCAACATTCCTCAACACGTGGTGACGACGTTAGCCGCCCAACAACTACAGCAGAGTCAAGCTCAGAACTCCGTCCAAAACACTCTGGACGCGTTATTGGCACAACACTCGTGACATAACGGTCAGCGGTACCGCATTTATCTGACACCTGTCAGATAGCGCTAACTGACTGAGAGCGAAGGAACAGTTTCATAGGCTACTCTGTGTTTGAATTGATTGTTGTTATTATGGTGTAACAGACTTTTTGACATATGGCTTTATAGAAGTGGTAAATTGTAAAGATAATTGAATAAAACATTGTGACGTCGATTTATGTATTCGATAACACATGTTATTTTACGGAACGAATACAATACAAGTTATCCACTTGTCTAAGGACCCTGACGATAGATTTGCTCCTGTCGCCTTTATAATTTTCAGTAAATTGTTTATCATTTATAAGCATATCATTAGTTATGCTTAGATTAGTTTGTTACACTATAATAACTAATACATGAAACAGTGGGTCAAAAGTATGAAATTGCTCCTTGAAAAGCAGGTCTATTGAGTTTGGTACTTACTTCATTTTACACTCATGTCGTTCTTCTAGCGCTTAACATAGTTATTAATTGTGATTGTTATTAAATCGCTAGACTGAAGGTTTGATAGAAATGTTTACTGTTGCGTGAATCTTAGAGTTTCTGCACACGTCATGATTTGTTAAGTTTTGGGACTTGATCGTTTAAGGCAAGTCTAGTATTTTGTATATAGGAATTAGGTTTATTAATGTAGTATGATTGAGTAAAGATTCGTAGAGTGATTGGGTGATTATTGGTCATTGATATGTTTTTTTTATACTTAAAATCTACGCGTACATTTCGAGAACATTATGGATTATAAGGTTCAGATTAAATATTATTCAAAGTTTGGATTTAGAAACTGGTTTGCGAATTGTAAAGGAGGAATTCTTATAAAACGTAAACACTTACAAAATTTTACAAAAACCATAAATATGTTAACAATAATGTGAAATCTTGCAGATTTTCCTTTATTTTCATTCGTAATGGGTAAGGTCTACTTAAATTAGATTTTTGTATTAGTACGAAATAAAATTGTGCCCATATTTTGTATTTTTGTAATATCGTATGAGATAATAAGCGATAATTCTTTGCAGTATTCATCATCACAACTAATAGTTCTTTTTTATAGTTATAAGTAAGAAAATGAAAATAAAATTTAGATTTAGGTAATGTATTTAGTTTAAGATGGTCTATTTGTACTTATTATTTTGAGACAATATTGAAAAATGTGATTAGAAACATATCTAATGTGATCGTAGAAACCGTATTAAAACACTTAATAATTTTTTTGTGGCATTAATTTCCTATGTGACAATACAGGGTGAAAAAACAATATGTAATTGGCAAAAAATCTTTTTATACCTTTAAAATTTAGGACTTTTTTCCTAAACATCAATACGTAATTGGCTTTTAATTATTTTGATTTCTTATTTGCATTTAGATATGTTTTGGTAAAAGATTTGTAAACCTTTTGCGTAGGTTTTTTTTTATTACTAGAAAATTTGGACAAGAACTGTCATTTTCTTTACTTAGTTTATATTTATTTAAATATGATTCCGTCCTCTACTGTCACAATATGTATTATTTTTGTTTTTATGTTAGAAAAGAAAAAATACACAGAATATTTTGAAAGATATTTTTTAGTAAAGTACATACGTAGTTAAAACTGGATAATCGGAATAAAAATAATAGTCCGTGACATATTGTTGACATTGTATGTTTGCTTTAAATCCACTATTTAGCATTCCTAAATATTAATTTAAATTTAAAAGATTTCTGTTTTAAATAAAGGCATATTTTTAGCATTTTCTAATTACTGAAACATGTGTGTATTGTCTCGATTAGAAAGATTCCATTCAATTTAATTGTAAGCATTCATGGCTATTTCTTATGAGTGCTATTGCTTTATTAGAATAATTATTTACATGAATTATCTGTCAATAGAGAGACATAAATGCAATTGCAGAAAATTAATTAATTTAACCACTGCTATTTTTCTAATATTAATTTCTTCCAAAATTATTGACCAACCATTGAAACAACCTTAAATGAATATTATTAATTTTTTTCGTAAATTACTTTAAGAAATAAATAATAAGGTTTCGATATGTGAAACTTTTACATCATATACTATGATTCCACCTTGTAAATTTAAGAGAGTGACAAAATTTTATAATTTATTAGGGCAATAAAATATATGAACATGTGATAATATTTATCATGTCTCGTGAAATCGTTTCATTATCAATCTCATGGCCTCACTCGAATCGACTGCACACAATAATTAAGTTCTGTGATATTTTTATACCGTAATAATTTCTTTAGGTATAGAGATAAATACAAATCGCTGTAAACGAGACTTGATCTTATGAATTTCTAACAGATGTGAATAAAGCTAGATATCGATTGTTCCTATAACAGTATGTTTGATCTTTTCTTTTAACCCCAAATAAACAAGAAAACTAAAAAATAACCTTTTTATGGTTGTGATTCTTTCAATTCGTAACATTGAGGTATAATAATCTGACTACAATACGGTTACACGTAATATATTAACAAAAGCTTAGTAATGGATTAAATAGAACTGCAATTTCAAAACGTAACATTTACGTAAATAAAAACGTTATGTATAGTTTCTATCATCTACAGCTTTATGATATATTGTGTAACACAATAACAAAATGGAGCTAATACGAATACACAGTAATATTAATAATACTTACAATATATTTTTGTATTTAATGATAGAGACTTGACTGTAAAAAACTTACTGTCAACGGAACTTACGAACGGAATGGAATTAGTACAAGTCTTTGAATACAATTAAATATTTGCTGGATTAATTATTGTAAACTAAATACGTGTCTAATACAGTATACATAACGAAATTAAGAATAAATTTATGAAATAATTGTATTTATTGATTTTGGGAGAATACATTCGTTTATTCAAAAACGTATTACATTCGGTTCGGTTTGTAATAGCTCAGAACATTTAAATGAAAATGGAATGAATGGTGCTGTAGTGATGAAAAATGTACTTATTTAGTAGAAAAAAAACTTGGAAACATTTTGAAGTGTAATATAGTATTCAATATTTTGCACTAGAGTCGATTTTTCTGTTTCAATAACCATGTATATGTTTATTAAATTATCACATGGTAAATTTAGTACGTTAGGTTTTTGCCAGTAATATATTTTTATAAAATTTCTTTTTTTTAATTTAGTGTAAAAATTTGTCTGTATATGAGTTTTTCTATGTAAACGATTTACAAATTTGAGATTAAAACAAATTGAATAATTACTTGAAGTTTTTCTACTAACTCAATAATCCTCAATTAGTAAGAACACAATTAAAACTTAAACTTTCACGACCATTAACCCTTGCAGGGTAGGCAGATGTTCGCATGTGCATATCCGCAATTGGCGAGTTGGTATTCTATTGACACCATCAACCCAGTTAACTCATTCGACACCGCGCCATTTTTTAGCGTCTTACTAGCGGAGCCGCCATACAAACGGTCATGAACACGCGAGGCGTGTCCGCGGCTCTGCGACTAAGAAAAAATGGACACGCCATGCGTGTCCACTGGCTCTGCGGCAAGTTTAATGTTTTTAAATACGTTAATAATACATTGTGTTCCTTAGTTCTGTTTGTGCAACGAAAGAGATAAGGTTGTGGTAACAGTATAGTGATTTTAAACCAGGAATTATGGCGGAATATGGATATTTAGGTAAATAGGTAAATTAAATATGATGTGATTCTCAAACTTACTTATATATTATTAAACTTATAATATTTTTTTTGTTTGTATAGTACATAAATTATTTACTCATCTATCGACTAAAATCACTCAGAAACATATTATTCTGTAAGTACTAATATTATAATAAATAAGCTAACGTAGTGAGTTTGATGGAAAGTTAAACAATCTTTTAGAACCTCTGGTCGCATACTCAAAGTGGACACGCGTCGCGTGTTCTTGGCATCCCACAAGGGGTTCGTTTTTAGTATAAACATAACTTCTTTCAAAGTAGAAACCACGCGAATATATGGTTATTCGTGTGGTAAATACCATGTATACTAATTCTTATTAAATTTTTTCATGTACTTTTCGAGATATAATCGAAAACTTATGGACACGCGAGGTATGTCCGCGGCGTGGCGAGTAGAATTTTCATGGACACGCGAGGCGTGTCGTTGGCTCCGAATGAGTTAATAACTTGGTAGTCAGTATAGTCTAAAGTGACAGGTGGTACGCTGTATCTCCATTTACAAACATTGACTAAATATCTGGTCCTTGGAATAGTTGTTTTACTATTCTATTGCTTGTACTCACGTTGTATTCACTTATCTCATAGAAGAGAAAACTAGTACCTATAAATCGTAGTAATAGTATTATGCGTTTACTGAGTTAATGCGCTTATTTATAGTTATTGATAAATAAGAATGAAAAATAAATAAAAAGTCGTTAATAAAAAGTTTATCAATTATCGATTTCTGTACTTTCTATTACTATTTTCTCGTAAATCTTGTACATACTCCATAATAACCGAGAAAAAAGTCCCAAAATATGGTATGAGGTGTAAACAGAGACCCAAAGCGGGCCTACCCCTTCCAAACACAGGTTTGAGTGTGGTGGTACCTACCATTGAACTTGATATCCCACTACCACGTACTGCGCATGCTCCGTACGCCGCGCAGGTTTTCGCGCAACAGCATATCCTATTTCTATGGAGCAGTACACTTGAAAAAGCTGCGAAAAGCTGCATTTTCCACCAGAAAAAAGGTATGTAACTCATCTGGTTTTGTATATTATCGTATATAGGCACTATTTGTTGATTTAAACGCGTTTAATAATTCGTAGGGGTGAGGCATTTGGGAACTTGGGGTGAGGGTAAATCTCACTCCCTTACACTCATTGATGTTAAGCCATTGATAGTATTATACGTTTTTTTTGGTGCTAAAACACTTTGTAAGACGTAATCGGTATAATATTATTGAAATGGACTATATATTGGAAGAACAAAAGTTCGAAATGCTAAACGAAAAGAGATCTTTGTGTCGGGGTACGTATTTGTGCTTATAGGGTCATACATACGTTTATATTGACAGAAAAACATGTCAGAATTGTTAATTTTAATACGTTGTTTTCGTACGTTAGCTAATAGTATTTTAATATTATTATTTCGGCGTGTTCTAGGTATAGAAATCTAATAAAATAAAAAACCTGTGTAACCATTTGTAAATAAGTTCGTATAATATCAATGTACTTGCTGTTCTTCCAAAGTTAATACAAAGTTTAATTCGATAAAATTATTTATACCAAGGTTTTTATGAATATAAAATAAAACTCTAACTATTCATAAAACCTACTATGTTACAAATAAATGTCTGGTCCTATCTCAATCTCAAGTAATATACCATATATCCATGAATGATATGTTATTATATTGCTGAATATATATTTGTAGTAGAAAGTTTTGTAATGTTTTTGTCTATTGTAAATAACTAGGATCCGCGATTCAGAGAATTTACTTTACACCACTAAAAGATAATGTAGCAGGAAATCTGTAATCTCCTTATCATTCATTTATTCCATTCTTTTCGCTTATCCACAGAACTATAACACGCATGTGTGATGAATTACTCATATATTGATAATAATAAATTAGTTCCAAAAAAAATTATCATTTACGAGTAAAACCAAACAAAATCTGATAATAACAAATGCATTCTACAAATACTCTAATACTCTTATTTGCCAAAAAGAATAATTTAAGCAATAATAAACTTAACTTTCTGAAGAAGAATTTTGAGTTTAAACTAAGTACATATTACCTCAAATTCCTGTCTCATAATCAAGGTATTACTGAAGTGTAAGCTAAAGTTTAATTTGAATAAGTATGAATACCATAACTACGTAGTAAACGAATAAAATGTGTATAAGTAATCGAATACTACGACTAGGTCCGTAAAAGCTTCGACTTTCCTCTTGGTTTCATGCTTAAGTAGAAAATGGACTAAATAAATATTTGCCGGCCACTCGGCTCGACCGAGAAGTAAATAAAAGTTACCCCGAGGTCCTGATAGCTAGGGGTTGACTGTAATGTTATGTATTTAACCAAGTATAACCTAGTTTCATTTGTTTGGGGTACATATAGATTAGATACGACTCGTCTCGTCCACGGTAGTATATTATACATACAGAGAAAAGGTAGGTTTCAGGTGAGTGAGCGTAGTTTAGGGCGGGATTCAGGGACCGAATGATGCGCGTTCAATTTCTTCATTTTCTATACAACTTGATCTTTATTATATGTAATTTTATGGTATAAAATACAACCCTACATTGCCGATATCTGTAGAACAGGTACGATGTCTTTACGGTGAAGGAAAAATAGAGAAAAACAGATTATTCTTCGGAGTATGTATACGTGAAAACATCACGTTAGCAGGTTCATGCCATATTACGAAGTAGATCATTATCGAAACATTTATTTCCCAAATTATTACCTCCAACATTCGTACAAAATTTCGTAATTCTCCGGTTAAATTTACGATAGAGGCAGAGTTATAACACTTTCCTTCTGTTTTAGTACAATATATGTACTCTTATTTATTTATACTCAGATTCTTTTCCTAAACATACGTTGACTACTACCTCTAACCCAAATCTTAAATGTACATACCTAGTTCAATGGTGTAATAGTGTCCCAAATATCTATTTATTTTTATTACATCAGCTTGTCACACAACACAAGCTTAGCTACTCTATACCACACAATCTCAACTTAGCCTATCCCTTATTAGTTGAGAATAGGGTGGTAACTTTTAGGAGCCACTTCGCAGTACATTGCCTCCTAGTTAGAGCCTTGAGTGATATCATTCCCCTTCCCTAGTGGCTGGCGGGCGGTCGTGGACGCCTCATCCTTCTATATTCGTAGTAAAGGTACGTGGTATTGTTAAAAGTTGTGTGTGTTTTGTGATAAATTTTAATAGATGGCAGGAGAGGCAGTTTAAAATAATGTTTATTATTTTATATTAAGTGGTTGATAAGAACATAATGAACAACATAAGTTCAAAAATGTCATGAGGTTCGGAAATGGCTATATAATGACTAATGGTCACTTTGTAGTGACTATTCTTCCGGAATATATATAGATGCTTGGCCAACAATATGACAAATATTACAATAGAATAGTATCATACTATAATAATTAATAAAAAATATATTTTCTAAGCATAACCGATGAATTTAAAATATTTCAACTTTATTTTCGTTTTACGACAAAAATATGTAAACATTCATTATCAATAAAGTATAAATCGTGAAAGTTATAAAATGTCTCCTACTAATAAACCCAATGTTTCAATGAAGTAAACCTGGGACTCAACTTGATAGACTGTTGTCATTCTGCTCTATGGTGCACTATTCCTTTCGAATGGTTAACTAATGTTTAATTCATTTCGCCTCACTTAGGTGTATTAAAAGGAGGAGGGAATTGAACGATCATTTATTTACTTGCCAAGGGGGATTCCGGAATAATGTTTTTCATTATACCTATCTGTAATCAACGAAGACATAATTCTTTGTTGAGGAGCGTGTCATAGATATTCTGTAATTCACAGCGCAATGGATCTTAGAAATAATAAAAAAAACAAAAACTATGGTCATGAACGTAGAGTACCCGCCACATAAGGTGGCAGTTGGAGGCGTCGCCACAGTCGCGTAATCCAGTGTTTGCCAGTAAACACGCCAAAACTAGCACTCACTGTGCCATACGGCTCGATACATTATATTGAGGTTTCATTTGTAACGATCTTTTGGTTGCAGAGCTATAAACTCAAATAAAACAAATTAATATACCAAAGTCAAAAGTCAAAATATTTTTATTCAAAATAGGCCCCTATCATAAGCTCTTTTTGAAAGTTATTTTATGATCTAAGTACAAATTAAAAAAAACTATATATTGACAAAAGGAATATATATGAGTGAAGTGGAAGGGCGGTTACGTAGGGGCCGGCCTAATAAGACATATATGTAATAGTCAGATAGACGCTATATTGAAAAAAGGTGACGTTAGGAGTACCTATAACCGCCGAGAGTGTATTAGAGAATGTATGAATGTCAATGAAGCGAAAGTGGTCTGTCAGGATCGGGACAAATGGGGATCCGTGATCTCTGCCTACCCCTCTACAGGGAATCAGGCGTGATGTGTATGTATGTATGTAAAAAAACTATTTCAAACATGGCACTGAGCATTGTCTTTACATATTTTTACCGAGGTTAGTTCACCAACCATTTCGGCTGCTCAAGATGCCACGTCATGAAGACCACGACCGCTCTGATAAGAGCGTAAAAATTGAGAAGAAGAATTCAGCGGAGACCCTTGGAGAAGAACTAATAAGAAACTCCAGAAATCAATTTATTATAATCACCCTTAACAAACATAAAAATTACAAAGAGTGGGCAAAAAACACAACGCTGGTAATACTAAATTTACCTTTCATACAAAATAACACGCAATGGCGGAAACGTCAAATTTAGTTCCAAGTTTGGCTACTGCCACCTTATGTGGCGGGAACTCTAGGCATAAACTAGAGATCCCGCCACATAAGGTGGCAGTTGGAGGCGTCGCCACAGTCGCGTAATTCAGTGTTACCAGTAAACCACGCCAAAACTAGCACTCACTGTGCCATACGGCTCGATACATTATAGGTTTCATTTGTAACGGTCTTTGGTTGCAGAGCTATAAACTCAAATAAAACAAATTAATATATCAAAGTCAAAATATGTTTATTAAACTATTTCAAACATGATTAATAATTAACGGGACTTATCCTTCTTATTATATATTACATATATTATGTGTTCCTTCACTCTGTCCGCAATAGACCGTTTAGTGTGTTCGACGTAGGATTTCCCACAGCTGCAATCAATCTTATACACACCCTTATATCTTATATCATGAGTATAAATCGCGAATCTCTTAAAACTATTATTTCAAACATGGCACTGAGCATTGTCTTTACATATTTTTTACCGAGGTTAGATCAGCGGAGACCCTAGCTTGGAGAAGAACTAACAAGAAACTCCGGAAATCAATTTATTATAATCACCCTTAACAAACATAAAAATTACAAAGAGTGGGCAAAAAACACAACGCTGGTAATACTAAATTTACCTTTCATACAAAATAACACGCAATGGCGGTAACGTCAAATTTAGTTCCAAGTTTGGCTACTGCCACCTTATGTGGCGGGATCTCTAAGTATAGAGGTCAGTAGAGTACCCGCCACATAAGGTGGCAGTTGGAGGCGTCGCCACAGTCGCGTAATCCAGTGTTGCCAGTAAACACGCCAAAACTAGCACTCACTGTGCCATACGGCTCGATACATTATATTGAGGTTTCATTTGTAACGATCTTTGGTTGCAGAGCTATAAACTCAAATAAAACAAATTAATATACCAAAGTCAAAAGTCAAAATATTTTTATTCAAAATAGGCCCTATCATAAGCTCTCTTTGAAAGTTATTTTATGATCTAAGTACAAATTAAAAAAACTATATATTGACAAAAGGAATATATATGAGTGAAGTGGAAGGGCGGTTACGTAGGGGCCGGCCTAATAAGACATATGTAACAGTCAGATAGATGCTATATTGAAAAAAGGTGACGTTAGGAGTACCTATAACCGCCGAGAGTGTATTAGAGAATGTATGAATGTCAATGAAGCTAAGGTAGTCTGTCAGGATCGGGACAAATGGGGATCCGTGATCTCTGCCTACCCCTCTACAGGGAATCAGGCGTGATGTGTATGTATGTATGTAAAAAAACTATTTCAAACATAGCACTGAGCATTGTCTTTACATATTTTTACCGAGGTTAGTTCACCAACCATTTCGGCTGCTCAAGATGCCACGTCATGAAGACCACGACCGCTCTGATAAGAGCGTAACGATTGAGAAGAAGAAGTTCAGCGGAGACCCTTGGAGAAGAACTAACAAGAAACTCCAGAAATCAATTTATTATAATCACCCTTAACAAACATAAAAATTACAAAGAGTGGGCAAAAAACACAACGCTGGTAATACTAAATTTACCTTTCATACAAAATAACACGCAATGGCGGAAACGTCAAATTTAGTTCCAAGTTTGGCTACTGCCACCTTATGTGGCGGGTACTCTACATCATAAAGGTCAGTCAGAGGCATTCGACTCGTCTCCAAGACCACCTGTTGTTTATGTTTGTCAACAAAGAGACTTATCTAAAACCAAATAGGATGTAACCAAAAAATATCCATCTAATCTACTCACAATTACGTAAGTAAACCAACCTTATTAAAATTCCAAAAAAATCTACTTACGCAAAATTCCCCGTTGTCAATATTAAAACACAACAATGACGGAGACGGACAAAGCTCCCAAGGTCATCCTCGAAGCAGGAGAGGGGGAGGCCATCGACCACACGCAGATGAAGCGCTTCACGATGCCCGACGTGTCGCGCTGGTGGCCCGCGCCCACCATCGAGTACTCCTTCAAACACCCCACCGTCAAGAGCCGGGTGAAGCGGCACATGGGCACCGACCGAGTCCCCATCACTGACAAGCAGTTCATGACCGACTTCGTGGACCGGGTCAAAATGGTCCTCGACGAGAACCTGAACAGAATGAACAACAACCGCATGGAAGCTGAGACCGAGAGGCTGAAGCGCCTGATCCTGTCTGGTAAAATGCAACTCAAGGACTGCCCGCCAGAGCTGTTCCAGAGCCCCGTGTTCGTCTTCTGGAGAAAGGTGAACCAGGAAGTGGAGAAGCAGAGGAAGAAGAGACTGAACGCCTACCTGAAGAAGATGACCACGAAGCCCAAGGTCGAGATCCACGACATCGAGGAAGAGGAAAAGGAAAAAGAAAAGATGGTCTACATAGAAGAGGAAGTGCACGAAGAACAGGCTCCTCTCACGTCGCAGGAGATCTACGAGAACTTCCTCAAGCAATTGGAAGAGCAGAAGTTACAAGACATCGAAGACGGGTTCAGGTTCACGACCGAGGAATTCGATAGGCTCAATTACGAAGCCACTGATGTGAAGCATTTGAGGAAAGCCACGTCCATTGAACAGCTGTATACCATGGCGGATACTATCTTGCATGAAGATCAGCTTAGGAGGTCGAGCAAGTAATAGTGCACAGAATTAGTGAACCCTGTGCTTGTGAATAACAGTGCCACGTACATACATGATAGAGTTTATGTTGATCTACCAACCGTATTTTCTCTAGAAAAGGGAAGCAATATTCTTTGACTCCTTGATATCATTTTAATGACCCATCATGGTTAGGCTGCACTTAAAGTTGCTGGATGTCGTAAATAGCTTTGAATATCAGATAACCTAACGTACTACTTTGTGGCGGTCCGTTCTCCAATGTACCTAGTTTGGTAAACACGTCAAAGAATTTCTTGTTGAGTGCAACTGTCTTTGCTGATTCGTGGAAAACTGTGGTTAAAGGAGCTTTGAGTCTCTTGTCATTAGTGTTTAATTTAGGTTATGCATAGATTTTAAGGACAAATTTTGATATACAATGTGTTATTTTGAATGCCTATGTACTCACCGATTTTTATCTCCATATCACCAAACTGTTTTGTTAAGATTTAAGCGAACTATTGGCAAATATATACCAATTTTTAGAGATTGTTGTATTATTTGACATATATAAAACAGAACAAGAGAGACAGACAAAGAAACAGAAGAGATGTGCAGAAGGACTGACACACCAAGAAAAGATATACAAGATTAGAACCAAAAAAACTTTAGTTGCGAATGTTATTGGTTCACAAATCTGCTGGGTTTTCCAAGATTCTTTATTGGAGCATGAATATTACAAACAAGGTGAACGATAAAAATAATACTTGATGCTACTAATCAGAATGGTTTTTCTACTTGTAGGCACAGTGATTGGTGCCAACTGATAAGTTAATATATACATTGTAGGTTTAACATGCTTGCATAGAGTAGGCCTATATTCATCTATACTCTATCTACACAAATGAAAAAAATAACACAAATACATAATTCCCATATTATTACATCAGGTACTGCAACTACAACAGTATTCTTTGATTTCAGTAAAGAAAACTGGAGGAAATGAATTTCAGCCAGTTCTCTGGGCAGATGAGCACATCACCCACTCCGATCACCAACATCCACCAGTATGCCACCAAGATCGGCTACGAGACCACCAATGCTGTGCAGGAGACCAGGTACTTATGTTTGAAGAGCGCAAGGAGATCCTGAGCTAGTCTGAAATGTCTAATAATGATAGGAATAGATTTCACATTGATACCCATATCAAATCAATACTATAAAAACCTGTAGAGATCACGTATCTAGAAAAAGAGATAAGAAAAAAAGAGTAAAATAAAGCTCTTAGGAAAAAGAGCAAAATAAGAGGGATACATTACAAGTATCAGTATAAGAGTATGCAACATGTATGGCAGTAATCACAGCCCGTATTCGGTTATAAAAAAACCATGGAATAATATGGAATTGCTTCAAATACCCATAACTTATTACACTTTTAGTAACGAATGTGATCTGTTTGAAAGAAACTATTTTTTTTTTAGGTTTCACTCAGATTCGGCCATTCAGTTTGCGATGGCCCAGCCTGACTCCGTAAAGTTCCGTCAGACTGACAGCGTGGTGGTGGTCACGGGGACTCCTGGGACAGTCACCCTCACTGGCATCTCACCCTTGAACTCTGGTGAGTCAATATACCTGTATAGCCTAAAAGATAGTCTCAGCGTTTATGACATCGCTGGTACACGATGTTACTGATTAGTCATCATAGAAATATGTGGAGAAATACATAAAGTGTACTTTGGCTAGTTTGAGCCAATTGTCTTAGACAAAACTCAGTAGGTAAATCTGTTTCAATTACACACCCCTTTTACAATAAAATGAATTTGTGTGAATAACGATTCCGGAAATCAGCTTAGCATAAAATAACAAATACTCACTGTGCCAACATACCAACGAGAAAGGCTACTGATTTGATAAGCAAATTTCTTATATAATATTGCCTTAATGACAAACTCTCTTTAATGACTTTCATCAGGTAGCCCAGGTGTGAAGTACCAAGCCGTGTCTTCTGCAGCCTTAGTCCCGGCAGCACCTCTTACGCCACCCAGATCTATGAGCAAGTGCCACAAACCCTCAAGATAGAGCAACGGACTGACAAACGGGAGTTCACCCAAGATATCTCCCAAGAACTCATGGCTACTATGATGCAGCAACAAGGTTTGTGATGATTATATCCTTGTGATGCCTTTAAAGTAGTTAGAAGTGCTTAACACTACCTTGGCTTTTAGTTACTGGGATCTCTTTGCCCACCCAACAAACACTATTTATCACATTTATCTGGTTAAAATATTATAGTTCTAGGTATTCATGCGTACCTTTCACAATTTCAATCGAAATTAGATGCCATGCATTTATTCTAATGGTTAACCTAAAGTTTACGAAATTGCATTTAAAATGTCCAAGAAGGAAGCTGATCAACCGCCTCGATTCAAAACTAGAGAGAACTATATGTACATATTTCGTCACTGATCACGTTATGTCACCCTTTGTCACGATATCTCCTCAAACCACCTTTACTACTTCTTACTTACTCTACGTACAATGCCTTTACCACTATAACAATGTACCCACAATGTCCATTCCCCAGTGAGCCAAGCCCAGCTACCACCAGGTACGCAGCAGTTTGTGGTGGTCCTACACGAGCCCAAGGAAGCTGCGGCACTTGCCAGGGTCATCAACAAAGACGTCCGCGTCGAGAGAATCACCGCCACCCCTGCTGAGTATATCAGTTAGTATTTGTTTATTTCTTTAAGTGTCTTATTAATAAAGGTTTTTATAACTTCAAGCGAAGGGTAGTGAAGCATGTTTACAATAAGTATAAAAAAAGTATCAAGTTTGTGAGGTTTTTAGTTTAAACATACATATTAAGTTTCATTTGTAATTGGTAGAATCTTGGACACAGATTTTTCGGCTTACTTAAACTTCAATTTCAGGGTTTTATGTCAGTGATAACAACCCCAAACTTACGTATTGGGCTTGTCTCTTAGATGAATCTCACGATGGGTTAGTCCTTAATCACCTCCTAGGATTAGTACAATGTCATTTATACATTTTATGGACTGAATTTAAACCTCACGACAAATATTCTCCCTTTTCTTTCTTTGTTTGTCAATGATTAACGAGTGTACCATTTAAACCGAAATATTGACTTTTATAATCAATAGAAATATACTGTACAGCTTACTATATCCTTTTCTTCTCTCCACAGGCATTGGTGACGTTACAGACTCCTCAACCTGGCAGACGTTAGGCGGAGGAGTGGCTGACTACCTCTCCGCGCTGCCACTGCCTCTGCATCATCTCCTCAAGTACACCACCACAGATGGGAAGAGGGATGACCAGCCAACCATCTTAACAGTGTCTAATAACCTTGGCACGTTGCCTAATGTGTCTACTATTAATGTGAGTGATAGGTGTGATTTATTAGTTTTACTACTTTGGTTTTGAAGTTTCCTGATTTTTTATAATGACATTTGTATCTGTTCAATAATCTAGTTTTTTACACGTGGGTTCGAGGTGTCCATAGAATTGCGCAATTGCGGAGATGGAATCCTGAACCTCTGACTACTTTAAGGTTAATGGTCGTGAATGCGTTTGTTTTGTTTTTTACTTGAAGACGTATAATATAACCTCAAAATCATAAGCAGTTTTAACGTTATTCATATACAGGTTGCAATAAATGAAATTGATGATCGTATATATATATATATATATGTATATATTTTGTATCCGAGGCACCTGCTACAGCGAAAGTAATAGAAAGACCAAATTTTACGTATGCATGTACATACATCGAAACCTTTCATCCACCACAATTCATATTATTATTACACATACATCAATCTATTTATCTAAACTCTACATTATAATATCTTCCCTCAAAGGTATCACCGAACACAGTGCCAAGTGTAGTGGTTCAAACAGCAACGATTGTCAGTCCACCCCCTCCAAACCCCTCGGTCTCTAGTGACACGGAGAGCGTGTGCAACAAGAGAAGAAAGAAGAAGAAGCCTCCCAAAGAGAAGAAACCGAAGCCTAGACCGGGGGAGATCAGGACTACTACTGCACTTGGTAAATAATTAATCAGTGATTTCTAAAACATATAATAATAATAATATTTTAGGACAATATTACACCAATTGAACTAGCCCCTTAATAAGTTCATTTAAGACTTGTGTTAAGGATACTCGTCAACGTACATTTAA